>OY748291.1:9850329-10342123 GCA_963556515.1 Nudaria mundana
CAGGCGTGTGAAGAAAACCCCTTTCCTTCTCCTACCCTCTTTTCAGAATACATTATTACCAATGAAGGACAACCTTGACATCCTTGGCATAGACGTTCGTCGAGAGCTCAATAATAAAAACTACATCGAAAGATGTATAGGGCTAGCTTCGCGGAAACTAGGAATACTGAATAAGGTAAAGCGATTCTTTACACCGGACCAGAGGTGTCTGCTGTACAAGACGCAGATTAGACCCTGTGTCGAATACTGCTCTCACCTCTGGGACGGCTCCACGAAGTATCTGCTGGACGGTCTCGACGCTATGCAGCGAGGGGCTATCCATATTATAGATTGTCCGGAGGTAACGGGAAGCCTTGAGCCGCTAGCTCAGCGCCGAACAATAGCTTCCTTGGCCGCATTCTACCATATTTACCACGGCGAGTGTTCTGAAGAGCTCTTCAATCTGATCCCACCCTCTTCCTTCCGATCCCGAACAACGCGTGCCGGGCAGAAATGCCACTCCCACACAGTGGATAGCATGTTCGCGAGAACCGAACGTTTTAAACGTTCGTTTCTCTGCCGAACGATAGTGGCCTGGAACGCCCTGCCTGTGCACGTGTTTCCTCCCACATTATAATCCTGGGTTCTTTAAGCGGAGCGTGAAGAGGCACATCAGTATAGGTCGTCAAGTTGAGGGCCACTCTCTATAGTATTGTGTGCTGTGAAAGTGGCCCACAATCGCTAGACGTCGTCACGACTTACCACCAGGCTGGCGGCGTCAATTTGGCGAAGGAAATATAAAAAAAAAAAGTTTATTGTATTGTATCTCATAACAATATATGTGACAGTTAGCTACTCTCCATTACACTCTACCCACTGGTTGGATTTGACTGAGATTTGATGGAACAGGAGGAGGAAACAGGAACTGAAAAACTAAATGGGAGAAATGGGTGCACCTTTCCATGACATCCCGGTTCCATACTTTACACTCACGGGTTGCTTTATTTGCTACTTCGTCATGTCTTTTTGTTGAAATGTATTTTCGTCCCTACTAATCGTTCTACCATGTCTCCTGGGCAATTCGTTCAGGCAATTATGCCCACATTCCCATATTCGCTACGGTACTACTAAGTGCAGTATTTTCTGACCACTTACACATGCAATGAAAGGTCTCAATAATGTAGGGAAATTAGATGCATATAACTTTCTGCATGGAATTACATGCGCAATGTGAAGGTGGAAATGTTACTTAGACTAAGTGTCGTAAATTGTTAAGAATCAGTATAAACTAATAACATGCGTAATAGGTAAAATATTGGAATTCGGGGGTGATTCATTATGATACGAGTATATCAACAAATTATGACTCGCCACGAAACCATTCATTATTAGATGTGTGCAGTCCAGCGCTCATTTACTTTCGTCCATGACTAGGAAATCTTTTATTATGCCACGTTAGCTACACAAAAGCTTTTCTTCTTAGAATTAGGTGGTATTTTCGTGTCAGCTTGAAGGTATATTTGATATTCATGCATGGAAAGTATTAAGTTCTTTTTTTTAAGCTACAGTGTTCACAGATGCTCTGTGTAGTAAAACAAAAAAGAAAAGAAATAACCATCGGAAACCCGCAACTATCGGGAACCTGTTGTCAGGATAAATAGTGTCAATCTATCTCCTTTTATAAATATGGGTCTAGGTTAAGTTGCCCCAATACTTAATTAAATAACCACTACAATTTTGTAGTGTGTACAGATATTACTACATTGTTCAAACATATTAATAAAACTATCGTTACATAAAAATCGTAACATAAATTTATACCTACTTGAAACAAAGTCATAAAAAGTTATATCTGCTCCGGGTCTCAAACTATCTTCAAACCAACTCTCATCAAAATTGGTTAAGATGTTTTTATGTCATGCTCAAACAAACAAACAACAAGATATAAGGAAAAAAAATGTTTCCAAATCACTTACTTCTTCGTCTTTTATAGTTGTACCCACAATATCCTTTTTACAATGTTATACTTATATTATGAGACGCAAGACTTAATTTAAAACAAAAATAACGAATGACCTAACTTATCCGAGCTTACCTTCAAGAGTCGGGTGACTTCTAAACGGTAACATATTATTTATGTACACCGTCGATGCGAATGTGAATAAACAGGAGAGCAGCACGTGACTTGAATGCGTTGTTAGTCTGTTATTTGAGAGACGAGTACAAATGCTGTGACACTAATTTAATAATATTTGTAATATAAGTCCTGACATGATATAAGTCCTGTACATGTAATTTTTTTTTTCACATAACAAGGCTTATAAAAGTATGTCAAACGGGTCTTTTACGCGATAATTGAGATATATATACCTCTTTATTACCCAACCTGTGATCACACAAAAGGCAAAAGTTTAAATCAATAGCTTTGAATTTCACCAGAAATATTGCCACTCAGAAAGCAATAGCTTTGAATTTAAAAAAATCTGTATCGGTTTACCCAGTCGAAAGATATGAGATAACAAACATTAAAAAAAACATTTAGTCGAATTGAGAACTTCATCTTGAAAATAAAATAAAAATGAAAAATATGTTTATTCAAGTCGGTTACAAGGTAACACTTTTGAAAGTCAGTCAGTTATAAAGGTTACAATTAAAGTCTAAATTACTTCAAAATTTACATTTACTGCCAGATTCGCCTGAGAGAAAAATCCTGGCAATAAAAGTCACTTATTTAAGTCAATAAAAAGGCTTATTATTTTTTAGTTTAATTATATATATCGACTAAACCTCACAGATTAGTTATATAACAAGAAAATAGCCATTTTTGATATCTAGTAAGAAACTATTAAGTAACGAGTCTCTAGCATACACGAGTTCCACTCAACCAAAAATATTCATAATATGCAACTCTATTTATTGCTATCCAGGTTCTAGATCGTAAAATATTGTGTTTATATCCTTCTACATTCATTGGCTCTATTACAGTGATAGCTGACTTCTATTTATTCGTAGAAGTAAGAATCCATACTGCTCAGAATAAATGGAAGTCAGTTATTACCATATTTCATATTCTATGTCTGTCATTGAATAATAGTACTACTTTCTTCGTAGCTTACGAAACACTCAATGTGCAAGAAGAATATTACGACACTATTACAGATCATAGGAGAAACAAATAACATTTATTCATATTAAAATATATTTTAGGTTATTTTCAAACAACAATTAACGTAGTATTGACTTTGATTTTAATGTCTACTAGGTTATAGAGTTCAAGATCGCTTATAACTGTAAATAATATCTGTACACACTACAAAATTGTAGTGGTTATTTAATTAAGTATTGGGGCAACTTAACCTAGACCCATATTTATAAAAGGAGATAGATTGACACTATTTATCCTGACAACAGGTTCCCGATAGTTGCAATGTAGTAGGCAATTTTAATACCTGGTAGGTAGGTTCGTAGTCCAAATTCCTGCACTGTTTCAGATTTCTGCACTTGGATATTCAGTGATTTTTGGAGAAAATCTACTTAATCTCAACGATACGAAGAAGAAAAATCAGTGTGAGAAGAATATTATAGTGTCTGTAAATTGTGTTCCTTGTCATAATGACTTAGCTATAACAAGACAGCAATTAATTAACGTTTGTAAAGGCCGCTGTAAATTAGTTTTGTTAGGAATTATATACGATTAGAAATCAAAAAAAAAAAATCCTCTAAGTATATTTTTTGTTTTATTAATAGTTTTTTAGATGTCAGATGTTCTGATTTTATATAAAAAAACCTCTTTAAATAGAACCTATAGTAAAAGTGATGAGATTCCATTCATGTATATAGTACGAGTATTATCGCTCCAAATTCCCGCAGGAACGCATTACCGAGGAAAAGCGTTCTATTCATTTTCATTTCATAGTCATCTGTTAAAGGGTTTACCAGTGATTGAGAAACAAATAAATATTTTACTCGATTCTCATCCTAAAACTCAATCCACGTATATTCATTATAATAGTTTATAATAACAATTTGATTATATAGGTATAATGTGAAAACAATATTATTACGAAGATTTTGTGAGATGTGGCTGATATTAATGGACTTCTAAAAGGGACGGGTTTTAATTGTTTTGAATAATGTATCCGTACAATGAGCACACCTTTTTATGAATAGACTGGTTGTTTCGTCTCCACCGACAGGTAGCCCTTTGTTGCTGCGAATTTAATGAAGGGTCTGTTAAGCAAAATACTCGCCAAAGCGCACATAAAAAGATACGAGAGGAAAAAAATATGTTGAAGCTGACATATTCGTACTTAGAATAGTAATGTCTAATACGCCGAAGTCGATTAAAAGGAAATTAAGTATTGTATACTTTCTGATAAATGATCCTATAAAAAAACTGGCCAAGTCCGTGTCGGGCCACGCATAAAATAGGGTTCCCTATTTGCCTTTAATAGCCTTTATAACTCTTGAACTAGCAAAGTAATCGAACCGTTATAGTTTTCATTAAAAGTTCATTACATGGACTACCATCATGATTTTTTTCAGGTTTTTAGAGCCTGCCGTTTAGGTTTTAGAGTGGACACACACACACACACACACACACACTCTGTTTTAACAAAAAGTTGCACTTCAGATATTGAATATCTCGTAAAGGATGCTTAAAGCAAAAAAGTGTCCGACTGTCACACCTCAAAAGAAAATAATTTTCACAATTTTATTTTAGCACTTTGTCGGAGTAGTAAATACACATATCCATGCGAAGTTTTATGTTTCTAGCACTAACTGTTTGGGAGAAAACCCAAGGACGGATGGACATGACGAAACTATAAGGGTTCCGAGACTTAAACTACGGAACCCTAAAAACAATTGTTTATATGTTGTACTTAAGTAGTGACCATATTTTAGTGGTATATTAGTAGTTTGATAATATTTACAAATAAAAATGTCTACGACAAATCACGACTATTTCCTGGAAGGAGTCGGCTGAGACAAATCAAAAGCTCACATTTCTAAACATCATTCTCAGCCCTACGTAGCTTCGGATTACAAAGGTCCATGCAAGCCCATAGCCTGTCTATTAATTGGCAGGTGCATTATTCGCAGATAAGACTGACTTGGGCTCGCAAAATCTTGATGATTCTCCTATGTTCCCTGATTTACAATATACATTTGAAATTTATAACCAATTAACAAATAATACAAAACTGGGACCACCCAGAGGTATCAAAGAATCCCTCACTATCGACGTCAGCGGATAATGTTTCCAAAACTTGCCGCATTGCCATTGGTAATTTTTTTTTGTCACTTCTACCATTATGACTCCAAACGGCTCAGTTATATAATTTCTATTAAAATATAATAGGTAGGTTACAGTTAGATAAAATATTATTCTCTCTATCTTTGATATTATTCATTATTTTCGTTATAAAGTTCAGTTTATTTACTGTACCTAATTCGATAGTCTTCAGTAACTACGAGTTTAAACATTAGATAAATGAACTCCTTAAGCTATGTAAATTATGTACGGTAATAATTATGATGTGCCCTCCGACTGACTAATTGGTTCTGGAATATTGGCTCTAGCAAAACTTTATAACATTTAGTAAATATGAAAGTAATTTTATCTGTTAGTTAGTTCAATCTTACTTTAATACTACAGTACAGTTCGCAACAACAACAACGTTATATAAGAAAAGTAAACTTCCTACTCCAAGGGATCAATGAAAAGCTAACAACTTAAGGCCATACTTTGCAGTATATTTCAATAAACGAAGAATTCTGAACATAAACAACCACCTACTCAGATATAAAATAAACAGTCTTATACATAATTCAAAGATTGATCCTTTTCTCAGCTTCACTTGGCTCTAGTTAGCTCAAGAAGATATCAATATATCATCAATGAATACTACATTCTTAGACGAGGCTTACAAAGAAATACACAAACCATACAGTAGTACCTAAAGGTCGGCGACGGCACCGCAGACTCATCTACGTCCAAGATCATCGACCTCCATGATCGGGGCCTGAAGACGGCGGGATAGTCACCCGCCGTCCATACAGAAACAGGCTAAAACGGTCGCGGGCTGAGGCCCCGCAGCCTCAACCAGATTCAATCATCGACGCGGGATAAAATCCTACCTCAACGACGCGGAATTCTCATCCCGACCAAACCCCGAAGAGGCCACACAGTGGTCAAAGTTCGCCAGGCGCCACTGGAAATACATTCTGCCTGAGAACCAGAGACGCCCGGCAACGGAAGTGAGAGCGGCCGCGGCCTTTGGCCACGGAATTAAAAAAAAGTAATACCTAAACACGTTTTTATCTTTCGGTGAAAAGTCTGAACTTTGTTTAAACACCCCAAATAACCAAATGTATTTATCTAACATTTAATTCTGTCATTGGGCCGGTGAGGTTATTTCATAATAAAGCAAATTAAGCACACCTTTTTCTATAGGAGTTAGTCTGGCTTATATCTAAGTCTTTCTTTAACAAAATTTCAATTTATAATGTAAGTGGCACATTTTACGCACGTTATAAAGCTTCCGACATTTTACTTGCCCATAACGCAACGAAGTCTAACATCCGAATACCTTAAAATTGAGTCCATAAAGATAAGGATTTTTGCGACATCGTAGACTAGGCTCGAGGTGTCCTAAAATTTCATGTTAACATTTCATGACATCGTAAGTTTTTGTATTTATTTTTGGTGAAAATTGGTTTTAAGAATTAACGTATATAACTTTATGCGATGGAATATTTAAGAATAAAATCTAAAGTGCACTATCGACGTCTCGGGTCAAAGTAATCCTTAATTTTATTGAATCATGCTATCCTTACTGTACTGACAGATGGACTAGCACACAGCAAGATACAGCCCAAGACAGACGGACGGATGGACAGCGAAATTTCAGTAACCCTAAAAAGTAAGTGGCGACATGTGGGCGTAATGAACGCCTCTGCTATATGTACCCTTGTACCCCAGAGGTAAAACCTTTATTCTGGTTTGTATGTAAATCACATACGATTACTGCGAGATTTTCCGAACGTTGTTCTAAATAGTTTGTCATTTCAGAGCTAGATAAACCAAGCATACGCCAGTCAGTTTAGCTACGCAGTGTCAACGTGATGAGCACTTGAATCAAGTAAATTGGACACGTGACCAGCTTTGGTGAGCTGTCAGAGTTGTCTATTATTTTGTTGACATTTTTTAAACCGCACAAATGAGAATATTTAACATCAGTCGTACTCTTGTAGAACATTAACGTAATCTCTGAAGTGGAAAAGCTATTACGGAGCCCTGTATAAAAACTTGGTAACTCTATCCTCTAATATTCCACGTACTACGAAGCATGTAAAAGGTGCCTCTCTATTGCTTTAACAAATTAAATTTTCGTTTCTTCTCATAAATTTCAATCATATTTATTTTGTCAAAGTAAGTGACATAAATTTTAGAGAGCATAATAGTACTACTGTGTTCTTCTGTGGCCTTTCTCACTGGCTCGTGGCTAATTGATTCTGAAACTTAGCTTTAGCGCAACCCTTTTACATCACGTAAATGTAAAAGTCACTTTATCACTTAGTTCAACGGTACTGGAACTGGAACACTATGCAATATGAATAAAGCATGATGGTGATATTACGTTGTACGACGACCTAAAACTTAAGTGAGCTTTAGTGAGGGAGAATTTAGCTAAATTTTATTTGCAAAAAAATCTTCTTTTCTTATAGGGAGATTATTTGAAAAGGAAAATTTCAAATTTGATTTGTAAAACACGAACTTTGACGAAAATAGTAGAGATGAATTGTACATAAATTATGAATCTCCTCCATGGCTGGGGAATCGTTCAAGCTTTTAAAATAAAATGGCATTTTCTTTTCGGGTAACCATTCTTAGCAACATTTAAGTTAGTTCGTCAAATAGAAGCAGAATAAACGAAGCTAGTGGTAAAATTAAGCGATGTAACAGTCTGTCTTTTACGTGGACAAATTTACATTTTAACTTCGAAGGGACTTCAAGGTACTTATAAATACTAAGTTCCAAAACATTAACATTACATACTGTTTTGAGAAATTTCTCAACGTAGTTTAATTTATTGGCTAAATATTTATTTGTTTAATAATTTATGTACACAACAAAATAACAGAGTGAGAAGAGGAATAATAGGCATAGATTAACTGTAGGTACAAAGGCAGCACTTATTTCAAAAGAAATCTCTTCCAGTGAGCCAAGAGAAGGAAATGCTTGGTAGAATAAGTTTTAAGTGTGTGTAGGTGGACCTTTACAATACACATTCTACAAATGCACCGGTATATATTTACTATTAGATATGTTAAAAGTTTTATTTAGACATAAATGAAATTAATAAATTTAAAGTTAAGACCAAAATACCAAAATGTCCATGATGCTGAAAAGTCCATAGTGCTAAAATGATCAATATCTTAGTGACCAAATGTCACATATATAGGTACATATCGTCCATTATCTCAAAGACATAATCATAATATATTATTAATGAAAGTTTTTAAATTAAGTGTATACCAGATAGGTTTTGAAATATATTGATTTTAAGTGTAGTTTTGACTGTGTGTTGTTGAAATACCAGTATTAATAAATGATGATGTTTCAAAGTGCCAAATGTCTTACGCACAGGCCCTGTGCGTAAGGTAAAACAGCCCGACGCGCGCTACGCACATGGTCTGTGCGCAGCTGTGAAGCGACGCCACCGCCTTCATTAATCGTTGAAAAAAGCTTTTTTATGTTGCCAGTCGCATGACTTAGCTATAATAATTAAATTAGTCGATTAATAATCGCCTTATTCTAATACTTTTGTAATGGCAATATTTTGAGATTGAACCATAAAGAATGAAAAAGTAAACTCAAGGTTGCGATGTCAGCCATTACGTACGCTGCTGCTCTGTGTAGTCTGTTTCGCTTGTTTTGATAACATTTGGAAAATGAATTCTTGGAGAAAACGGTGAGTAATCTTATAAGAATTATATATATAATTACTGAGAAATAAATGTAGATTTCATATTTATTCATAGTTTATGGAATAGTGATAAATGTAGTAATATAAAGTTACAAAAAGTTTGTTATGCCATTATTTCGACCGTGATGGCTGCCATGTTTTGAGATGTTTTTATGATAAATATTATTTTATTTGGTTTAAAATATACATAATTAGTTAGAGTATTTACATACGAACAGAATTTAGCTAAAAGTTACTCAATATTATTGCATATTGTCGTCGTAATCGCAATGCAACAAAAATAATTCGCCAAAACCGTTGCCGTTGTAGTACCCGTGCCGGGCACCGGCCCGGTTTAGGCCGTGTCGTGGTTTGCAAAAATTGATCTTCAGATTTTGAGTTTCCCATGATCAGTAAGCTCCCCGGAGTCGAAAAAAGTGATTTCTGGAAAATGTATGTATGTATGTATTGTACGTTTGTACAGAGAGCTACAGTCAATTTAGCACAAATGTGTATTTTCATTTATATTATACACACACTAATTTTACTTTTTATCTTTTTAGGGCCAGTAATGTGTTTTGTGAACCAATTGTGACACCAGACGAATCAGAATTAGAATTCAGAATCAGCGGGAATGGTGAGCCTGTGAAACAAACGCACACGCGTACCTAGCAGCCTAAGCAGGCCACCTGTGCCACACTTGTACGTATCTCGTCGTTTTGGTAAGTGCTCATAATATTTGTTATATTTTTTACAATATTGTTGTCGTTTACAGTTACGAAGCAAATGAACGGCGGCAGGATCTAGACATATCGGACGAGGAGGCGGAGGAGCTCATGGCGGAGAATCCTGAACATTTGAGGCGGTGGCTGGGAGGGGATGCTGAGGAGGGGCCGTCAAAGTCACCTGTCGTGGTTATAGCGGTGTCACATCTGACGTAGCCGTTAGCCACGAGGTTGATGTTCGTCCATCAAAATATACCTATACTTTATTTACTTTTAGTGTAAACATTTATTGTAAGATATTCAAAAATAAACAATTTTGTGATATTCGCTAATATTACCATCTGATTGTATTACTTATTTTTAGTGTATACCCTTTCGAAAGCTATTTATTGAAATTACATTTTACATTTTTATTCAAAGTAAACTTTTTATTTAAAGTTCACCTACATGCCTGTTACCTACATACATAACTCGGTCTGCAAAGATTCTATTTAGTTGTGGGTAACATCTGTCCTCGCTGTTTGAGTTGTTGAATGACCGAGTGGATATGTTTTTTTTATATTGCCCGGTAACGACAATAGGCTTGCCACCTATTACGTGGGTCAATCAAACTTACTGTATGGGTGCTTAGTGTGGGTGCATAATGTGTATACATAGCTATCCGTAACTATATAGGAACATTAGCCGACGCCGCATCTGCTAGCAATTCTTACACGCTGAAAATCCTAGACCCAGAGCTTCATGCTGCTATGTTTAGCCGACTACTCAGGGAACACACTCAGGAAGGGTAAAACAAAAGGCGACTACTACGCCTAGTTACTTCGTAAGTATTATCTAGTAAATTATGAAAATAAACCTTTTGGCCCCAGATTTCAAACGAATACCTCGTCTATCTGCTAGCAGGTGCACCGTAACTAGGCCAGAATGAAATGATTTAGATACATAGATGAGATGAGAACAGACTAAAATTATTATGAAATTTACTAATATTAGGTGCTTGTTCATACCTATACCATCTACACTATGTACACCTATCTATATTTTGTTTTTCTAAATAGTAACTGAATAGGTGCAGGTAGGTTGTAGCTTGAATGGCGAGGGCGGCGTTTATATAAATACTAGTGGTCCCGGTGAACTTCGTACCGCCTAAAAACCACTCCGAACAGTTCAAGACCAAAATTAGCCATATCGGTCCACCCGTTCCGTTTCGAGACAATCGAACGGCGATTTATTTTTATAAGGAAATGTGTAGCCATTGCGGAAATATTACTCATTATTCATCTAGGTACCGCCAATTGTTGTGCTCTATGTTTACTTATTTATTTACATAGGTACAATGGTGATGAAAACAGGCAAACACTATAATAAAAAATTATTCAATGTATGTATTTGTTTCGGCCGTCATACATCCCAGCGGTAAATTCTATCCAGATATATGCATTATACTATTTACACTGAAATAATAATTATAACTACCTGAAAACACGTTTTTTTGTTGTTATACGGAACGGTGGCGACCCGACCGGCTACCGTCGCCGGCGCTTCGGGCGCTTTATCATATATTACCTTACTCTGTGGCGCCGGCGCGCGCTACCGTTAGTCTGTGTCGCTATCCAAGTTCAGTTGGTAAATGGCGGGAATGGTAGCTGTTGACCGTAATAGTCAATAAAGATAAACAAATGAGTTTTTTAGGTCGTTGAAATAGGTTGCAAGTGGTTAGTGTATTGTTTCTGTGTTTATTGTTTATTGTGCTAACGTGGTCAAGTGTTTGTTTAGTGAATAAGTGCGGAAATTTGATATAATGTAAAAAAGATTACATGTCATGTGAATGGAAAATCGAAAAATGAAGAATTATCTTCTCATTGCGAGCTCAGGTCAGTTTTAGTTGCTTATTCAATGATAGAAATAGCTATCTTAACTCAAAAGGAACCCAAAAAGATATCATTCATCACATATAATTATGTCGTAATTGACGAAATCTTCATATTTCTGAAAGCCTAACATAAAAAAAAAACTAGAAATTGTGTTAACAGCTGACTATTAGGCACTCGGAGCTCGGACATCACGCCACGGGGTGAGCTTTAGTGAGGGAGAATTTAGCTAAATTTTATTTGCAAAAAAATCTTCTTTTCTTATAGGGAGATTATTTGAAAAGGAAAATTTCTAATTTGATTTGTAAAACACGAACTTTGACGAAAATAGTAGAAATGAAATGTACATAAATTATGAATCTCCTCCATGGCTGGGGAATCGTTCAAGCTTTTAAAATAAAATGGCATTTTCTTTTCGCGTAACCATTCTTAGCAACATTTAAGTTAGTTCGTCAAATAGAAGCAGAATAACCGAGGCTAGTGGTAAAATTAAGCGATGTAACAGTCTGTCTTTTACGTGGACAAATTTACATTTTAACTTCGAAGGGACTTCAAGGTACTTATAAATACTAAGTTCCAAAACATTAACATTACATACTGTTTTGAGAAATTTCTCAACGTAGTTTAATTTATTAGCTAAATATTTATTTGTTTAATAATTTATGTACACAACAAAATAACAGAGTGAGAAGAGGAATAATAGGCATAGATTAACTGTAGGTACAAAGGCAGCACTTATTTCAAAAGAAATCTCTTCCAGTGAGCCAAGAGAAGGAAATGCTTGGTAGAATAAGTTTTAAGTGTGTGTAGGTGGACCTTTACAATACACATTCTACAAATGCACCGGTATATATTTACTATTAGATATGTTAAAAGTTTTATTTAGACATAAATGAAATTAATAAATTTAAAGTTAAGACCAAAATACCAAAATGTCCATGATGCTGAAAAGTCCATAGTGCTAAAATGATCAATATCTTGGTGACCAAATGTCACATATATATATAGGTATATATCGTCCATTATCTCAAAGACATAATCATAATATATTATTAATGAAAGTTTTTAAATGAAGTGTATACCAGATAGGTTTTGAAATATATTGATTTTAAGTGTAGTTTTGAGTGTGTGTTAAATACCAGTATTAATAAATGATGATGTTTCAAAAATTATTCAAATGAAAAGGATTTAATTTGATCCTAGTAAAATCAGGAGTATCTGACTCATTAAAAATAATACAAACTTTCTGTGTTAGTATTATTTTTTAATGCATTAATTTATGACTAGGTCATAGTGGCATCAGTCAAGGGGTATCCAATTTAAAATTAAATAACACGTAAGTTTGATAAATGAAACATAATTCCTGTTTGCGCGCGCGAGCAGCACACGAACAGAGCATTACATTGTGACCGCCGAACGCCATTTATCACGGGCGCGCAGAGTGCACGCAGTGCCAGTGGACTGCGGAACGCGCGCGTACGCTAAATATCAACAGTGATTAATCACGGCATATGATTTTTCGCTGCTCGTTACCGGTGATAAATAGAACGTCACTTTTGTTGCCCGCTCACCAGGTACCTACTCAGCAGTCAGTAGTAATTATAATTAATATTTCAAATATTATAATTATAAAGTAGCGTTCCAATTGAGTAGCAAGTCTAATTCATGTGAGAAATCACAAGATTTATAGCCCGCTATTGTCATTTCATTACATACCTACTGCGCGCATGCCGGGAACAGATAAAAGCGTGTACACACTGACGCAATGTAACATGCAATATACCACGCAATGAAAGAATTTGCCGTCCACATTGACGTAATATATCATGTTATGCCATAGAATTCGTGTGTACGTCTTGCGCACGCGAACAGCGCCCAAAAAGAGCATTACAATGTGACCGCTGAGCGCCATTTGTCAGGGGCGCACAGTGTGCACGCAGTGCCAGTGTGGACTGCGGAACGCGCGCGAACTCAAATATCATCAGAGATTAATCAGTGCATATGATTTGTCGCTGTTTGTTCCGGTGACAAATATAATGCATAGTCACTTTTGTTGCCCGCTCACCCAGTACCTACTGTACGGTAGTCAGTAGCTACAGAACATTTTAAATGCTATAATTTAAAAATAAGCTTACTAATTAAGTGGTAAATGTAATTCATGTAGAAATCACATGATTTATTGCCCGCTATTGTGTTTTCATTACATGCCTACTACGCGCATGCAGGGAATAGATACATGTTCGGTTCGTGCGCGCGTTGGAACCATTACATCCACACTGATGAAATGCTCCTTTCATGTTATATTGCATGTTACGTGGCGTAAATGTGTACACGCCTTTATATGTGACTTGTTTTACACACACGTCTGTTGTACACTCAGCTACACAGATTTTTTACTCTACTTTTCGTGATCACTCACACAAATGCAAAACTCAGCTTACACCTCGCGAACTGTACATCATGGTTAATTCATAGAATTTTCTATTTTCTCCTATTTTATCCCAGTTTGATAAAACAAGCCTACAGCAATATAACTTTACTTAACGACCCGTGACGGGTGTGTTTTATTAAGTCGTAAACTATTTGATAAATTTGTTTCCTTCTGAGTAAACAGTTGCGTTCATTCGTATAATACATACTTCCTGATCCTCCATGTTACTCTTAAAGGTCTAGCGAGAGCAACTACAGGACTTACGACCTCCATGATAGCTGCCTGAGGTAATCCACCGTCCTTACAGAAGCAGTCCAGAAGAGTTGCGTTCTGTGGGGGTTTCAGCCCACGTACTACTTCAATCACCGACACTTGATGAAACCTGCACGGTACCCGGGACGCCCCGCAATGGATTAAAAAAGGGAGAGAAGGGCCGGAGATACGGGGTTTAAAAAATGTGAGCAAATCGTTAGATGGCAAGCAATAGTAGAAACCACCAGTAAATTTTATGGTTAGATAGAAGTGGAATGCAAAGCGGCTAGGCTCAACCACAGTAGCGTACTTGACTATAACCCTGGCAACAGTTGCTCATGAACGCTTATTTGATGGTACATACTACCTTGTTTTATTACTTTTGTGGTATATATTATGAAGTACAAGTGTTAAAGACGTAACTCTGTGGAGTAGAAGAGAATATTATGTTTACCTAGTCTTTACTACTCACTTAAAGCTCTATAAAGTTTTTCGAAATTATTCATGTAGACTTTATGGTCGTTGTAAATGATCGACTTCGTCTATTACCCCGGTTTCGTATGACGGTTTGAAAACGGTAATTAAAAACGTCCAAGAAACACTGACTTTTAACGTTACCTCGTTAAAAGTGAAAATCTTTACGCTATAATTTAACGGCACTAAATTTGCCGTGAACGTCTTGAAAAATGTAATGAGAAAAATCTGAATTAGAACGTGACTTTTAGATTACTACAATTTAGTGAGATTGCTTCTACTTGAACCCCATTAGGTGGTTAAGATAATTTTTCATCTTGAGGGATTACGTCAACCTTAAACTTGCTGCGGTGGCGTGGTCGGTAGTATAAATATCGGCTTTCGACGCCGGAGTCTTGGGTTTGATCCCTGGTTCGTGGCAAATATTTGTGGGATCCTCAAATGTTTGTTTCACAGTTTAGATGTTTTTTATGTATTATTAACCTGTCGATCAAAAGTTAAAACTTAAAAAAATACTTAAAAAAACTTAAAAAAACCTTAATAATACTTAAAAAAAAACTTAAAAAAACTCAAACTATTGAAAAAATGTACTTGTATATATACTTGTATCCACCCCTTCGGGAAAGCGAAGCGATTTTATGTATGTCTCTATGCGTACCTAATACGTGTTTTCATGCATGCTCACAGGTTGAGCCTGACCTTTTTTGAGGTAAATAATTAGACTTAATAAAATTAATTAATGAACTGACCATCTGCGGTACACCTTTTCTAAAGCCATTACTCAACGGGTACCTCATTAGCACAGGGCGCTCTATTCAGATAGTGTAAATAAATAGCTTGTTCATATTTAACTAAATGCACCATTATGCGTTATTCTCTGTTATATATGACTAGTACTGTGGTGAAATGGTGCAAGTAATTACACAACATGGGCTAACGTTAACTGATGCCAGGTATTATTAAACCTGGATAACTATAAAATATGATTTGTTTATCAACGTTTTCATTTCAATTACCATATTATTTTAAAGTCATATTTATATCCGTTTAATATAATAGCAAAGCGAGCGGGATCTTCAAAGTCCATCTTCTGCTTCTTCTTTCAAAAATGTGGCTCCATCGATGTTCAATGTAATGCTTGATAAGTTGATAGTCCCGCACAGAAGAACTAGTTATTCCTAACTAGGTCCAGGTGCAGGACAAGAAACGTTGTTCGGTATGTGAGTGTCTGGGAACCCGATTTTTGCGGAGCGCCAGAGGTAACCTAAGAAGCCACCAGCCACGCGCTCAACAAAAATAGAACTCCTTCAAAGTCCATGATGTAAACACGAAAGTTATGTGTTAATGTTTGACACCTGTCACATCTCATCAATGACAGAATAACATATAGGCCAATACTAGGATAAAGTGTTTTATAGTATTGTGTGATTATCCAAGGGCGTGAGGTATATACAAGTGTGGGCATCAGTACCTGCCAGTCAGCGTCTTCGGTCAACAACATATGGCATCGCAGAAAATTCCAAAAAAAATATTTAGTTTTTTCACGTGAACGACCTTTCCTGCGATTTCATTGGTCGAATAAATCCATCGACTTTAGTTGACATGTTCATGTCTAGCTAGTTTATATATGCAAGAGAATGCGTAGACGAGAATAGGAAATCAACTCTACTGAAATTATAATCTACAAGCTGATATAGTTTACTCGTTCCCGATTCCCGTGGGAACACATTACCGGAATAAAAAATAGCCTATGTTACTCAAGGATAACGTAGATACATACCAGTAAAAGCAATTTTAAAATCGGTTTAAGACAATCAAATCTTTTTATCCGACTGCGTCAGAGTATGTATGTTTCTTTGTACCCCTCTACGTGCCTAACGGCTGAATGGATTTGAACGAATAGGGTCTCAAATGAAAGATAATTATCAACATATACAACTTATTGTTTCAATGTAAGTTGGTATAAGAAATCGTATTACAAAAGTAGAAACTAAAAAGCTGTATGTATATAAAAATAAATAATTAAACAATAAAAAAACCGGACTGCACATAGATATCCAGATATTTAACTATAAGCAGGCGGGACTAATATTAGTTCTAGACACAAAGTTAACAACTAATAAGATTGGATACAAAGTTAATCCCGCCTATGTGCAGTCGGGTTTTTTTATTGTTTAATTATTTATTTTTATAATATTACTAGTGATAGTTAAATATGCAACAGAATTGTAATAAAACAAGTATCAAGTACAAAAGTGACACGGAAATTACAGGGTTACTTTATTAAGGTAAATACGAGGGTGGATTGAAAAGTAGTTGGCCTAACACTGATCCAGTTAGTTCTAAAAATCAAATCTACCCACACTATTTATTTCAGTTCAGACCTGTTAATTGTGTAAAGTTTGAAACGTGTGCGATAATTAGTTTAAATTTTATAAATTTATTAACAAAGCAATCTGACATCATTTCCGCAAATGGAGCAAATCGAGCAGCGTGCCATCATTAAGTACCTCCATAAGAAGGGGATGTCATAAAAAGCCATCCATGGTGATATGGTCAGTACATTAGGGGATTGCGCTCTTTCATATACATCCGTCAAAAAATGGATACCAGAATTCAAGCGTGATAGAGAGAGTGTGAAAGACGAACCCCGCTCTGGAAGGCCTTCGACGTCCACTACTGACGAAAATGTTTAAAAAATACTCGACTTAATTATGGTCTCCCATAATTAAGTCGAGTTTGAAAATTAGAGAGATAGCCGAGAGTATAGGCATCTCTTATGAACGTACTCAAAACCTAATAGTCAACGTGTTGGGTTTCCACAAGGTGTCTGTGAGGTGGGTTCCACGACTGCGTTCAGTTGAGCAAAAAAGGATGCGATTGACTATTGCACGCGACGGTTTGGAGTTATTTGAAGCTGATGAATGTGATTTTTTGAATCGTTTTGTTACTATGGACGAAAAATGGGTTCATTACTGTACACCGGAAACAAAACAACAATCAAAACAGTGGAAAAGACCTGGTTCACCACCTCCCAAAAAGGCTAAGTCGATTTTGTCGGCAAGTAAGGTGATGGCTCGCCGGGCGCCACTGGACATACCCTCTGCTAGTAACCAGAGACGCCCGGCAACGGACGTTAGAGCGGCCGCGGCCTTGGGCCGCAGAATTAAAAAAAAAAAAAAGTAAGGTGATGGCTTCGGTATTCTGGGACTCGAAGGGTGTGATTATGGTTGATTATCTTGAAAGGGGTCAGACTATAAACTCTGATTATTACTGCACCTTACTACGTCGTTTACGAGAGGAAATAAAAGAAAAACGTCCAGGAATGATCAGAAGAAAAGTCCTGTTTCATCAAGATAACGCTCGTATTCACACGTCTGTCCAATCAATGGCAGAAATTCACAATTTCACAAGACTTTTTTCTGTTCCCTAACCTAAAAAAGCACTTGAGAAGTCAACGGTTTTTGACAAATGACGAGGTCAAAGCAGCAGTCGACGCATATTTTGACTCTAAGGAAGTATCATTTTTTTTCAACGGGCTAAATGCTCGGAAGGGAAGTCGGCAAAAGTGCATTGAACTTGATGGTGATTACGTTGAAAAATAAAAATATATTTAATTTATTATGTATTTATTTTCTTGGTTAGGCCGATTACTTTTCAATCCACCCTCGTACCTTGTATATTCTATGCAATATACATATTTTAGTTAATGTTCCCATCAGCGTCTCACAACGTGTACATCAATAGCGGGATTAACATTCATATTAGTGACAGATTTGTGTATGCTTACAGTAACTGAGCGGTACAAGGATGATTAATTTCGTATGTGGGCACGTTGTAAGTGTTGCAAAATAACTATTAGCGTCGTAAAGCTGATAAATTGTAAATATTTTGGTGGATGCGGTAATATTCATGTCCACAAATATCTGACTCGACACAGAGTGGCAGCTTGTTTACGTGTCAAATCATTTATTTAATAACACATTCTGGTTATACAGTGAAGTTGCTTAGTCATTTATGATGAGTTCATATTGTTTACTAGAGTATAGCTCTGGTAAATATATTTAAAATATCTTACAACAGCAATAGGCTCACCTCCCTAATTGAGTCCTTGAAAACTATTACGTGGCCTGTCAGAACGTGGGTGTGGCATGTGAGCCTGAATTGTAGATATTTTAGGGATGTAACATTGGTCCTGCTGTTGGAAACTTCTGTCCGGAATTAAAAGATTCCTTTTTTCAATTTATTAATAAATTTTCAGAGAATTTCCATAAGAGGTAGTCATGTATTATAACATAAACACTGGTTCAAAATTAACTGCTTCGGTGGTACCCGCTTTCGACGCCGAAGTCTCGGGTTCGATTCCCGGTCGGGACAAACTTTGTGTGATATACGTTTGTACCGAAGTCTAGATGTTTCCTATGTATAATATGTATGTATTTACAAAAAAAATGTTTATACGTATTTATATCATCACAAGCTTGGCTTGGTTTTTTTTTTTTTTTTTTCTTTTTTTTTTAAATTTTTTTTTTTTAATAATAAATAGGCTTACGTTTGGCCTCAATTTCGCTGAGACTTTCAAGTTTGAGACTAGATGGCGTTGTGTGAATTGTCCTAATAAGTTATAATAAATAAGTTCTGTAAATAGTTATAATCTCTCAGTGAGCATATTAAGTACATACCAAATCTGATCAGTTATTATACTGATTTCATGTCAAATTCACATTGCAAGAAAAAGTGGGATATTTAGCATAATATGGAAACTCAAATATTTTGTAATAAATTGTTCTTGAGTTTCCAAGCGCCTTTATCGTCAGTATATTAATAGTAGTGACCATGACAGCTTAAATAACTATATATTTTACAGAGTAAGTATTCAGAGTAAATAAATGTATTCATCATTTTTTGGTATACCTATATCGTGTATACCGCTCCACTTGCTTTCAATTGTACTACTATTTTATAAGCAATATTAATATGCCAATATTGTCCATATAGAACACTATTTAACATATAATCAATATACCGCATATTCACCTGTTATCAGCGATCGACCGACGTAGAACATTAATAATGATTATTTGAATAATAGTGGGATAATAATATTATACGGGATTGCATTTCATTATATTTATATTTAATTAATCGTGTTGTTGCCACAATGTGCGTACAGCCGTCGTACGAGTACTATACACTTGACTGATTCGTAGAGTAACTTCGTAGAGTAACTGTAGAGGCGTAGCGGTGTAGCGGAGTGTTGTAGCCAATAGCTACGACGTGCATGTAGTGCAGGCAGATCATTTGATAACCGACGGTGATCAAACTAGATTAGCTCCTAACGTCATCAATGTGGTTAGGAATATTGGGAAACAGCATTAACGACTTAAGTGTGAGATTTATTGTACAAATAGTGTTATTGTTGAGTTTGATGTATTTAGTAAAAATACTTTTGAATCTCACTATGTACCTATTTTTGCTCTAGTACGTATAAAAACTAAAAGCAAATGGTTTCAAATTCCGATTTTCCAGGTTAGGTATACAAGAAATAGACAAAAAATATTGTTTTGTATTTTTTCAAACATAACGATAGCAGGCTGAAGTAATGTAAGTGTGTGATAGTTCGGCGGTGAGACCGATCATGGACGATTGGCTGAAGAGGCAGCATGGTGACCTCACGTATCGTGCGACGCAGATCGTTACCGGGCATGGATGCTTCGGTAGCTATATGTTCCGCATCCGTCGTGAGGTCACACCCCGGTGTCAACACTGCGAGGTTTCCGACGACGACACCGCACTCGACACGTTGGTGGAGTGCTCAGCGTGGGCGAGTCAGCGCCGGGACCTCGTAGTGGGTCTGGGCGTGGATACCCTCTCGCTGGAGACCATGCTTCAAGCCATGGTCTCCAGCGGGAGTAGGTGGAACGCGGCCGTGTTCTTCTGCGAGCAAGTCGTGCTCGCGTAGAAGGCGGCCGAGAGGGAGAGGGAGCGTACCCTCCCCGCTGAGTTCCGTAGTCAGCGGCAAGGGCGCCGCAGACTCATCTACGCCCAAGACCATCGACCTCCATGACCAGGGCCTGAGGACGGCGGGATCGCCACCCGTCGTCCTTACAGAAGCAGGCTAGAAGGGTTGCGTGCTGCGGGGCCTTTGCCCCATAGCACGCAACCAGATTCACTCACTGACGCGGGATAAAACCCTACCCCAACGACGCGGGATTCTCATCCCGACCCAACCCCCGCAGAGACCACAGAGGTGGTCAAAGTCCGCCGGGCGCCACTGGAAATACGTTCTACTTGTAACCAGAGACGCCCGGCAACGGACGTTAGAGCGGCCGCGGACTTGGTCGCGGAACTAAAAAAAAAAAAGTGTGTGATAGTTATGCTAATCTCGTCTTTTTCTAAAAGTGACAATAATGTTAAATCGATGTACCTATATAGGTTACCCGGTATTGTGTTTGGTATATTTGTATTTGTATATAAAGGTCGTATCACCCTCTTAGAGGGCTAGCAATGTATAAGAAATAATATACTCGAGTCCTATAACTTAGGACGGATAATATTATTGGAGAAAAGTCGTCGACTAATATACCACTCTCTACCTATTCTGGGAATTAAAGAAGTACATACAATATGGCACATACAAAATTATTGTCAATACACAGTTGTATGTGTGAAATAGGGAAATAACAGTTAAAAAATATAAAGACGAAATAACTGTTAAAATGTTTCCTAAAATATAACGTTAGTTGCAAACTATTCTCAAAACATTTACCGCAATGCAGAAAGCTCTAAGATTAAGGTAGGTACCTACTGGTCTAAATTATATTAGATCTTTAGAACTTGACTGGAAGTGCTGTTTACTACTTCTAGTACTGTGTTAAATTTAAAAAGATTTTGTTTTAGAAATACATAAATAATCGAAATTTTCACTGAAAATGTACCTTCCTTTTGAAATAAACTCTTGTCATTGGATTTGCTGAAATAAACCCTAGAGTTTATTTATTCTACAACATAGGTTGCTTTGAGATGAGCTTAATCTGTCTATAAAAAGTACAATATAATACTTTCAGAATCTTCACAAATGAATGGTTACACAAAAATAGACAGACAAGAATAAACATAGCCTATGTTATCTAAGCATAATGTGGCATTGTAATGATGAAGGAGTATTTAAACTCTATCCTGTAATTTTTGAGTTTATTCGTTGCAAAGAAAAATACAAATCTTTCCTCTTTGACACACACTGTTTGAACATTCGTTTCGGGAGAATAATAGACAATATATATATTCTATTCTACACAGTCTATCGACGTCAGACCATTTATAAATACCGTAGTCAATAGTTCACGCCATTTGGAGAGGTGGCCGGCGGTAAACGTTATTTGTAACCCACGAGCCGAGAGAAACGGCACGTCACGAACAGTTTAATATGATTCAGTTTTGCAAGCTCACGTCCATACATGATAAGTGATGGACTCAATATACAAATTCAATAACTATACATCTACATGAAATGTGCCAAAAATATCTTCATGGGGAATAATTTAGTCGTTCCAGTGCCGATTTGATAATGAAATACGGATTATTATGTATGAAGTAACTCATGTTTATTTAGTAGTCTTTGTATCGAAAAGAAACGTATAAGTACGGAATCATGTACGAAAACAACTCTGATCCTACGTTAGTAACTAAATAACTTTGACACACACACAAATATCACGCCTATATCACCGCGGGGGTAGACAGAGATACATTACAAACCCAAAATTTGCTACTTTGAAGGTAATAAAAATCATGAAAAACAGTACAGCACCTACTTATCTATACTACTATTATAAAGAAGAAAGATTTGTATGTTTGTAATGAATAAACTCAAAAACAACTGTGCCGATTTAAAAAAATCTTTCACCATTGGAAAGCTACATTCACCCTGAGTAACATAGGCTACTTTTTATCCCGGTAATGTGTTCCCACGGGAACCGGGAACGAGTAAACTAAATCACGCGGGTGGAGCTGCGGCGATCAGCTAGTATTTTATAAGATACGTAAATAACTTTTGTTAAAATACCCCCGGTACCGGTGCCCGGTGCCCGGCGTCGAGTGCGCCATACTTGATGGCGGTCTCGATGCACCTACTGACAAATGGACGAGACTTTGGCAAATAAATTTAAAATGCCCCGAATCGGCAATAGGCTCACCCCTATAACTAGGGATTAACCAAGGTACTGATTGAATGTTGGCGTAGTAAATGTGTCTATCGCTGCAAAAGTGATTCTATGTAAGTAGCATGTAACTAAGTTTTCACAATGAAGAAGCATTTACAAAGCCTGTAAATACATTATTGTAAAGTCAAAAATTAAAAGCAAAATATTTACCGCACGCTTCGAATTTGTAGTACCTAAGTACGTATCCTTCACAGTTTACAGTTCAGTTTGTACACACTTTAATTTAGTGTTTCTCAGCGCGTTTCAATAAGATTTTATGATTTATGACAAACTAGCTTGTTTGACAAACTATATACACAAAAACCTTCCTCGAGAACCACTCTATCCATTAGTGAAAACCACATAAAATCTTTTGCGTAGTTTTAAAGATCTAAGAATACATAGGGAACGGAAGCCACTTTGTTTTATACTTTGTTATGATAACTTAATGATGTGATCATGTTTTAAATATTTGATTTAAATTACCCATATTGTTAAATCATAGAACTAAAATGGTTAATTTGAAAGTTCTGTTTCATTAATACCTACCTTTATATTTGCGAAGAAGTCAACATACACCAATTTACTCCAATTAGTCTGAAGTCTCACTTGTATTTAACAAATTAATGAAATGACTATCTGCTGTGGCAGCCTTTATTCATTACTCTAGTGCTACCTCATTATCATAGAAGCTCGCTATTCAGATAGTGTAAATAACTAGCTCGTTCATATTTCAGTAAATGCTTCATTTTGAGACGCTCTCTGCTGCATCGTCGGTGATGTCGCTTCCTAGCGTTAAATAGTGAAAATAATTATGTAAAATATAAGTTTACATTTCATGGAGTGTGGCAATTACGTAGATGGGTACAAAATGTACTTTAATTACGTTTTAGTGCGAATTCAATGCTTAACAAAAATAATGTAGTACTTTTGTGAGTTGACTATCTTTTACTATACCTAGTAAAACAGTAGAAATAATACACGCACGGTGTCTATCCATATAAAAATATAAAGATTAATAAAACACAAAACAGGTATTTATTCTTTCTCTCATGTCTGTCTGTATGTTATCTTCGAGTTAAGGAACGGATTTTCATGCCGTTTTTATAGATAGACTAAGCAAAATTCTGATTTGTATGTTATAAAATAAAATGTTTTTAAGGTGCAAAAGTGGTTTTTTTTTCTTTTAGTTCAGCGGCCTAAGGCCGCGGCCGCTCACGTCCGTTGCCGGGCGTCTCTGGTTACAAGCAGAACGTATTTCCAGTGGCGCCCGGCGGTGCAAAAGTGCCTAGGATAAATTCAACCATTCAACAGATTTTTATTTCTTTTTATGACTGAATTTGAGTGCGTTTGACCACAATCTTACCTGATGTTAAGTAACGATGCGGTCTAAGATGAAGCACGCAAACTCAAATAATGCCTATTTACTCTTGCCTAGATTATATTATTGAGATGAAAATATGAATTCGTTGAACTGTGTTTGATGATCCAGTATACAGAATATGGTAACTACGATATTTATTTGATAAATTATGCTTGTGATAGACATATTAATCATAACGCGAGGAAACTTATTGGTCATTGGCTTACTAACTGCCGATATTGGAATATAGATATCAAACGGTTTTGTGGCAAAGAATCTTCGTATACGTGTGCCCCAAAGACTGAAAAATAATGCCTTTCATTTGCGATTTGAATATGAAACACCGAAATATAAATAAAGTTAGTGTATTTTTTATACTTTCACGCTGAAATGGTCAAACGAACTTGGTTCAAATTTGATGCGAAGGTAGTTCTCCAACCTGGAATTAATGCCATACAAACACAAAGACTATTTTTGTCCCTGTTATGGGAACACCGTGAACATTGTGAATGAGAAAACTATTGCTAGCGGGCGAAGAGGTAGTCATAAAATTGATCAATACCGTCAATTATAATAAGTAAGTATATATCTGTATGCGACCTTCACTGAAGCAAATACAAAGGTAAGCTATCGTAGGCTAAGGTAGGTAGTAAATAACTTGTATACGTGTAGTTAATGTTTACATCAGCGTCTCACAATGTGTACATCAATAGCGGGGATTACCATTCAAATTAGTGACAGATTTGCGTGTGCTCTCAGTACTGAGAGTACCTACAAGGATATTAATGTATGTTGATGCGTTGTAAATTTTGCAAAATAACTATTATGCTGGTTAAGTTTATAATTAAGCGTCGCAAATCATCGCTAAATATTATAAATAAAGTTCCACGTCGCACCTGTTTGCCTGGTGGGACGATCTCAAAATCTAGTTAATTGATTTTATTCAGTTTAAAAAATAGAAATATGATGAGATGCATTAGAAATAAGATATTTCATTTACAAAAATTTTGTGCAGTACAACCCTAACGAAGTGATGGTGTATTGTTAGTGTAACATTGAAATAATAATATACGTAAATGAATAGTTAACATTCCTTAAAACAATCATTCCTTAAAATAGATTTACTTAAACTACGCCTGGCAATTTAAGTAGAAGCTTGGCAATCCAATCAACATAAATTCCAATTGTACAAATAAGTATTTAAAATAGGTGATAGGAAAAACGACGATAGCACCAAACTCTTCGTTCCCTAAAATACGTACGCTAGAGTTAATATAGTTTTTATCGGCCAATAACCGGGTTACAATAACAATTAATTTTGATTATTGGTACCATAGCATGATCAAAATGTTAGCGGGATTGCATTTCATTATTGTCGGTGAACTAAATGTGTTGAATGTACACTGAGTGAAATGAGAGCAGATGCCACAATTATAGTGACTCATAGTTTAGCCAAGGAGTTTGTGTGAAGTAGCACATAGCCACGAGGTGCATTTAGCGTTGTTGAGTAATATTTGGTGATTAGTGTGATCAAACTCGATTAGCTGCAGGCGTCGAAATGCATAAATGTTTGTAAGAACTGCCTCTCACTAGTCACTCTCTTGTTCATTGTACGTCTATATATATTCAATATAAAGCAATGGTAAGTAAAATATAAAAAAAAAAATGATTTAAACTTATTTTAAATTTTTTAATAGCACTATTTTTCGCAGGATTAAAAAGACAACAAAACGTCGACAATTGTTTCGCCTCTAAACGAAGCATTATCAAGACTGTCTCAGAGAGAACAGCAAAATTTGTGGTTAGAACATATTTGCTTATAAGTAAACGTGTGCAAATTTCATTATCGCGATGTAGGATTTTTTCACAATAACTAACGTGGGTAGAAACCTCAGATCATGCTAACTAAGTACCCAAAAATAGGTATTCACCAATACAAGACTTTATCTTCTTAATTTTTAATAAATTGTGTAGAAATGCCAAATGACACATACAAACCAACAACCAACTAATGTGTCTGTCTGTTTACAACTAGATTAAGTAAGGGAGACGTGTGAAAATCTATTTGTTCATTGAGTAAGGTGTCCGCATCTCTTCTAACTATTTCTAGCCTTTCCCAAACACTCAGCTTGAAACCTTTCTCACATAAACGTAAAACTTTAAAGGTGTTACTATTGTTCAAGGGGTGACCAGTGTCAAGGAGGTGCTTCGCGAAGAGGGACTTCTCGGGACAACCGTTGCGGAACGCCGCCATATGCTCCCTGTATCTGATCTCAAAGGACCTGCCAGTCTGCCCCACATACTTCATATCACATCCATCACAACTCAGCAAATAAACACCCGATCTGCGTGAAACCGACACCGAGTCCTTGCCATTACACAGCTCCCTCAAGGTGTTCTGTGTTCTAAAAGCCACGAATATCCTATTCTCCCTCATGATCTTAGCTATACTCAACGAAACGGGACCCACGAACGGCAAACAGGCAGTGTACTTCCTAGGTGGATCTTGAGTTGGATACAATAAATGAAAACTAGCATTTCTGCGTTTTTTATTTAGTAATGAGTGGACCATACCTACGTTGTAGCCATTACTGTGTGCTATATAACAAATTATAGACAATTCCTCATTAAATGCCTGTGGGCTCAACGGTACCGTCAGTAACCTGCTCAGTAAGCTGTGGAAAGCTGCCATTTTATGTTGCCATGGGTGATTAGATGAGTAAGGGATAACAGTGTCTGTACATGTAGGTATCCTATAGATACGAAACTCATGAATACCATTCCTCCTAGTGATTGAAAGGTCTAAGAAATTGAGAGTGGAATCCGACTCCACTTCCAGTGAAAAATCAATTCTAGGGTGTACTGAATTCAACTTGGAGACGAGGATACTGAGCTGACGCTTTGTTCCCGTCCAGCAGATGATAATGTCATCCACGTATCTAAAGTAGTACAAGACATGGACGTTCCCAACTATGTGGTTAGTCTCGAACGCATCCATAAATATTTCAGCTATTAGTGGGCTCAGTGGCGACCCCATCGATAAACCATTTTTTTGCAGAAAAAAATTGGTGTTAAACTGAAAATAATTCTGTGACATGCACAATCTTGTTAGGTTATAAATTTCTTCTATTTTATTAAAATTGATCCTTTTGATTGTTAATTTGTGTTTTAAAATATCTAAGACTTCATTGTAAGGTACGTTCGTGAATAAACTTTTCACGTCCAAAGACACAAGTTGAGCATTGGACGGTAACTTTATATTTTTGATTTTGTTTATGAGGTCAGTACTATTTTTTATAGAAAATTTTGGGTTAAAATCTATTGCTTCTTTAATGATTGTGTTCAAAAACTTCGACAAATTGTATGCTGGAGCCCCCCTATATGCGACAACAGGTCTAATCGGGCAACCTTCCTTATGTATTTTTGGAAGGCCGTAAAACAACGGACAACGAGGATTCATGTTTATCAAAGTCTTATGCAACGAAGAATTCTCAGGGAATAAGTAAGTCGTGGATTTTATAGCATGCTTCAGTTCAGCCTGGAACTTAGCTGTGGGATTAAAGGTTATGTGTTGAAAATCACCAGATAAAATGATGTCATTGACCCTTGCTATGTAGTCCACCCTAGGGATCAAAACCACGGTGTTACCCTTATCAGCTTTGCTTAAAACCACATCCCCATCACTAAGTTTGTTGCGAATCGACTTTTGTACAGCCAATTCGGAGTTAAAAGTACCAGACAAACTAACAGAATCGATTTTTTGTGCTACCAATGCCTTTAACATTATGTCACCCTTATTTCTAATGATTGCCACCTCCGCATCCACTGTCAAAGGTTCTAAAGATTTTTTATTGTTAATTGATTTAGGTATGGAGTATTTTAAGCCTTTATTTAAAAGGGACACCTCACTGTTGTTGAGATGAATATAAGAAAGGTTCTTGATTCTGGGGTAAAATGTATGATTACAAAACACCTGCTCCCTTCGGTCAAGAAGTTCACCTCTACCCACCCTTAGATTAAATATTTTTTTTGATTGGATTAAAATTTTTTTGTGTATAAATTTTGTAGCTAAATCTCGTGCCTTCTGATCCAACAAATCAAATTCTATTCTGTGTAAACTGAATGACAACTCAGAATGTAGAACCTTTAGATGCCACTTCAAACTGTCTCTCACTCTAAACAAACTCCTTATTTCAGAGTTCAGCCACACTGTTTTTGCTTTTAAAATAGAATTCCTAGCCGACGCTGAGTTATTGTTTGTTTTCAGGCAATTGTACCTCGGAAACACCCCAAAACGCTTGCACTCTTGATTGAACCAAAGATTTTGACTTGCTGTTCTGTGGAGTTTGATCAATTTTATGTATAGTTTGGCCTGGATAGTGATGCTCACTGATCTTAAATATTGTATGGAACCAGGCGTTGGCGTAGGCGATGAAGTATGTGGGGCAGACGGGCAGGTCCTTTGAGATCAGATACAGGGAGCATATGGCGGCGTTCCGCAACGGTTGTCCCGAGAAGTCCCTCTTCGCGAAGCACCTCCTTGACACTGGTCACCCCTTGAACAATAGTAACACCTTTAAAGTTTTACGTTTATGTGAGAAAGGGTTCAAGCTGAGTGTTTGGGAAAGGCTAGAAATAGTTAGAAGAGATGCGGACACCTTACTCAATGAACAAATAGATTTTCACACGTCTCCCTTACTTAATCTGGTTGTAAACAGACAGACACATTAGTTGGTTGTTGGTTTGTATGTGTCATTTGGCATTTCTACACAATTTATTAAAAATTAAGAAGATAAAGTCTTGTATTGGTGAATACCTATTTTTGGGTACTTAGTTAGCGTGATCTGAAGTTTCTACCCACGTTAGTTATTGTGAAAAAATCCTACATCGCGATAATGAAATTTGCACACGTTTACTTATAAGCAAATATGTTCTAACCACAAATTTTGCTGTTCTCTCTGAGACAGTCTTGATAATGCTTCGTTTAGAGGCGAAACAATTGTCGACGTTTTGTTGTCTTTTTAATCCTGCGAAAAATAGTGCTATTAAAAAATTTAAAATAAGTTTAAAACATTTTTTTTAAAATATTTTACTTACCATTGCTTTGTCATGGATTTTCGCCAAGTGACGCCTGGTTCCATCCAATATTTAATATTCAATATAATTACATATAACTGTCGAGACACTGTTATTCATATATTTTTTTGTTGTGAATATGTATTTTTTGCTATTATTTATTTATTGGATTTGTTTATTGAACGTAACATAAAGATTGAGCCATTAATAACTCCCCACAGGTGGCAACAAAGTAATATTATGCCAAAAGAGCTTATCTACGACAATATAACATAAAACATAAGGCCTATTTACTATAATATTGACATAATTTTAGACCTGCGGAGATAGCAATAGTGTAATGACATTTACCCGCTATGTGTTTAGTGTAATTTTATTTAGTTTAAGCCTAAAAGAAGTCTTAGATATCGAATGCGTAATATCTAGTTCTAACTTTGTTGTTCTCGTTTTCTGTAAGAACCTATTATTAAGATAAAATGTCTATGTCATTCAAGAATAATGTAGCATACGTAACGCAAATGTCGCATAGGTAACTGAAACCACCAATTTTGTAATGTGATTGGGACGGTTCATAGTTATAGATTTTGAAAACCATCAGGCACTTCCAATGCTATGAATGTATCTCACTTAAATATCGGAAGTTTTTAAGTTTAAATTATTATAACGTTAGGGGAGACGGCACAACCTTCATGACATTGTTAACATCATAAATGTTCAAAGTACTATTAAGTGTTACCACTTGCCACATTGCACTAGGTGTACGGACTATGCCATTTGAAACTTTGAATTCCTTAACCTAACGTAATCAAAGCAAGTACCCACACAGAAATTAAAATAACAATTAAACCAACGTAAACAAACTTAGTCAGAGTTCTGATAATTAAATTCTGAGTTTGTCAACTCTTCAAAATTTTGATTGCTTCAAGCAATCAAAATTGAAATAGGTAACAGTCATTTTTGACAGGAGGTTTAACTTTGCAATTACACAAAGGGAATAGCTAAAGTAATTACACCTTAGTTAATTAACAAATTTTTTAAGACATTTCTATACATCACTCAAACTTAGCTGAAATATTATGAGGACTAGCTTTTTGGTATAAATACTTTTTGTTTAGTAAATATATCACACCGCTGCCTTCATCAGCGTTCCCCGCTGCCACATGCTTATGACCACTGGTGCGAAAGTTAGGAACAAAACAATTTGGCGTCTTGACCACTCATTAGACTAAATCTAGTTACGCGGCTGATATAAATGTTCAGTTTTTTTGCTGTAAAAGCGATCTGCTATATCAAGCTTACGAGAAGATGTTTTTACCTTTAATTTCTATCTAATATTTAATCAAATTATATTATTAATTTCTTTTTAAACCTATTTATTTTCAATAATCACAGTATTATATTTGGATGTTTCTCACAACATGGTGTCTAAAGTCCGCTGATCGGTCGAACGAGTGACATGAGTGTTGTCACTCTCCCTTATCATGGCGCTCAGAAGAGTTGGTCGTTATCCAATAATATCGCACGAAATTTCTAAAAATGTGTTAATTGAGTCACGCGTTCGGAATTTTCTGCGATATTCACAAAATATGCGATATAGACAAACTCATCCGATGCAATGCTAATAGGAATCCTGACAATTACTTAGTTATATGCCGCCATGACAACACGATGTACCAACTTAGATATCGATAAAAAATTGCAAATGCAAAGAGGTTCAATATAATAATTATTGTAATCTTAACATAGTATAAAACAAATCGCTTCTTGCCGTATGTACCTTTGCCTATGCATAGATCTTTAAAACTACGCAACGGATTTTTATGCGGTTTTCACCAATGGATGAAGTGGTTCTCAAGAAAGGTTATTAGTACCTACCTACAAAGCTAGTTAAAGATATTTTTTCTGATCTGAGAATAACGTTAATACGCATAATGTTACTTTTATATCATTCAGTTTAATACCTATTAATAATTGTGTCTTTTTTATCTAGCGCAACTTTTCCGGCGTGAATACACATTAGCAATACGGACCCAGGCCTCATAAACTGAGCCCGCTATTTTTATATTTCAAACTTACAGTTAGGTGTCTTTTCCATTGGACTATGGTATTCTACTTACCCGAACTACCTGCCCGAACCATCTAAGCATCCCTTTATCTAGATCACTACACACCGCATAGTTCCCGTATCACGCGGCTGTTCCTCGCTTTAGCCATACTTTTCAAACTTCTGAGTTTCACTCCACACTGCATTTATTTTACTTTCATGCTTCTTCTGCCACACCCAATATTCACTACCGTACAAAAGTGTAGGGACAAGCACTCCCCTACGCTCAGCCAACCGGGCCTTCTGACCGGACCTTCTGACTGTTCATAAAGTTATGCAGTTACCAAATCACTTGATTCCCTGCCATAACACTTCGTTTTAATATCATCGTCATAATACCGTTTATCCCTTGTATACTTGGACCCAAAGTGCACGAACTCTTTCATTTGGTCCACTTTTTCTCCGTCAATCACAGTCACACATTTTTATATTATATTGTACAAAATGTGGAAACTGGTCAATACCCATACCAAAATCCAATCTTATAATTTTTTTCTGAATAGCAACGGGTACAATAGCGAGCGGTGTTTGCGATATTCGAACTTATAATATTTGCACAAACCAAAATGATCCTACAAGAGTTTTGGATACAACCAAGGTTATGAATTTTACTGGTGGTTGCAGAAAGTTCTGCAGTAGGCGTAAGGAACCCACAGATGTTAATCTTTTTCTTCGGTCTTACTTCTTGAACGTTACTTTCCAGGGTGGTCATTGCTGCCAGCAGCCACTACGAAACTCACAAGTTTCGTAGTGGCACCCGATTGGGTTTGAGCGTCTGAGAATGTGTGCGTGTTGATGACCCCCCCCCTCACCAAACATGGCAGACTTTTATGTATCGGGAAAAGGCATAATGCCTTGTCCCGTCGTATACGGCGACAGCGTATACGACGACCGCGTTGGTCTATGAAATATATACATATAACATTTGCAGATCACATGAATATATGTTTCGACTCGGGGTCGCAACTGAGACTCAGCTTTGCAGGCGTACGCATTCCACAAAACACCATCGAAGCAGTGTAACCAAAGTTATTCGTTATATTTTCCTGCTGCCAATCCTTTAATACCACATATTGCGTATCAAAACACAGTAATATTTGTTAATCAGGCTGTATTATACTGGTTGTAATATCGTCGATAATATCCCGGGATCTAGGTAATATTACAGCCCCGCTATATAAGCTAGATTTCAGAACAATTCAAATGCGAGATCAAAGTTTATTTTCACAAATTGTACTATTGTCGTAAATTATGTTGGAACGTATACGAAAATTAGTTTAAATATAAATTAGGTATATGCAATTGTGATAGTAATTATCTTTATGTCAGGTAATTTAAATATTTTATTACAGCCGCACTCAGACACATTTAAGTCTTACGCAAGTACGTCAATTTAAGTAAGACTGAACGTCTCTAAGTGCGGCTGTAATAGTACTGGCTGAAATGGTCCCGGTACTTAAAAGTTAACAACACCATTTCAGAACTCGGTGAACAGCCGCCACATATTAATATTCTTTCCCTCATAATGCTTAATGATTGAAGGTCGATACATGATTTGATAGTGACAGTACCACAATATTACCTACTAAATGCTTGTAGGTAAGATAAATATAATTGTCACACCACTTGTCACTTAATGTCAAACTGTTAAGTAATTAGGACGTGCTCTGTGAATTATGCGCCACTTTCATATTTAACACGTTAGTGTTAAACGACAGTCATTCGATTAAATTATACAATTTACACACTTGACATCTTCATATTGTAATTATTAATAATTTAAATTAACAACTTAGGCTTCAGCCACAAGATTCGTTTTCTCTGACATTACGAACTGAAAGGATTTAAAACGGTGCGGTACCCGGCATACTTTTTTTAGCCTCAGCTTTACTGGTTAGAAAAGTGACCTATTAATACTAATAATACTTAGATAGATTCGGCACGTAGATAGGTAGACTTATGTTGAATGAAAGGAGATTGACAAAACAGATAAATGAAGCGAATGTGATTAGATAGAATGGTACACAGCAATCAATCGCAAACGTCTAGTAAAATGCATGCATGAAATCATTATCATAATATATTGTGTATCATATAATGTGGTCTACACCTACCTCAATGAGAACGAGGTTTGACGTTGTACTTGTATGTAGGTATGTTTGTAGCATATACTTCTTTATAATTCTAGTTTTATTTCGTTTTACACACACACACACACACACACATACACACATACCACGCCTATATCCCCGAAGAGGTAGGCAGAGGTGCATTACACACCTTTACCTTCTTACCATTACATTTCGTTTTAACGTGTTCTAATCGGTATTAGAACACGGTAAAACGAAATAAAACTACTCAATAATCATCCACCGAGCTTTTTTCCAACTTAGTTAAGGTCGGCTTACCAGTCAGCGATTTGGCTGAACTTCGATATTTTCCATGGAGCGACTGCCATCTGGCCTCCTCAACCCATAGGCGATATCAAAATTCTGTAGTTAGACAAGTCGGATTTTTATTTTAGGGCTCCAACTACTTACCCCTAACGACTGCCCTATATAGATATTTGTTTGACAACCGAGACCGACGGCAGTCATAAAATGTTTCAAGAAATGGTCACCCATTCTAAAATCAGCCTGGCTAGATGTTGCTTTACCTTTGCAATGTGTTAAAATAGTCGGTTACCACTAGACCACGAGCCCCTTTCAAAATAATTTGACATAATTGAGCGGAGTTTACGAAGCTCTTTCTTAGACGACTCGTGTATTTCGTTCGTTATCGAACTCCTCCTAAACGACTTGACCGATCTGTTTTGAAATTTGGCACGGTCATAGTGACCATCACCGTGAGTGCATATATCTGAATTCATAAAGATCGGTCCAGTCGTTTAGGAGTTCGACCCGGATCGACAAACTCAGCTCAATTATTGCAACAGCATAATGCATTGCATACCTAGTTATAATTTCCAACCTAACCAATAAGGATTGAAGCATTCAAAACGGATACATTTTATTGTTTGCAGACGGGCAGCTTTTTATGAACGATTACTGACCCGAAACAAGTACCGTGAAGGAAGTGAGCAACGTTGGTGTATTCTTGGAAAGCGCTCACCAGTTATGGTATGTGATTACATTTAAACATTTTTTTCAAAAATATATATTAAAATTAATAAGAAGTCCAAAGTTTTATGTTAATGACGACTTAACAACTGATATTGAATATTTATTAATAAAGTTTTGAAGTTACTATTTAGTACTTATATATTCATGTAGATTATAGAGTACACTGTATATCGTAGAAAAATACTTGAATTTACATAAGAAACCCTCTATAGTACAAAATAAGAAGTAATGTTCCCATAGTAACAACACATGAATAAATAAGCGTACAAAACTATGAAATGTCGTAATTTTATTACAGCAATAAAATAGGGAAAATTTATCTAAGATAATCGTAAATTTTTTATTCTTTGTTTTACGAGTGTGTGTGTCACCAGTTTTCTGTTGACCGTAAATGCCATTATTAAATTTCCAATTAGGTTCACTTATCTTTGTCTGCTATTCTTTTATCTGTGGCACAGGATATTGTTAAGAATCTCGTTACAAACTGAAAAAGTGTTAACTGTCACAGGCACGCGATACCGCAGGGACCATATTCGTTGCTCAATGACGGGAAAACATTACTTGACATAAAAGTAATCACCGAGATAAAAGTAATCATACAACACTACTTTCCTAGAATCCCATAGCCTCCAGGATTAATATTCAGGTCGTCAGCTACCTCTATACCGAATTATAACAAAATTATTTAGCCGTTTGACTGTGAAGAAGTAAAATGACATACACACACACTCATAAACTTTCACCATTTAAAAGTAGTGTAGTCAGCAAGGTCAGCAACATTTGGTATGTGCAAAATCAAACGCCTTCAAATATATATTCAATACGTATAGGTACATTGCATACTCCAGTGGGTTTCTGACGCGTTCTAACTCAGTTGTATATGGTATATGATTACAGTTTCACAGATGATCGCGATCCTATTCAAATAAAATTGGTTTCACTCTCGAGTCCGAGTCTCAAAAGTGGACACCTCATTTGAATATGATATATTTACTTTGAATTAAATTGACAGCGAAAATGAATATTTTATAGTAACTGTGTTACTTACTAGTGGTTCTGTGAACCGTAGACTTCGGGAGCGGCTTTGTTTAGAAAATTTATTCTTCAATTTTCTATATTACTCTTTCATTTGTCATCCAATCCAAAAAATATCATTCAAATGTTATTCATTGTAAGCAAGGAGTGTGTGTGTAAAGTTTCATGCAAATCGGTTGATAAATACGGCCTCAAACATGATCTGACAGAACCCGTAGATGGGTACAGACGAAAGAAATTCTCCGTAGTCGGCAAGTTGAAACGGAGCCTTCGATCGCTTCGCTCCCTCAGTCAATTATCAGTTGGGTTTGTAGCACAAAAAAACTTCTTTATTAATTGAAAAACGACAAGAAATCATGGATAGTGTGTGCATATAATAAAGTATTCTACCTAACCACAGAACATATAATAGTATAAGGTATAATATGTTGAATTTACGTCCAAGTCGGGTAGACAAGCGGATGGAGTCGTATTAGAAAGGCAATTCCGAGTCAGCGACTATTTGGTAGTTTTATCGGTAATTTGATATCTTTGTAATAAAGTCGACTCCCAAATCTATGAAGTAAAGTCAATTGGTTTTGTTGTGTTTAACGTTGTTTATGGAATGACATTTAATTTAATTTTTTCATCAGTGATTTTAAAGGGCCAATAGGATGACGTATGGTTTGATTTGTTAAAATAACGACAGTTGGGAGTGCGGTTGAACTGAATTTCAAAAATAACCCTATTGTTAGGCCGTCATTCGCTTTAGGAACATTGAAGGTAATCGATGAACAGAAAGCGCTTATTCAAACTTAGCTCTTTGTTATCGGTAGACAAAAGGACTTTTGAAGCGAGATTCTAATCTCTTTAGGCTTAGTCGTCACTCTTCGGGTATCGAACCCACTATGTTTGAAGCATCCTCGTCACAAGATGACTTTGTTTAGGAATAAACCGTTAATTTTGGTCTTAGGTGTTGGAGATACTTCTATTATTTTGCATTAAAATTTTCAGGTCGGAAGTTTTTAATTAATGTGAATGCTATTTAATCGAAAATTGTCCTATTTGTTTGGGTATACTTAATTAGACCCTGTTAATCCGGTATAATCTACGAAAGTTTGTATCCGTTTTTAACCGAATTCGAAAAAGGAGGTACTTACTCAATTTAACTGAATTTTTTTATGTTTGATACCATATCTTTCGACAGGGTAAACCGATTTCACAATTTTTTCCCATTCCGGTAATTTAAAGTCGGTTTTTGTGTCAAAGTTTACATAACGTGTATTAGGGTTCCGTAGTTCAAGTTTCGGAACCCTTATAGTTTCGTCATGTCTGTCCGTCCGTCTGTCCTCGGCTTTCCTCCTAAACGGTGAGTACTGGAACATGAAACTTAGCATGGATATGTGTATTTACTACATTGAAAAAGTCCTATAAGAAAATTATGAAAAATATTTTTTTGGGAGTACTTTCCGTACACGTTACCAGAGACTGTAGTTTTGTTCTTGCGTCTACCTCGGAGTGTGGGGTAGCATTAGATAGGTGTTTTAAAAACGTAGAGAAGTTGCTGAAAATATTTTATGATTTAAGTATTCGTTTGCGAGATATTCCACTTTATAGCTAATTTTTTTGATAAAACAGAGCGTCCCCCCTCTAAAATCTTAATGACTGTAATATACAATATGAAATGACCATTCTGTAATCCGTACCTAAATTCCAACAGTCACGACCTCTGCAGTCCAGGTTTCGTATTAATATACGGTGTGAAAAAGTGAACACGTATGTCAATTACACGTTGGCTAACGATAAGTCATTACTGTACAGTGTGTAATCGAGTATTATCAATTTGTGGGATACGTGGCTGCCAGTGGCGGTCGGTGACGGTACATTTGTCAGCATGATTAAACGATGTCAAAAACAATTTTATTTACAGCTGTTTTTTCAACATTATTTATAACCACAAAAAAATCATATTGTTAGTCCAAAATAGATGTAAAGGGTTTAGAGATATACTATAACAACCACAAATGCATGCTGATTACATTATGCATGTTAGCTACCCTGATCGAGCGGTACGACCGCAGGGACCAAACTCGTTGATCTATCGTTTCTCTATGCTTTCACAGCCATGACGTTTCGTTCAGAAATCATATGCTGTGAGTACAAGCTGACACGTCAGTTACGCTGGTTGCCTAGTATATAAACTATCAACAAAGCTATATAACTAAGCTGTTAGAAGTTATTTTAAAACAGTTTAATATAAATTCACAGGTTTTGTCAACTTTAGTAACATTTGCGTATTTTACTGTACACACTGTACACTGATAAAAAAGGACTTGACAAGTTTCACAATCTACAAGTTTACAATTAATATTTTTTTTCTAGTTTATCCTTCAGTTTCAAGCTCTTTGACTTACACCACTGTTTATAGTTTTAATATTTTTTAAATAATGAATGGAATCAGGCGTTACCTGGCGAAAGTCCATGATAAAACAATGGGGTAAGATGTTGAATTTTTATATAATTGCACTAATTTCGCTAAATAGAAGACATTATAAACGTCGACATATGTTTCACCTACTCACGAGGCATTTTCCAGACTGTCTCAAAGAGAACGGCTGTTCTTAGCTTAGCGAAATTAGTGCAATTATATAAAAATTCAACATCTTACCCCATTGTTTTAATATTTTTTATTTATTTATTTCAGGTAATAAATAGAACAGTTACAGTTGGTATAAACTTATTCTACGGCCCATAGATTAATACCTTAACTAAGAATACATATTAGATATTACGATTATATTAGTTACAGAATCTTAAGACTATTGTTAGTAAACACTTCACTATCGCACTTATGTCTTAATGAACTAGTAGTTTCAGTTAATCACAGCTTTTGCTATAACATGTACTTACGCCTATGATGTAAATTTATATTAAGAAATAAACTTAAAGTTCATTAAGGTAAACGTCCCAATAACCGTTAATTTTTAAACTTGGCTGACTTCATTTGCCTGTTTTAATAATTTATAATGACTTCACAAAAACAAGACTAATATGACTGGATAGGTAATGTATTCTAGTTCCTTGTAATTTGTTTTATTTTTGGTTAATATACAGATTAATACTTAATAATTCGTAATAATCAGAAAAGGATGTCATTGTCCCGGTACCCGGTAGAAATGTACCAGTAACCGTTAAGTTGTCCCAAAATCCGTTATTTTTAATTACGAATTTGAACTCTATTTCGGGGCAATAAGGTTCACATAAATATCACATTAAATTTCTGTGTTTACAACTATGTTGTTTAATAGGTATTATTTTTAAAGAAAGCATTTTCATTTTGACATATTAGTTATAGATAATATTTTTGTACACAATGTTATATGTATTTATGTATATATAGAGTATATTCAAAATGTATGTATTTATTTTCTAATGAAAATTAGAAATATTAATTTAATTTTATTTATTAATATTAATTTAAATTAATTAGAAATGAAATTTAATAATGAAGTGCTGTTCGATTGTCTCGCTAAACTTCGACTGGCGTGGATTCACAGTTGTGGGCATGCCTACAACCTTAATTTAAAACCTTAAAATGACGTCACGCTCTTGACTGGGATATCAAGACACTGAAAATGTGATGATGTTCCGGTTACAGTGTTAGTAACTGGAACATCGAGGCATTTGCTAACATACGTTATAAAACACCGACGGATACACAAAAAAAAATAGAATTTGAGAATATTACCATACCAAAGGTGGCTTAAAGTGTGCTATATATGAGATGTCATTGAAGCATGTGACTAAGATTTTGTACCTACCTATCTACGGGAAACTTCCAGTCAAAGTCACACTAGTGCTGGCCCCGTGGGGTACATCAGATATGTTCATAAGTTTTGAGACTAACTGGCACCTATTTTATTATGCTTTCAATTTTGAATTTGGAATGTCATAAACTTCAAATTATGATTTCAAAAGTTGATAAAGTCCTATGATTATAAAGTCGTCATTCGGTCGCCGTGCGCCGATCCATCGACATCTCCTGAGGATGCCCCTGGCTGGGGGCGAAAAACGTGTCGAGGTTTTTTATTATTTTTTGCACGCTAACACAACTCTCATATTTATTGTATTTTCAAAATTATTTCTCTATTCTTTCAGCCTAATTTTAAGTGGGTCTCGGCAGTTATATGCATGAATAAATACGAGAGTTGGGTAATTTGCATGTGGCGGAATATTGCAAAGTAGTTAGATTTATTTAATTTTCCTATGCTTATGACACTGGTACTTTTTTTTTTAATTCCGCGGCACAAGGCTGCAGCCGCTCTAACGTCCGTTGCCGGGCGTCTCTGGTTACTAGCAGAGGGTATGTCCAGTGGCGCCCGGCGGACTTTGACCACCTCTGTGGTCTCTGCGGGTGTTGGGTCGGGACGAGAATCCCGCGTCGTTGGGGTAGGGTTTTATCCCGCGTCAGTGACTGAATCTGGTTGCGTGCTATGGGGCAAAGGCCCCGCAGCACGCAACCCTTCTAGCCTGCTTCTGTAAGGACGGCGGGTGGCCATCTCGCCGTCCTCAGGTCGATAGTCTTGGGCGTAGGCGTGGAGTCTGGGGCGCCCTGGCCGCCGACTACGGAACTCGGCGGGGAGGGAACGCTCCCTCTCCCTCCCGGCCGCCTCCTTCGCGAGCATGACTTGCTCGCAGAAGGACACGGCCGCGTTCCACCTACTCCCGCTGGATACCATGGCTTGAAGCATGGTCCCGAGCGAGAGGGTATCCACGCCCAGACCCACTACGAGGTCCCGGCGCTGACTCGCCCACGCTGAGCACTCCATCAACGTGTGGAGTGCGGTGTCGTCATCGGAAACCTCGCAGTGTTGACACCGGGGTGTGACCTCACGATGCGTGCGAAACAGATAGCTACCGAAGCATCCATGCCCGGCAACGATCTGCGTCGCATGGTACGTGAGGTCACCATGCTGCCTCTGCAGCCAATCGTCCTTGATCGGTCTCACCGCTGCGATGATGGTGGTACCCCACTTAGGTTGCTAAAGTCGCACCCTCCATGACTCCTGGCGGAGTTGGGACCGCTGGTCCTCGATTTCTCGAGACGCAGGCCTGTGGTCCCGCTCCAGCGCCTCCTTGCGTCATTGGAACAATGACGCAAGGAGGCTCTCGCTTCCAGGTCCCATGGAGGGGTCCCGGCTAGGAGACATGCAGCCTCTCGGGAGATCGTGCGGTACCCCCGTATGTGACACTGGTACTAGAATAAATTAGAGGCCAGGGCCTCTCAAAAGTCCCACTCAAACTCAGATTCTTTAAATACCACCATAGCAGCGAAGCAGGAGAAGATTCGTGCTGCGATCGATGACTGGCCAGGACGTCTAAAAACGTGTAATAAAATAAGGGGTGGGCCATTTTAATGTTAATTGCTTGTGTTTGTTGGTTAATGTCTAATTACCGTTACCTGTAAATTTTATAAATATAACTTTATTCTTTAAATTTTTATGTAATATTTATTTCGCCTCAAAACTTATGAACACACGAGGTAATTTCAAATGGTTAAAAACTACGTAAGTTAGAAATATCATGTATACTGTATTCATAATCCTATCAGGTATTTCTTACTACGATTGTTAGAATGCATAATAATAAAAATTCAGAATCAATAATTGTCTGAAATATCATTTAAAAATACGAAAGCCGTATATATTAAAACTCCGAATAGGCTTAAAATAATAAATCGAAGCCCGAATTTGGGATCCCGTATCGGAGGTGGTACTTACGGCCAGCAACGTATTTGTTCTAAACAGACCGTTGTAGGCTTTGGCCTGCACGTTCTCCCTAGAGGCTACATGTCTCTTAGCCGGGATACCTGCATGGGGAAGCAAGGGCCCTTGCGATCAATGTTTCAATGATACAATGAGGCGTTGAAGCGTGACGGGGAGAAATCGAGGCTCAGCGTTTCATAACGAAGTTGAGACTGATCATTGCCGCTCATGGAGACATGGACGGTACGAGTTGAGCAACCAATACGGGGAATCGCTACCATCGCGGCGGTGAGACCAGTCATGAAGGAGTGGCTTCAGAAGTGGCTTCAGAAGTGTGAAAGTGGCATATCACGCGTCGCATATGTGCACGGGTGCTTCGGTAAGTTTCTGTGCTGCATCCATAGTGAGGTCACGCCCCAGTGTCAACATTGCGACTCTTCCAGTGAGGACAAGTGCTCAGCGTGGGCGAGTCAACGCCGGAATCTCGTTGTTGACTTGGGCGTAGATATCATGTTGCGAATCATGGTATCCAGCTGGAGGAAGTGGAATGTGGCCGTATTAAGTTTAGCAGGTTATGCATCGACCGAGATGATGAGGGAGCATACCCTCCCCGCCAATTATCGGTGTGCATGGCGAGGGTACCGCTGGACTTCGAATTTCCATGATTAGGGCCTGAACACGGTAGGTTGGTGACCCCATATCCACAGAACAGAACCCTGCGAGGGTTAAGTGGGGTATCAAATAAATAGTTTTTAAAGATGATTTCAAAATATATTAGGTCTTTACCTATGAAATTGCCGTTTTGTATGAAAAAAATAAACGATTTTTTTTTCATTTTTTTTTATTTGTATCGTTCGAAGTAATCACCCATGCAATCAATGCATCTTTGCCAACGCAGCGGCAGTTTATTGATATTGCTTTTTTACCTTGCCAATTTGACGCAAATGGACCAATATTGTTTTGACGCTAACGTCGAAAGCTGCTGCTAATTCAGCCGTAGCTTGTGTATCATCGGCTTCCACAATCACCTTTAACCGTTAAGAATTGTCGACCAAAGTCCAAACGACAATTTCATATGTAAAGACCCATTATAAATACAACTTCTGTTTCAATGTAATTTGGTGTGAAAAATTAACTTATTACAAAAGTATGTGAGTAAGTCTTTAAAACCAAAAAGCTGTAAATAAAAACAATTAATTAATAAAAAACCAGACTGCACTTAACCAGATATATAAGCAGGCGTAACTCATTTTCTACCAAGTTTTGAACTGGTATTTAGGTCTCATCTGCTTACAGCTAAATATCTGGTTGTGCTATGTGGTTGTCTGGAAGTGCAGTCGGGATGTTTTATTACATATTTAATTATTTCTTTTTATTACTACTTTAGGTTCTGGTGCTAAAGTAATGTGTGTACCAATATCCGGTATTTTTTTAACGGGAATTGGGTCACGTAGGGGTTTGTGAGTACCAATAGATGTAAAATGCAATAATATTTACTTTACAGCTAAATTCGCTGAATATTTCAGGTTACATTGATAGTTATCCCATTCAAGTTTTAATATAAAAGAGTTCCTTTATCAAAAATCAAACCGTTATGGCACGGGGAGCAATCTCCTACGACGTCACAGCTCCGAGGTTCAGCAACTAAACTTCGAAATTTTCTAAATTTTTAAAATACGTAACTTTGATTTTAAATGCTACCGTCCCCCTAAGACTTGTAAGCCACATTTATGATTTTAAATGTTATTAAAATTATGTTGCTATCCAGAAAATGCAATTTATTTTTAATAGAAAGCTGTACAAATAGAAAAAGTGTCTAGTTACCGGTTACTGGGACGTTAACGGGAATAGGAGAGTTTACCTTAATATATAATTAGTGTAGTAGCAGTGAGGTGAAGGTATAACATACAGTAAGCTGTTGTGAGTTTGCTACCCCAAGCTGCAGAACATTTTTAGGTTATCTAACCTACAATCAGTAAAAACTGAAATCAATAAAAATCAATAGAAACTTAATACGAGTATATGAGATGGTTTTCGATACACTTTCGTGTGGAACTTCATCAAGATCTATCCAGTCGTTTTTATGTGATAAGCGTTTGTTTAAACTTTATGATTTTTATAATATGTAGAGAAGATATGAAAGAGAACTTGTTTACTAACAAGACCAAGTATTCCAGAACAGTGCATAACTACTTGAGACGTATTCTGCGAAACGGAGTTTCATAAACTTAAAAAGTGCTTTCGAGATGGGAAAGTAGTTATAGAACTGACTCAATAGTTGGACAGGTTTCGAGCTGAGTAAGATCACTAGATTGATCGTCGTACATATCTCTTGTGTGATTCACAATGAAACGAAGTTTCCTACGTAAATACTTACATAGTGCTATTCGAACACTCACTCGATTCTTTGCTCTTTCTTGACCCCAATTCAGTTTGGGATCCCAAGATAAACATTTTCTGGTGCGCACTGAAAACAAACAGCTACACATTTCTACTAATAAGTTATCTGAATCGTTTGGAAAACGTTGTAATTGGGCTTAATTCTGTTGTTATAGACCAGGTCTGTTAATTTTTAACTAAAACTGTTTGTTTTGTGTTAATGATTTATACATGTACACACGGACAAATTTAGTTCTTTCAACAAAAAACACAGTCGTTTTGAACAATCACAATAACCTAGTTATTTTGTAGGACCCAGGTAATTTTTTTGGACATTCTCACACGACGTCATCTAGCACAAACTAAGAAACATATTAATATATTTCTAAATAGATAAATATCAAACAACTCAAACTCCGAAAATAACATATTTTTGTGGATCACAAAATAACATGTATGTACATGTAAGTATGGGTCTCCCTTGTTTGACCGAAAGGAATTTGACAAATGTTCACTTCCCAAAAAAATATTCGCATAATTTCATTTGGCAAATTATTACTTAGCAAAAAATCTATTCACATAAAATTGTAACGCAAACCTAATGTTTGGGAAATGAACGTTTAAACTATAACTTGTTTACTTTTATGGGTAACCTACTAAAAACAAACTCTTTTTTTTATTAATGCAAGTCGTTTCTGGCACTAGCTGGCCGCTTCCACGGCACCGCTCGCTTCGCTCGCTGGGCTCGTGCGTAGGAGGTCCCAGTTTTAACCTAACCTACCCATTTTGTAAAAAGAAGAAATTAACCTAATCTAAATAGTTCAGTTCCGGGTAACCTTAAATCATTTGGATTAAAGACCAAATGCCATAATGACATTATACTTGGTAATATTTTGCAAAGTAAAAATTTGACCAAATATAAATATGCGTACTAAAATCATTCGAAATATTGCAATGGTATAAAAAAAGTTTGCTAAAATTTGTTGGGGTAGTGAAATTTTGTCAAAATCTTTTCAGCAAAATGGCAGGCACCCATGTAAGTATAACTTAGATCGACCAAATCTTAGTTATGCTATCTTGCATACATGTTATAGTGAGGCCCCTTAGCATCATAATAGGGGTTAAATATTTGCTATAGCATCATGATATATTATACGAGTATTATTATCGTTATGCAATAGGCTCGCCCCCTATTACATGGGACCTAACATAGCTGGCGAGATGGGGGTGTGTTTGCACACCTCTGCCTACCCCTTCGGGGATAAAGGCGTGATGCTATGTTTTATGTTTATTATCGTTCAGTTATTTTACGGATAAGATGATGAATATTAAGATATAAATTAATCACAAAAACTGTTCTCATCGCCAGGAACCCACGACCTGTACCTAACAGGGGAACGCTCTGACCACTGAGCTACGATGACCAATACCAACAACATCCAATCTAATTTATACTTTCGATTGTCGGCACTTGGTGGAACTTATAGTAATACATTTTTTAAAAAAAGTCACCTGTACACCATGCCACAAATATTTTTATTTTAGACTAGCTGTTCCCCGCAGCTCCGCCTGTGTGTTATAGCTTTATTGATCACCAGTTACTGATTTATTATGTATAGCTGTTGAGCGATATTGTTTCTTAAGATAAAATATTATAGTATCTTAGCCGTGTGCGGCGCCTCTTAGTGAACTCCACTGCGGGTGACGTAACCTACGACAACCTTATTATTTGCGGTTGGTACAGTAATCGGGTCTAGGGATCGAACCGCAAAATTAAGTTTGTTTTTTATTGTATATACTTTTCCGGGATAAAAAGTACCCAGGGTGGTGCCCACGATATTAAAGAATAATTATACCAAGTTTCATCGTAATTGAACCGGTAGTTTTTGCGTGATGCCTGAACAAACAGTCAGACCGACAAAACATTTATAATCACATTTTTGGGTTCGGTGTCGGTCTAGTAACACCCCCTGCCATTAATTTTTGGATATTTTCAATGTACAGAATTTTCACTTCTACAGATTTATTAAGTATAGATATAGATATAGATAGATGAATACTGACTGAAAAAATAAAACATCCAATCTGATGATCCAAGATGATGAATTTGGAAATATATGTTTTCAAATAACCTTGTATCAGCTTTGATAAGCATTAATGCGGCTGGATTTACCAATCTGATAATAATCTGAACATCTACCCCGGGGTGAATATAAATTCAGCTCTTTGTAATATCTATGAATATATAATCACACGAGTATGACTAATCCCTAATCTCAATCTCAAAACAAGGGTGCGGAACGTAGCATTATAACTCTACGAAGCAAATTTATTTATTGTTAAATCGACACATAACCAAATTCTTCGTCCAAATAAAATTAATAAGGATCTCCCAAAATCCGTAACTGAATGTTGATAGACACGAAGAACAATTTCGTTAAGAATTTCAATTAAGAAGTTAGAGACCTATTAAAATTCACGAGAGCGTTGTGGGCGCAAGAGCGCAGTGAGAATGCGATTGTTCCGAAATAAAGGTTAGCGTTTGCCGAACCAGTTTTCAGGTTCATTATTGAAACGGCGACGGCTTTTCGATTTCTTTTCTCTTTGTCTCTCTCTATCTGTTTGCATTAAGTGACTAGACTGACAATGGACAGATGCTATCATAGAGTTCCGGAGATAGTTTAATATTTTCTTGAACTATAAAATTAATCTGGCGTTTACAATAAACAATTGTTTCAATACTTCCAGGCTCCTGCGCCCATTTGTTAGCCATAGTGCCCGTAAAACTGCAACATGTTAAGTGGGACTAAATGTGGCTGTGATAAAGAGCGAATTTTGTATGCGTGTGTGTTTTAATATTTTATTGCCTACGTGGAATACGTAGAAGTTTTGCATTCCACACCGTGCAACTATTGTAGGACCTAATCTTAAGAACGCAATTTTACAAGTTAGCTAAGTTAAGATGAACATAATAATAAGAAAGATTATGATCTGGTAAGAGGACATCAGATTAAATTTGTTCTCTCATTGCACATTACCATTTACCGTAGTATAAAGGTCTTATTTCATGAGACCAAGATTTTATAGGATGGTATTCAGATCGGATCATGATTTCAGTCGCAAAAACCCCAATTCGGTCCTTGGAATTAGGCTCGTGTTTCCTCTCTGGAGAGTTAACAACCCTTTCCAGTGGTCGTTACTTTTTAGCTGTGGCCACGCAATTCCTTAGGGGTTACATTTATTTAAATTCGTAACATATAAATTAGTCATACGATGTCGTCTACATGCTTAATGTATTTAGATGCTTAGGTGGCAGTAAATGTACTTTATACTATTAAAGTTACTTTATTTTCATAAATAACTTGATTTTAATAAATATACAATTATAAATACGAGTGGTACGTTTTGAAAATTTCAAAGTAGCAACTCAACTCAAGTAAGAGCAACTCAAGTTTTGAACTCAATGTACTAATAGCCTTCATGGTTTTCCTGTTTCTCTTTTTTTGTTAGTTTCAGGCCATCATCATCGTCTGAAACTTCGAATAATATTAAAATCTCATGTAATTTGTAAGTTAGCATAACACAAACGGTGAAAAAGATACAACAGGTACAGCTACACTCTTGCCATAAGTATAAATGAGCTCGTTTAGTTCACTCAAATATTTCTATGCAAAAAATCATCTTATGGGAATCTGCTGTACAAGACGCTCCGCGAAGTATCTGCTGGACGCTCTCGACGCTATGCAGCGACGGGCTATCCGTATTATAGGTTGTCCGGAGGTAACGGGAAGCCTTGAGCCGCTAGCTCAGCGCCGAACAATAGCTTCCTTGGCCGCATTCTACCGTATTTACCACGGCGAGTGTTCTGAAGAGCTCTTCAATCTGATCCCACCCTCTTCCTTCCGATCCCGAACAACGCGTGCCGGGCAGAGATGCCACTACCACACAGTGGATAGAATGTTCGCGAGAACCGAGCGTTTTAAACGTTCGTTTTTCTGCCGAACGATAGTGGCCTGGAACGCCTTGCCTGTGCACGTGTTTCCTCCCACATATAATCCTGGGTTCTTTAAGCGGAGCCTGAAGAGGCACATCAGTAGGTCGTCAAGTTGAGGGCCACTCTCTATAGTATTGTATGCTGTGAGAGTGGCCCACAATCGCTAGACGTCGTCACGACTTACCACCAGGCGGGCGGCGTCAATTTGGCGAACCCAATATAAAAATAAAAATAAAAAATCTTTTGCTGAGAAAACATCCCTTAGACCACTCTCTTGCTGAATTATTTTTGATGCCAACTTTTTGTACCGTGTGTAATAAAAGAAACGTCATTAATATGTTATGTTGTGACATTGTGAGACATGCATGGATTATTGTTGAGAACAAGATGTTTAAAGCTTTTACATAATATCATTGTGGGCATGCCTGAGGAGCTCACGGCGGGAGAAAGTTACTTCAAAGTGGGTTACGTTTAAGCAGGGAGGGCAGAGTTTAACTTGAATTTGATGGCCGGGCGGCTATCCTATAAAAGTACAGTGGTAAAGTGCTGCTTTAGCTTGAATGATATATACTAGATTACACAGACCAAATATAGATAATCTAAGCACAGACCATTAAACGACACAGTATTGTACCACATAATTTAACAAGATTGAAAACCGACTGCTTCGGTGGCGTGGTCGGTAGTGCATCCGCTTTCGACGCCAGAGTCTCGGGTTCGATTCCCGGTCGAATAAACTTTGTGTGATGACACATACATTTGTGCCAAAGTTTCCTAAGTATGTATAATATACTAGTGGTCGCCCGCGACTTCGTCCGCGTGGTAATTTGGATTTTTTCCCGTTCCCGTCGCGCCGCGTCGCTTAATTATAATCATATTTTGAACAATTCACACAATATCTTTATAAATAGTAGCCTATGTGTTATTCTGATGTATAAACTATATTATTGTAAAGTTTCATTAAAATCCATTCTGTAGTTTTTACGTGAAAGAGTAACAAACATCCATCCATCCATACATACTTACATACTTACATACTTACATACTCACAAACTTTCGCGTTTATAATATAAGTAGGATATGTATTTATAAAAAAAAAATGTAATAAGTATTTGTATCAGTTTATCTAGTACTCATATCACAAGCTCTGCTTAGTTTGAGACTAGATGGCGTGGTGTGAATTGTCCTTACATATTTATTTTATTTATTATTTTATTATATATCTACCTACACACAAACATTAATTATTTTCTACAACTAAAAGTCAAACTAGCGCCTATTTGTTACGACGCGTACTGTAATTGACCGAGCGAGCGAAGCGTCTCAGTTTTAACTCGAGCACTGGCCGATTTGGCGTTGTTAGTATGTGTATCAGCACCGGTCTACAGGCCGCATTTTTTAGCCGAATTTCATGAAATTTGGCACAAGTGTTCTTTGTTGCAAGGCGCAACTTTTGTCGAAGGGATTTTTCGATTGGGGGGAATATGCGAAAATAACGCGAGGTCTACTGTTCACAGAATTACTAGTTGTAGCTGTTACGAGTACATATGTAGATAATATGTAGGTTGGTGGAATGGAGATTCACAGGTAAGTATTCTTGAGTAAGTTGTTCTTCTTTGAGAGAATTCTAATGTACATTGAACAATAACTTTAAGAAGGATAATCTTTAAGTTTCTCCCTTTATAACGCGACTTACAACAGTGACCCAGAAATAAGAATAGAAGACTACGATGAAAAAATACATTCATTAGGAAGACAAATGGCGTAAAGTTATTTAGGATATTCCGTTTGTGCTAAAGAAATTTTCATTTTCTGTTTCATTAGTAAAATTTAATCTTATTACGAGAGAAGGCGCAGCCGCTGTATCTTGATATCTTATGTTGCGGTCGTTTTCGTGAGGAATGCGCTAAATTTATCTTTGTCCGTTACTTTATATTTAGAGTTTTTGATTTATTTTGGACATATTAATAAATTTAAATAATGGGTTGTATAATTTAATTTAAATTTGTTGCGTTATTTATTTTGCTCCACCACTTAAATAATTCACGTAAGACAAGATTGAGGAGCTTGATTATTTGCGAATATTAAGGAGTACATTACGTTGATTGGCATCTGCGCGTTCTATGAGCAATAATGGTAAGATCCAGATCGTTCTGTTAAACAACCTGAAGCGTCCGTGGTCTGGTAAATAAGGTGATAGTCTTGCGTTTCGACGTAGTGAGTTCGATTTCGGGTCACCACACTACTGACGTAAATTCAAACGTAGCATAAGCACTTTTAGCTTGTACAATATTTGCATATTATGTATTTGCGATCTTTAATATTCTTTACAAAACGGTTTTTGAGTATTACTAGTGGACGCCCGTGGCTTCGCCCGCTTGACAAATTATATAATAAAAACCTTTCTCGAGAACCACTCCTATCCATAGGTGAAATCCGTTGCATAGTTTTAATAAATCTACTCATTCATATGGAATGGGCGACTTTGTTTTATACTATGTTATGATTTATTTTGAATATAAACAGAAGTACCTTAAGTCTTTTCATAACACAATGTAGAAATAGGGAAGTCAAAGATAAACGCAAATTTACTATAAATCCAAGTAGAGTCAAATAAAATATTGCTACGTAAACTAGGTATGTACCTAAGTAATATAACTTAGCGTCTTCTGCTTACGATCTACTGATTTTTTGAGTAGTAGTAGATGTCAAGGAAATATTATGTAAATGTTATTCTAGGAGAGAAAATGACGATTTACGTACACTCCCGAACATTACACTTTAATAACTTTGTGACTGGCGCAATCTCGAGCGTAAACTATGAAGACTCAATTAGGTCGACACTGTCTAAATTTATGTTCTCCCAATAATAAAAAATCCGATAATGTAAATTGGGTATAATATTAAAAATACAGTAATGGGGAAATAGATGAGGTGCGAGCTAGAAGGATAATCGGGTTTATTCGTGCTGGTTTTAATGAAAGCCATCCGTCACGGTACCGCCGTCGTTTCACGTCGCCGGGGAATACGACAGTGCCAAGTATCGCTTAAGCTCGATATCATCAGAAATGTAGGCTGTATGTCTACGTCTTACTTTCAAACATTTATCTTAATGACTCGTATAACCGAAACGATATTGGGAACTAAAACTTATTGTTAAGGTCTTGCTGAAAACAACAATTTACGACTTATAATACAGACAACGAATCGACAAACGGTCACTAACGTGAAGTTAAGTCCCTTATTTCTACAAATATCTACCTATATCTAAAACTTCCATGATAAATGAGAACAATTCAAAATATCTATTTAAATTAATCGGAGCACATATTGTGTTTACTTTCTTCTTGTCATTCGGACAGTTTAGTAGTAAAGTACCTAATCTTGGTGACTACTCCTTGTAATACTTATCAGTTGAAAGGTAAACAAAACCCCACAAAGATCATACCATAGGACCGGATTGGACAAGATCAGTGGTTGTTTACCTTTTTACGATAAGTAACTCAATCGTATGTTTCGTTACTTAAAGTTAATCCTTAAGTTGATAGAAAAGAAAACCTTTTGTGGGTAATGACTAGATACAGGCTCAGCTTATTTACTGTAATAAGATTTACCTACATTGGATGTATTAATACATGGGCCACACTAAAAGTTTTGCACTTCTAGCTAATCGGAACTATTTGAATTTCAAATGTTATATTTTTTAAACGTTGCAACCTTCTTAGTAATAAAAAAAAAACAATTGGCGGGAAATAATTTGTCAATTGGTTTTTATAACACATCAAAGTTCTACGTATGCAACGAAAATGGAATGAAGTCGAAAAGATTTTAGAGCGATGATTTTTTATGAATTTAAAAGTTCTCTCTCTCCGCAAGACTGTGCCGCTCGTCTTCAAAATGCTTTTGGGAGAGAAGCACCTTGTTTGAGCACCGTGAGGCGATGGTTTGCTGAATTTGAGAGAGGTCGAGTTTCTTTACATGACGAATTTCTTGAAGGGCGGCCTTTAACTGCCATCAACGAAAATAATGTGGCTACTGTTAAGCGGTTAATTGAAGAAAACCCGTGGATTACCTATGAGACAATTCGAGGACTATTGGGGATTGATATGAGTCAAATCCAGAAAATTTTACACGAAGAATTGAAAGTTCGGAAACTTTATTGTCGTTGGATCCCTCATGAACTGACAGCGGAGCAGAAACGGGCTCGCGTAGAATGGTGCTCACAGATGCTACTGAAGTACGAACACGGTCATTCTAATGCTGTTTATGACATTGTCACAGGAGACGAAACGTGGATTTATTGTTTTGAATCCGAAAAAAAAAGCAATCTTGTGAATGGGTGTTTGAAAATGAGAACAAGCCAACAACAGTGAGGCAGGCGAGAAACGTTGGTAAAAAAATGATAGCGTTTTTTTTCTCAGCTACGGGTCCCATCTGTACAATTCCACTTGAAGATCAAAAGAGTGTTAATGCCGAGTGGTATTCTACCATTTGTTTACCCAGGGTGTTAGAAAAAAGTTCGCGAAAGGCGACCCAAAACCGGCGTTCTCCTACATCATGACAACGCTTCTTCACACACGGCCAACAAAACAAAGTCATTTTGAGCTTCCGAAAAAGTACAACTCGTCACCCATCCTGCGCATAGCCCCGACCTAGCACCCTTTTTTTTTTTTTTTTTTTTTTTTTTTTAATTCCGCGGCCTAAGGCCGCGGCCGCTCTAACGTCCGTTGCCGGGCGTCCCTGGTTACTAGCAGAGGGTATGTCCAGTGGCGCCCGGCGGACTTTGACCACCCCTGTGGTCTCTGCGGGTGTTTGGTCGGGACGAGAATCCCGCGTCGTTGGGGTCGGGTTTTATCCCGCGTCAGTGAGTGAATCTGGTTGCGTGCTATGGGGCAAAGGCCCCGCAGCACACAACCCTTCTAGCCTGCTTCTGTAAGGACGGTGGGTGGCGATCCCGCCGTCCTCAGGCCCCGATCATGGAGGACGATAGTCTTGGGCGTAGTCGCGTAGTCTGGGGCGGCCTGGCCGCCGACTACGGAACTCGGCGGGGAGGGTACGCTCCCTCTCCCTCCCGGCCGCCTCCTTCGCGAGCATGACTTGCTCGCAGAAGGACACGGCCGCGTTCCACCTACTCCCGCTGGATACCATGGCTTGAAGCATGGTCCCCAGCGAGAGGGTATCCACGCCCAGACCCACTACGAGGTCCCGGCGCTGACTCGCCCACGCTGAGCACTCCACCAACGTGTGGAGTGCGGTGTCGTCGTCGGAAACCTCGCAGTGTTGGCACCGGGGTGTGACCTCACGATGCATGCGAAACAGATAGCTACCGAAGCATCCATGCCCGGCAACCATCTGCGTCGCACGGTACGTGAGGTCACCATGCTGCCTCTGCAGCCAATCGTCCATGATCGGTCTCACCGCCGCGATGAAGATGGCACCCCCCTTGGGTTGCTCAAGTCGCACCCTCCATGACTCCATGAGATCCTGGCGGAGTTGGGACCGCTGGTCCTCGATTTCTCGAGACGCAGGCCTGTGGTCCCGCTCCAGCGCCTCCTTGCGCCATTGGAACAATGACGCAAGGGCTCTCGCTTCCAGGTCCCATGGAGGGGTCCCGGCTAGGAGACATGCAGCCTCTCCGGAGATCGTGCGGTACCCCCGTACGGTTCTGACGGCCAAGGTTCTAAGTGGTCTGTTTAACAGAGTCACGTTCCCCTTGACCGCCAACCTATCCGCCCATACGGGAGCCCCGTATAGGGCCATACTCCGCACGATCCCCAGGTACAGTCTCCTGCAGGAGGCGTTGGGTCCCTTTAGGTTGGGCATCAGTCGCGAAAGCGCGACCGATGCCTGCGTCACCTTGGGGACCAAACTTCGGAAATGTGGTCCGAAGTTCCATCGGCTATCAAGTACGATCCCTAGGTACTTCATCGAGGGCTTGATGCCGATGCTAACGCCTCCCACATTTATGCTGGAACCTTCTGGTGGACCGTTCCGAGGTCTGTGAAAACACAGAACCTCGGACTTGTGCAAGGCCACCTCCAGTCCCAGCTGCCGTATCCGACCCACGACTCGAGCAACACCCGTCGTGACCTTGAGTGCTGCCTCCTGGTACGTTGCACCCCGCGCCGTGACGAGGGTATCGTCGGCGTAGCACGTTACGCCGACACCCCTAGGCAACGCACCCCGCAGCACCCAGTCGTAGCCGATGTTCCACAGAAGCGGCCCCAGGACCGACCCCTGCGGAACACCGCACGACACATCTCGCCGAGCTGGCCGACCTAGCACCCTGTGATTTCTGTATTTTCCCCAAAATCGAAGATTTGATGAGAGGTTTCACTTTTACCAACTCCGAAGAGGCAGTGATAGCACGTAGAAAACATGCTTTCAGATCTGTGGCCCTCCTGTTTAAAAAAATGGTTCGATCGCATGAAAAAATGTTTAAAATGTAAAGGAGAGTATTTTGAAAAGCAATAAACATAATATTTTGGTTTTAACATATTGTTTTTTTAAGTTACGCAAAACTTATAGTGTGACCTACGTAGATGAGTTTTTTTTAATTCTCAGTTATATTTATTTTTGTTTTTGACTACATATTAGGATATAGCTCTAACTAAACAATCCAATCACTGACCGTCCAAATAATCGATTGTAGGTACTAATCAAGATATTAAAATCACAGGTGTCACCAGAGTCACCCGACACAATTGTCTTTGTTAGTAGGTAATTATATTATCAATCAATGTTTTTGTACAATTCCCAGTCCCCTCCGTGTCAATAAAACAACGAGATGAGGTTGATGATAAATGTAATAGAGGTTATAATTATAAATTATACCATGTATTAACACACTATGAATATCAATAGCGCGATTCAGGACGGTTTGGTACGCCATCTATTGAGCGATGTTAGAACTAACTTATCACTGTTATAGTTTGCAGCCTTAACACTTTGGGACTATAGTAGGTTAAGTGTATCCAACTGTGTCTTATTAAATGCATACATTATCTAATCAAGTATCTTTACAATTTTCGATAAGATGTTTCTATTTTCTCTCAATAAATAGACTTAATAGACTATTGTTGGTTAAACACTCACACTTCGCTTAGCCTAGGGACATTTCTCGGAAATAAATATATTTCCTTACGTCGGGCAATAAGTGGTCTCGAAAGATATTTGCTATTGTTTCGTGTGACACCCTACAAATTGGGAGGTTGGGATCATTTACATAATAAACATTGCTACATATTAACGTATAGTTACAACTATTTGTTTTTTTACCGAGTTTCTAATATTTTAGCACAGTGGCAGTTTTCGGTTACACTTGAGAGAGGTATGTTGGTTAATTGTTGGTATACAATAACGATCTACCATCTTCTTTGTTCGGCTATCTACATACTTATATATTTTCACGTCACTTTCTTGTTTATTCATTGCCGGCGAATTTAGTTATCAGACAACCTAAAGCAACCTAAAGTGCGAATGAGGAGAATAAACACATTAGTGTTCTGTGACCTTAACTTTTTACCTTATTTAATGAATGAAATTAAATACCTTATTTAGAAGAGTGAATTGGGTTGTGATTTAAAATATAGTGTCTACTCGATACCGATCTGTATCATTAGGTACACTAATTTCTTTTAGTCTGGATCAGCTTTCATACCGTCTGGGCATGAAGGGAAAATACACATTTAAGAGTTAACATTTTAATTATTCTCTTCCGTCATACTCAGGTCAATAACTTTTAGTTTATTTACAACCATTTGACGTTAAACATACATAAATCTGTACCGTTAGATATTCGCGCACTTGGGGGTATATTGGAGCTCAATTTTATATGAACATGTTCTCGAAATTATCTTTTATATTTAAGACCCTTTCACCTTTGACCCTTCTGTTACAAGGGTACTTCACAGACGGTCAATTCCGGAGCAAATTATCTTTTAAGCTAGATTATCCTTTGTGGGGTCAATCTGTAATCCCTACTATGACGAACCCAAGCGCTCGACATTTTAATACCTAAGTTTGTGGTAGGTACCTAAAGTATAGTAAAGGTACCTAATTTATCTAATCTCTTTGATATAGAGATCGCGATGTGCTGTGAGTGGTTATTACGAGCTATAAGTGAATTAATTTAGGTTCCTACATAATATTTGATAATATTCAAAAGGACAATTAAATAATATGAGTGAGGTACTGAAGCTTTGTCTTTTTATAGTACACACCCTCAAACTAAGCAAAGAATAAAATAACTGATACCAGAGTTATACATTTTTTTTTATAAGTGGGTATGTCTATTAGTTAGTATCCAAAATGTGGGTTGTACAAAATCTCGGCATCGAATAAAAGACTTCAACACCAACAACGGATTCTGATGAGGTTTTCACCAATGGATAGAGTGGTTCTCGAGGAAAGTTTTTGTGCATAATTTGTTAAGCGAGCGAAGCCACGGCCATCCGCTAGTTTTATTTATAAATGCAAATCCCTAAATAACTTAGAGACTATAAATAACTGATGCAGACAGCTTACAGAGAGATAAAGTTCAGTCACCAAAATATAAAACGGTTAAAGAGAAATAAGTATGCAAGGAAACTCCAAAAATATACCTAACCATGTATCGGAAAATCCGAACTGATTTTCCCATTACGTTATCCACAACAGCGACCATAAACTACGGTGCGATGGCTCCATTTTAGATATTTCTTCAGACCACGCTTACATTTTGTGGCCAATATTATCATTTTCGGTTACACAAAACTTGCTGTAATGTGAAAAATAGATAAGGTATGTTTAAGTATTTGCTATTTGAATACCTATACTAACTGACAATTAAAAGCTTTACACGAAATTTTATTTTTCATACCAAAATACGTTTATTGTCTTCAGAGATGTGATTGTCCTAGCAGACAGTTAGAAAGATAAATATAAGAAAACGTATAATATTTTAACTACGAGTATTAAGTGTCCTTTGTCGATTCTTACTTTCAATGTAGATTGTATAGAGGTGATTGAGTTAAAATGATCGTTTGGTTTATTGCAGCTGGTGTGATAATGGCAATCAAATGCTTTGTAGAACATTTTCCTCATGCCAACTCATTATGTTGTTCAGTTATGCGCAGGGTTAAGTGCACAGGTTGTTTGGGTCAACGTAGTCACGACCGCATCGATGTGGATAAGTGCCAGCTGTATAATTAGATACCTGCTATTTCCGTTTGAAGCTAGATTTTATTAATTAAAATCGTTTACTTTTCAGCTAAAGTAACCATTTTTGAGGAGATCGTAAGTAGAACACAAAAGTAATGCCTTAACATTGTGAGTATCAGAGTGCTATAGATGCATAAGATTGTGGTCTATCAATTTCAAGGGAAACCGGTACGATCCAAGCTAAGGAATCAGTTGTTGTGATGCGATAAGATGTGCTGCTGAGCGATTCACGCACAATTAGATATATAAAGGTGCAATGTAAGAAAGTGGCATAGGTATTGCTGTGAGTATACAGGGCGTAAGATTGATATGGGTCAGTGAGGGAAAGTCTGAAACTATGAGACTTACGAAGATCTGTTCTTAATAGGAATCATGTCATCGATTTTAGAAAAATTAAAACTGCCTTCAATGATTAAAAAAAAACAATGAAACATGATGCTAAAATTAATAAAATGCATGAGTTTAATATTTTTAATTTATTTTAGTAAGTGTTCGACAGTATTACATTTTTTTAGTACTACGTTGAGCTCGTTTCTGTGCGTAAAATTGTAAAATGCAATTTTTTTTTTAAAAGGATGGATCACCCTGTTACCTGCACCCATACAATAGTCACGTAGCTGAAGACATTTTTGAAATTAAAAAGTAATTTTTTTTTTAATAAAATCGGTGACATGTTTCTTCAGAACCGATTTCGTATAGTTTCAGACTTTCCTTCACTGACCCATATCAATGTTACAGCCTGTATAGCAGGAACAGGCAACTAAACCATGCAGGTGTACACTAGTAAGGTAGATTTAAGTATACAAAAATCACGAATATTATATTTAGTACTGTATTACCAGCATCATAAAGAATATTTTAAACATTTATAACAAACATTTTACGAAACTTATTACCTACTGGAGAAATATATCATCATTGGCTTACCTCCTCGTGATATATTCACATTGCAATATGGCCTGCAGATAAAAGTTAAAATTGTCGATACTTTAATAAAACAGTAGTAAAATTGTGTCTGTACATTTAATAAAATTAATAAAAAGAGTGTAAGGATTACAAAAGACTAATAAACACTCGTATGTCCGTCTATCTGCCTCTCTGTCGGATGTTCGAATGTCAAACGGGTTTTCTTTGAGGTTTAAATATAAGTATTTTATGTTCAGCCCAGGGCATACATCATGGTTTCATCAAAATCGGATGGGCAGAACAATACAGTTCATCATCCACCGAGCCTTTTCCCAACGCAGTTGGAGTCGATTTTCCAGTCTAACTGCGATTCGGCTGAACTTCGATATTTTCCGTTAACGAGTGCCATCTGACCTCCACAACCCATGGGCGATATCGAAGTTCTGTAGTTAGACCGTCGGATTTTTGATTTAGGGCTCGAACTACCCCTAACGACTGCCATAGATGTTTGTATGACAACCGGGACCGACGGCCTAACGTGCTCTCCGAGGCACGGAGGGGTTTCAATGTCCTAAGAAATGGTCACCCATCGATCGTCGATGTTGCTTTAATTTGAAAATTGCAAAGCAATGTGTTAACATTGTCGGTTACCACTAGACCACGAGCCCCTTAACCCTTAACCCTGGAACAATGCAGTTGTTGTCATAATAATATTGTTAATATTTTTCTACACGGACAGAGCCGCGGGCATAGCTAGTGGTATAATATAAGCCATGAAACGAGTTACAGATTTTAGTTTATTTATCACCCATTTTTAGTAGGTATAAATACGATCGAAGCATAATATTGGTTGCAATAAAGCTGGAGTTTAACATGCTATATCGAAATTCTTATTTCTAGAAGCTACTATGATATGATAACTGAATTGGATTCTCAGAGTTCTACACTAGACTCTTTGTAGTTAGATGAATTTCAATCTGTAGATACCTAATATGAAATTACATTCATCAGTTCTGCAAGTGATATGCCTACGGACACTTAAGCTTAGCGATTCAAATATCTTCTAAACCTAAACGTAATTTGATATGACATAGTAATTTGAAAATTTAAATAACTTTTGTAGTTTTTAGGATTACATTCTGTTCGAACAATAAATTACACCAAACGAAGTTTGAAAATGTGAGTTTTTCATTCATTGTTTGAAGTAAATAAAACAAAAGTACGTAGACTTTTTGCGATAGTACGATATTTATCGCAGATGTGAGGCACGTGCGATACTACTTCCACAATGTGCTTTGGTAATAAACTCCAAACACGATAACGAGTTTTGCGGAATCCTGATTCTGCCCAGTGGGAATTTCTGCTATTGTATTGGACGGATGGAACACTGTATCTGTTTATTTTCGTAGTTCTAGGTGTACGTTTAAAGAGGCTGTTTATCACTGTTTCTTCTGTATTGTTTAACACAATGATTTAAACTGTAACTTGATCCCATAATAGAAAACAACGCTTTCTATGTGTAGAAAACAATTACAATTCATAAGATTATGGTCAATATATATAAATATATATTATGATCTTTTCAAAAAATAATTTGTTATTGTCTAATAAATATCTCTTTCGCTACACTTACGCTTTTTACCAGGTGGTACAACAGTGTTGGTCCGGGGGGGTACCACCGTGCAGCTGTGCTAAAGCCCCCCAAGTAACCCAGCCCAGGCTGGGTTGCGTTAGGGGTTCAGCAGCTGCACCGCCGGGCCCGGGGCCATGTATGGTGCAGCAGGCATGGGACCAGTGGGGGCGAAACGGAGTCTAGTGTGGGTGGTGTGGGTCGATTCGCCGGCCAGGGAGACCCTTAGCAACGGCGTTGCCGCGGCCGCCCGCAACACAGTCATGGGGCCCGCCTGGGGCCAACCACCCCAGGAGGCTGCCCCACATGTTGCGCATAATCCTGATGTGGGATCGCCGCTCCGGGTGGTAACCGGTGTGGGGTAGCGGCGGCCTTGCATCAGGGGGGTTTGGGAGCCCTTCCGTCCGGCGGGTCGGCTCCGACCTAACCACACGGTTCTAGACAAAGCTAGCCCCTGCGCTTTGTCACTTACTGCTGCACCAAATGTCGCCCTGTCTTCACGCTTCTTCTTCAAAATCTACAATGGCAGTGCAACAAAAAAGAAATAAACGTTACACAGCGGCCCTAGGAAACCCCACAACTTCACATTTCGAGGTGGAGTTCACTAACGTCCGTGGACTCCATGCGAACCTCGATACCGTCCACCACCACCTTGAGACGGCACGGCCCGCTGTGATGTTCCTCACGGAGACACAAATACGCCGCCCTGACGACACGTCTTACCTGTGTTACCCCGGCTATGTCATCGAGGAACAATTTCGAGACAAAGCCGGGGTGTGCGTGTTCGTTAGGGCGGATGTTTGCTGCCGCCGGTTGCGCTGCCTAGAGAACCCCTCCAATTCCGTCCTTTGGCTGCACGTAGACCATGGCTCTATGAGCCAGATCTACGTGTGCGTCTACCGATCCCACACAGGGGATTCTGAGACAACAAAGCTCTTCCAGTACCTCAGCGAGACGGCTGATGAAGCGCAGGTGCGGTTCCCGAACGCTGACCTAGTGTTTCTGGGGGACTTCAATGGCCATCACATTGAATGGCTGGGGTCCCTCAAGACTGATCATGCGGGTAGAGCCGCCCATGCGTTCGCTCTCTCCCACGGTCTGACCCAGATGGTATGCGGGATCACCCGGATACCAGACAGGTCAGATCACGCGCCCGCTCGGCTGGATCTACTGCTGACGAGTCGCCCAGCCCAGTACAGTGTTTCGGTAGGAGCCCCACTGGGTAGTTCCGACCACTGTGTTGTTCACGCTGGCATGAAGGTGTCACCTCCTGCACGTCCTGTGCAAACGTCACGACGACTATGGCACTACTCGTCAGCGGATTGGGACGGTCTACGCGATTATTTTGCGTCCGTCCCCTGGAGCCAGCGCTGCTTTGTAGGAAAGGCTCCTTCGGATAGTGCTTCTGCTATTGCTGGCGAGATCAGTTTAGGGATGGATTATTACATCCCTTTCACTGATGTCGCCAGTATCCGCAGAGCCCGTCCCTGGTTCGGGCGAGATTGTGCCAAAGCTGTTCGACAAAAACAGTCGGCATATCGCGCCTGGATCAGGGCCCGGGCTGTGCGCGACCCAAACGTGGGCCACCTCAAAGCAGCGTACAACCGGGCCACAAAGTCGAGTAAGAGGGCCTTTAAGAGAGCGGATGCCCAGCGCGTCGCGCGGCTTGGTCAGGAGCTCACTTCCCATCCCACGGGCAGCCGTGGATTCTGGCAACTGGCCAAAGCCGTGCAATCTAACTTTTGTCAGCCCTCGCTGCCACCGCTGCGTTACCCAGATGGAACACTGGCTCACAAAGCCCAAGAGAAAGCGGATATGCTCGCAGACCTCTTTGCGGCTAATTCCCGGGTCGACGACCGTGGCCTGCAGCCCCCCGCCATCGCCAACTGTGGCCACACAATGCCTGATATTGTTATCAGGCAATGTGATGTACGGGCAGTGCTGCGGTCACTCGACACGCGGAAAGCCAGTGGCCCTGACGGCATTCCGGCGGTGGTGCTACGAAAATGTGCAGCTGAGTTGTCTCCAGTATTAACGCGTCTGTACCGCCTGTCATACTCTTCAGGGCTCGTGCCGGAGGTCTGGAAGGAGGCGAACGTACAACCGATCCCCAAGAAAGGGGATCGGTCCGATCCAGGCAACTATCGACCCATAGCTGTCACCTCAGTCATTTGCAAGGTGCTTGAGCTCCTTATAAATAAGCAGCTCATGCAATTCCTAGAGGATCACTCGCTAATCAATGATCGACAATACGGCTTCAGGCCAAAGCGATCAACGGGTGATCTTCTGGCATTCGTAACGCATGTCTGGGGTGGGGCTATGGAAAGGCACGGCGAGTCCTTGGCTATTAGCCTGGACATCGCCAAAGCCTTCGATAGGGTCTGGCATGCTTCGCTCCTTTCCAAGCTTCCGGCATATGGTCTACCTCCTCAACTGTGCAGCTGGATTGCCAGCTTTTTAAACGAGCGCCGAGTGCGGGTCCTCTGCGATGGCCAGGCTTCTCGCTTCTTGCAAGTGAATGCCGGGGTACCGCAGGGGTCCGTACTATCACCAACTCTCTTTCTTCTGCATATCAATGATATGCTATCCCTCGGGAACATTCATTGCTATGCAGATGACAGCACACTGCACGGGAGTTACTCGGTTCGTCCGACGGCGGGGCGATCTGAGATTGAGGAGGAGAGACGACGACTCGTGGCTGATCTCGACCGTAACCTCGACAGTATCTCTCAATGGGGTACCGAGAACCTGGTCGAGTTCAATGCCCGCAAAACACAGGCGTGTGCATTTACTGCGAAGAAATCCCCTTTCCTTCCCCTACCCTCTCTTCAGAATGCATTATTACCAATGAAGGACAACCTTGATATCCTTGGCATAGACGTTCGTCGAGAGCTCAATAATAAAAACTACATCGAAAGATGTATAGGGCTAGCTTCGCGGAAACTAGGAATACTGAATAAGGTAAAGAGATTCTTTACACCGGACCAGAGGTGTCTGCTGTACAAGACGCAGATTAGACCCTGCGTCGAATACTGCTCTCACCTCTGGGACGGCTCCGCGAAGTATCTGCTGGACGCTCTCGACGCTATGCAGCGACGGGCTATCCGTATTATTGGTTGTCCGGAGGTAACGGGAAGCCTTGAGCCGCTAGCTCAGCGCCGAACAATAGCTTCCTTGGCCGCATTCTACCGTATTTACCACGGCGAGTGTTCTGAAGAGCTCTTCAATCTGATCCCACCCTCTTCCTTCCGATCCCGAACGACTCGTGCCGGGCAGAGATGCCACCCCCACACAGTGGATAGCATGTTCGCGAGAACCGAACGTTTTAAACGTTCGTTTCTCTGCCGAACGATAGTGGCCTGGAACGCCCTGCCTGTGCACGTGTTTCCTCCCACATATAATCCTGGGTTCTTTAAGCGGAGCGTGAAGAGGCACATCAGTAGGTCGTCAAGTTGAGGGCCACTCTCAATAGTAATGTGTGCTGTGAGAGTGGCCCACAATCGCTAGACGTCGTCACGACTTACCACCAGGCGGGCGGCGTCAATTTGGCGAACCAAATATAAAAAAAAAAAAAAAAAAAAAATACAAAATCTACAAACAAATTTCCTAGATATTTTTATACATTTTTCCAATATAACTTTCAGTAAGTACAAATTATTGATTATAGCGTAAGCAAAGTTATTCTAAGTCCCAGCCCAAATTTTTATCATTATCGGGTTCTTGTTTCACGATATTAAATTAAAAAAAAAATTAACGAAACTGTTATATTCATAGTTATCCAGTCTTTTATTTTCCAAGGTCTCACTTGGGTTATTAATTAAGGGTGCTCTGTTTTTATTAAAGATTTGTGGATTTAAATACGCCACTTAAAATTATATTAAAATAAGCCTCTTCTTTTACTTTTAATTTCATTTCTGAAATGTAAATAATAGTATCCCACCGCTATCGAGTATAAGCTATTACATGTACTATTATATTATGTAGATTGTAGGTACTATTATAATATGTTCAGTGGTACATGGATCAAGCTACCGGTGGTTATGGCTCTAGAGATACCAATTCCTACACGATGCGTACCGTTTGGCCCGTATTGAGTAACACTGCCTTGTGAATCAAGCCCTTGACCCAACAATCCAACGCGAGCCACTTCACAATTTGATATCATTGTTAGCCTGATATATAATGGCTCATTTTTCCCGTTTGCATTAGAATGTATACACGGTATATTTCTGCTGTAAATGAATTCTGGATTCAGCGGATTACGGGTTTAGAGGCCTGGTAGGGTGGGTTTATGAATTTGAACGTACTTATGTAATGTTGGAAAAACTCGACAGATCACGTACAAATGTTGACTGATTTCCAATGTATATTTGAGCTCATTAAGTATCGTTCTAAATAAGCATATGTGTTTGTATAGAGAATTATAATATAGAAATTACACAGGGTTCAATTTTAAACAGAAGCCAAGGTTTACTGAGCTTCTTGCAATGTATAAAATAATATCTATTATTATAATAAAATAATATGTGTCAAAGAATAAAGATTACAATTGAAATTTTGTTTTTGTGATAATAATTTTCTCATCATCAGTGTTATATAAGCCGGTTGATGGTCTGAAATAAGTTAAATGACGGCATCGAATTGTTTGAACCAAGCGTAGCTTTGGTTAAATTACCCAATCAACATATAAAGTGGCTGCTCACTCAGTAAATGGCACTTGAATCCAGTCACCAGAGATAAATGAATGTCGTTGATTAGATACTAAAAGCTCAATAATCGATTCAGCAGTTTGCTTGTCCGAGCTAATTTCACCACATTGATATTCGATGAACATACCGCAGACCACACCACTTGTTAGATATTGTAGAAATAAAAGGGCAACATCCTCTGCACTTGCTGACAGACAAGCGAGCCTCTGGCAAATATTCCCAAAGTGCTCGCAAACGGTAATTACCTCGCAACCTATTACGTGGAAGCAGTGACTGGCTCGTTTGGGGATAAAGATGTGTTCTATGTTGTACGTTACCTATACTAATATTATAAAGAGGAAATATTTGATTGTTTGTTTGCATTGGATATGCTCCTTGAATAATAAACCGATTTAGAAAATTCTTTTACTAATATGTAGCTACATTCTGCTCTCATCTAGTTACTATTACGAGTATAAAGTATTTAATCTAATGTGAACTACAAATTTTTAAACGTTTATTTTTGAACTAAGGTTCCACAAATGTCTTGTTATTTACATTTTTCTATCAACTAATAACGATTGATTTAACATTTTTGAAAACACTTATCTTTTGTCTCTATTTCAGAAAATTTGGCCTGTATTTATTACACGTGTTGCATGTAATACAGGCCAAAATTTACGCAGTTAAATGCCAAACTATATACGAGTACATACGTTATACAACATTGTTCACATTTTCCAACCATATGACGTTCGATATAGCTCATTGGGGTAAATTGTCCGTCATCATTGTTCTAAGTACAGTGGCGAATTGCCGTCAGAGCAATCAACCATTTATGGTCGTATTTACTTACATGATACCTGCTCATTATGTTGTTCAATAGTGCGTCCAATTACCTAACCGTGTAGTTTGTGTTAACGTGTAAACGAACACATCGAAGTCGTGCTGCCATCTGTTTTACCTGAAATGCTTTTTAAGGCATTAAAATGCAAAAACAAGAATTGTTCCATTTTGTTATAGAACAACATTGGTAGGTATTTGTACTGAAACATAAACCAAAGTAAAAAAAGAGGAACGGCTGGTTATTTCCTGGCCCAAAGAATATCGCACTCCAACGTTGCAACGCAGCCAGCATTCTGGGAAGTTGCCAGAATTCATCAACTGGGAAGGTTCCAATTCGGCAATAACGCGAAATATTATTTATACGACCTTTTGTAAATATTGTAATCCCTAGTAATAAGATAAAATTTCTTTAAGAAAAAATTAAAGAAATTTATATCAATTTTATAGAAATAAGTTCTAAAATAATGGGTCTTGTTATAAAATTTGTATGGTAAATGAACTAGTGAACAAGCAGTAAAATATAATTCTAATATTTTTCATTTTAGACGATATTCCTACCGCAGAATATTTGGAATTTAAGTATCCTGTATTTAAATTAACTTATAGCACAGGTTGCAGGCATTTACGTAAATCGCCCTAAATTACAAGCTAATGTTTCGAAATTTAGCATGAAAATATTATAAAGATTTGGGGAAGTTATTTTATTTACATTATCTGAAACTGATTTTAAAAGTATTAAGAAAACATAATTTAAGACAATGCTTGTCGAAAACGTTACTGCATTAAATACCCGCAAGGTTTTCGATGAGAGTACTTGAATTAATAATTAATATTTAATATTTTTGGACATTCTCACACAACGTCAACTAAGCTACAAGGTTGTGAGCATAGAAAACATCCCAAAACATTTGTGGATCACACAAATTTTTGATTCGACCCGGGGAATCGAACCTGTGACTTCGGAGTCGAAAACCGATGCACTACCGACTACGCCACCGAAGCAGTTATTGCTTAATAAATAAAAAATGATTGACTAACAAGTTAAGTCACAGCAATATTTAAGTTAATTTAATGGACTGTTCCCAGTATCAAGCTAACGAGAATCTAATGGATGCTACATTAATTAGAGACGTACTTAGGTATGCTAAAATGCAGTTAATTCATTTTTTCATCTACGTTTTGTAAAGTACAACAGTTTTTTTCAATGGATAATTTATATATATAAATATATATATATATATATATATATATATATATATATATATTCCGCTTGCCGTTTAATATCATTCAGACGGTCGATAATAAAATCGAGTATAAAATTAATCTTTAGACTACATGCATTATTGGGTGTGCAAATTAACTAATTGCAACTTAAGTGCGCAAGAAAATAATTAAGTTAGCCTAAATACTATAGAAAGATGTATCTGTCTGTAGATGTCAAAGTCATAACTTTTCCCCACCTAAACAAAAGTAACTTTATGGAGAGTACAATTTCAAACCTTTGGTTATAATTTCTCCTCTCTCCTCTACTGGAGGTTAAATTTAATGGGCGATTTATTGTTATAGCTATTTTATAATGAATAATCATTCAATAAATCAACAAATCATTTAATGAATAACCATTCCAACCAATTAATTGAGTAAGAAAGAACATTGATTTGTCCCAGTTTATTAAATGTCTTCTCAACAAGATACCCAGATTTAACTCAATTGCAACTCCAACCACGTACCTATAAAAGTATTTTTTCCAATTCCTATTAGAAAGCATCATCAGCATAAATAAATATCTGAACCAATTACCGAGATAAAAGCACAGCTTATAGCACTAAAGCTATATCACGCGATAGACGATATATTTTACAGACAAATTTTACCTCGTTACAATATAGGTTTTTAGGTAATTTATTTAATTTATTTTTATCCCACCTCGGAGAGCACGTTAAGCCGTCGGTCCCGGTTGTCATACGAACATCTATGGCAGTCGTTATGGGTAGTAGGCCGGGCGCCACTGGAAATACGTTCTGCTTGTAACCAGAGACGCCCGGCAACGGACGTTAGAGAGGCCGCGGCCTTGGGATGCGGAATTCTATGTATGGGTAACCACTGCAGTTCGGAATTCCTTTATACCAATTTACATTCTCCTACTACCCCTTCTTACTTGTCTTCCAACGTCCAGTATCTATGCTCTAACCACAATCGCAACTTGCGCTCTGCTGACAATCAGCTTCTTTTGTGCCCCAGTCACACATCTAATCTTGTCCACTCTTCGTTCTATGTTCAATCTGTCCTTCTTTGGAACGCCCTTCCTCTAGATATCAGAATGTCCACTAACCGTTATATTTTTAAAAGAAAAGTTCGTCAGCACTATCTTAACCTACTGACAGAGTAACTTCCTAGTAAGTGGTCTTTATTATCTGTGTGTGTGTGTGTTTACTGTTCAGTAGGTATATAATTTTATGTATGTGTAGTATGCATATGTATGTGGGTATTCTTATGGTTATGTGTATCTATTTCATATTATTATTAATGTTATGTGTAGTTTATTTGGGTATATATTTATGTAAGTAAGTCTTTTAGTTTCTATAGTCAGGTACACCTGACTGAGAATCTGAGAATCGACTGAGTAGGTGCATATAAGGTATACCTTATATGCACCTACTCAGTATACTGCATACTGCATCACCCTAAGGTTGGCTGGTTGAGAATGCCTTTGGCATTAAGTCCGCCTTTGTACATATTCTTGTGCATAAAGATTAAATAAATAAATAAGTAAATAAAAAAAAAGGGTTTAGTAGGAGCCTTTAATCAAAAATCTGAACGGTCTAACTACAGAACTTTGATATCGCCCATGGGTTGTGGAGGTCACATGGCAGTCGCTTCACGGAAAATATCGAAGTTCAGCCGAATCGCAGTTAGACCGAAAAGCCGACCCCAACTGAGTTGGGAAAAGGCTCGGTGAATGATGAATTTATATCACACCCAAATTGGCTGTGTCTAATAAGCGTATAGGTAGGTACATAGTATAGCGTTAAGTCAAATAAACCTTTTGAATTGGCAGCTACAAGCCACGAAGCGCGTAGGCGTGGTGCTACTGTACGAAATTTATGGCCAACGTGCGGCTCTGTGCGGCCTCGATATTAAACTACACTCACGATAACGGGATTTGCCGATGCCTGATTCTGCCCGATGGGAATTTCAACAATTGAGTCAATTATGTTGGAGCTTTTTTGTTTTTGTTGTTTTGTTTGAACAATCACGTTACTTTGACTTTGAAAGTGGTGTTTACTTTGAAATAGTCGTTGCATTTATGTGTCTTAGATTATAGTACTTTCAGTCATAATTTTATAAACTTTAGCGATAGTAAAACAAAAGTGTAAATATATATTTTGTAACTAATCCCCGAGCCTTGACCCGCGTGGAATTGTTTTCTCGTAACCTATATCTGTCAATGTCACTCGACTAACAACCGCAAAAAATACGTGACGTCAGCGACAACTTGAAGTTGTAAATAAGTAAGGGTTGTCTCTTATTTGTGACACGGCATGGACCATAGAGTTGATATTGAGGTATTAACGTATTGGTCAAATTATGCTGGTCCCGACCTAACCCCCGCAGAGACCACAGAGGTGGTCAAAGTCCGCTGGGCGCCACTGGAAATACGTTCTGCTTGTAACCAGAGACGCCCGGCTACGGACGTTAGAGCGGCCGCGGCCTTCGGCCGCGGAATTGAAAAAAAAAAAAAATTCTGTGCCTATACCAACGGGAAAATTATTATTGGGATAAAAAATCACTAGCGGGCAACCTAATTTACCATTTATAACATCAACTATCTGTCACCAAAAGTCCCGTCGAAACTGATCTGGCCTTTTCACATACAGCCACCCAAAAGTAAACTATTGAAATATATATATTTCAATAGTTTACTTTTGGGTGGCTATTGTGTAGTATAGTGACTATTAAAATATTTATTTCACAAAAGTTTATAAAGCGCGATTGAAAAATAAGTAACCACATTTATATCATTAAAACTCTTAAATTGTCAACCGCTAACCACTAAATGTGTATGCCAATAAATACCAACATGCGGCATCGTGTGACCACGACAATAGAATTTATTGAACACTGGTTCTGTCCAGAGGCTCTTAGTTAATCATTGCCTTAGGGAACTTCCACAATTGATTCTCTCGAGTTGAAACTTTTACCGCTATTTGAGAATTTACGTCATTCTCCGCGATATTCCTATCACTTCAAGAAAATATTATGTAACAGATACTTGTTGGTCACATTTAGAGTGCTTCAACGTGATTATATTTCATAATATCAACCATTTTGCTAGTTGGAATAGATAGGGTATTAGTTCAAGATTGAAACCAAGTCTAATTTCGCTACTTCTTATTATGAGCGCTGGTCTCATTTATTTGGACCATACTTAGCAGTTTTTGTGCCTGATTAGTTGCACGGAAACCTTTTCCTGTGTACGCTTACAATAAATAGTGGGATAGTTACTTCAGTAAATTGTCTGTCATGAATCCTGTCCGTTACAAAGAAAATTACTGTAGGAAGGCTCATTGAAGGGATTTATTGAAGGGGTAAAATACCTTTGGATTAAGTGTACATAGCGAATACTTTATAAGTTGTCTAGTAGATAACATCTAGTTATGCACAGTAGTAGGTAAAATACTTGATCGCGCACAGAGGTGAAAATAACGGTGAAATAGTTAATAATTTTGTTTTATCTGACTTTTTTTTTAATATGTTAGGACAATTCACACAACGCCATCTAGTCTCAAAGTAAGCAGAGTTTTCTTTTAAGTATTTAAACCTTATTTTCTTTTTTATGTGAATAATGAGAGAATAGAAATATTTAATCACTCTAATCAGTTATGCGCTAGCCGACCAATAGACGAGCTCCTGGCGGTTGTTGTCCGATTCTCTGCCTACCTCATACTTTTGACCGTGTTTAAAGATGTCAAAAATAACTTTTTATCCACTCAACTTGACCTCGTTCAACATAACCTTTGTGTACGATCTACTATTACCTACGGAGTGGGTTACTCAGTTAAGTAGGTAGTTATAGAGATTATATTAAAATTCATATACACGCCTATGTAACGTAACGAGACATACGTGTGTTTCGCCGAAGGGCTAAGTAGAAATATTGTCCCATGGAAGGGTTCCGTAGTTGCCTCTATAGAACCAACAAAGTTATCTAAAGCCTTTAAAGTTTTTCTTTAAAGTTTAGTAAATGGACTACCATCATTAACTTTTGCAGATTTTTTGATCGTAGCTGTAACAAAAATATTCGTTCTAAAGATAATATCTTGCAAACGGATTCTTAACATTTTTTTGATTTGTAAATACCTATCTAATGATAACCCACACAATGGATAAAACGAGAGAAAAAAGTCATTCTGACTTTATATGACTTGACCAAACTATAGGGGTTCCGAGACTTGAACTGCGTACATTAAAAAGATGGTAGTAGCTGCGTACAACGTGAGCAAGTTTTTTTGACCTTGAACACAATCCTCAGACATTTAACTCAAGTTGAATGTTGTAAAACTCAACTGGAATTTAGAAGTTATATTTTCTCCGTTCATACGAAGACAAAGAAACTGGAATATATCAAGCAGGTATGTTTAATTTTTGTCGTGGGGATTTATGGTTAGGGCGAGACTTGTAAATATTTCTATAATTTATATATGAAAACAATATTATTTTGAAAAATAAGTATTAAATTTTGCTTCGTATAATAAATAACAACCACAATACAGATTCTTATTATTGGGGTGATGTCTCATAAGTGGAGGTTGGCGATTATCATAGCTATAATTTGAGCCGGCCGCGCCTAGGTCCATTGTCTCTGGTACGCACCAGGCGTCTCTGGTACGCACCAGGCACTGCCCGCGTGATATAGTTTTCGTGTTCCAGATTCCCGTGAGATCACACATTACCGGGATAAAAAGGATATTGCCTGTGTTACTCAAGGATAATGTAGCTACATATCAGTGGAAGAATTTTCAAAATCGGTTGAATAGTTACGGAGTCTATTCAATTCAAACTAACGAACAAACAATAAAATCTTTCCTCTTTGTAATATTAGTATACCTAGACACAAAATAAAATTAGTTTATACTGGTCCAATTTAATATTCAAGCAAAGTAGTCTCAGAAAATTATAAACACGACAAAAAGATCTATATGTGACATTACTTAACATAAAAAGGTGTGTATTGCTTTAGTATATGTTAACTAGACTTTCATGTTAATTAAATTATTTACACTGATTTAATTTTATTTATTAATTCTATGAATATTCTGCATTTACTGTTTCGGTGGCGTGGTCGGTAGTGCATCCGCTTTCGATACCGGAGTCTCGGGTTCGATTCCCGGTCGGGACAAAGTTTGTGTGACGATACGAATATTTGTGTTAAAGTCTGGGTGTTTCATATGTATAATATGTATGTATTTTCAAAAAAAAAAATGTATTTAAGTATTTATATCAGTTTATCTAGTACTCATATCACAAGCTCTGCTTAGTTTGAGACTAGATGGCGTTGTGTGAATTGTCCTAACATATTTATTTATTATTTATTTATGTTCTGTCTCATAATAGAAAACGCGCCTAGGTCGGGATCTGCGGGACCCCACATATAGACAAAGACGCACTATTAATAATCTGTGCAAATCTATATAGAATTCTAAAAGCATACAGTTTATGATAACTTGATCAACTAAAATATTTAAATAAAACTGAAATATTATCGGCCGGACTTGAACCCGCTTTCCCTACAAGGGGAATGCTCTGACCACTGTGCTACGATGACCAATACCGACATCATCCAATCTTTGCGTTATATATAATTTCTAGAACGCGCTAGCGTAGTCAGCGGGTTAGCGTAGTGTAGAAGCAAACTCATTGATTTCAAATACATAAATATAAAATATTTAACTACCATTCCGAGTATTAAAGCTTAATGTTACTTTCCTCTTTTTATTTATAAAAGTATTACGTATTAAAGGTATCGTCTAGAAAAATCATTTAGGTACTTATACCTATATAATTACTCACATCTGTACCCTCTACGTATAACGTTAATAATGCCCAATTTTCGCCATCAATTTGTTGATGTCACATAATAACTAACTGGGAGTTCTTTTGTATATTGTTAACCACTTTTAGTGCATGGTATTATTTATTAACTATAATAAACTTTACACTCGTGGGCTCGTGGTCTCGTGGTCTAGTGGTAACCGACAATGTTAACACATTGCAAAGGTTAAGCAACATCGAGTCAGGCCGGTCTTAGGATGGCTGACCATTTCTTAAGACACTGAGACCCCTCCATGCCTCGGAGAGCACGTTAAGCCGTCGGTCTCGGTTGTCATACAAACATCTATGGCAGTCGTTAGTAGTTGGCGCCCTAAATCAAAAATCCGACCGGTCTAACTACAGAACTTCGATATCGCCCTCGGGTTGTGAAGGTCAGATGGCAGTCGCTTCACGGAAAATATTGATGTTCAGCCGAATCGCAGTTAGACTGGAAAGCCGACCCAACCGAGTTGGGAAAAGGCTCGGTGAATGATGAATAAACTTTACTCTCAAAATATTTATAGTAGGTATACTTAATTTATTACATAAAGTCTACATAAAGATATTGCAGTTTTGGAATATAAATTATGGCTTTTGAGCACCTCTCTCCAAAGAAGTGTGCAAGAACTCTCGTCTAACTTAACAGATTTACCGATAAATTACGACACTTCTTAAATTCCTCAGACTTTGGCCTAGATCAGCCAAGGATCTACCGAAAGCGAGCTATCACAAGGTAGAATCCACTAATCGATCAGAATGTCTACAGCCAGCTATTGCGTAGTTGCGTAGTTTTAAAGATCTATACATACAGATTGGCGACTTTGTTTTGTACCTATGAGTCACTGCTCCTGCACAATGCAGTCTGAATGCGTATGCGGCGCACGACTTTTAATATTTTTTTAAGTAGCTAGGTATAAGGTTAGGTAAGGCACCTTTTATTTGTTATATTTTTTTTCGTTTGTGTTGTGTGGTGTGTTGTGTTTAATAAACTAATTTTCTTTCTTTCTTTCTCGTATTCTAGATTTTTTTAGCTTACTAATACCAGACAAGCCATATGGGTTCTAGTTTATGTTACGTCTATGCTATAAGAAAACTAAGCTTAGCGTGGGTTAATATTTACTTTGCCTCTATGATAATTAAATTTCTCGTATCCGTGCACAATTTAACATAAGTATCAAGTATAGATACAGTAGGTATTCCTTTTAATATAGGTACTTAACCCAGAATTCTATGAAACCAAATATTTTGTGCAAACAACCTATAGCTTAAATTAAGTAACTACCTACTTAGGTACTTACTTAATTAATTAGAATATTTACAAAGAACCTAGAGCGTAATCGTCATTTGTACAGGTTCCCACAAGGCTGGAAACCTTAATACGCTGACTGAGTAGGTTAAGTCTCGGAGCCAGAAAGTAACCACACTTATCGTTTTTAGAAACACACTTTTATTTGAAGAAAATTACGCCATTGCAATTGAATTCAGCATGAATAAAATTTGCCGTGAAAAAACGTTAATGCATGAAATAAAACAACTCACTGAAAAGATACGTATGTTAAATGACAATAATTTGTCGCGTTATATGAAGCCGCTGAAATTTTAGGAATGTTGCCTATATAAAGAATGTTGTGACGAATGTGCGTAACAATGATTAGATAGAAACGACACTGATAAATTGCATTGTAAGAACGGTGAACATCTGTTGTGCCACAAGAATACAACAAATATGTAAGTGGGTTTTACTGGCAACGTAGATACTCGCTAATAAACGGACACACAATGGGGTGATAAGGGCCGGCTGGTGTCATTTCAGACCAATGGAATTTTAATAAAACGCAATTACAGTGTAATTTAGTGTTGTTCTTTTAGTTTCTATGCAATATGTTACGTATTCATTTCTTTTTTATGCGGAATTCTATCATCCCTTAATGTAGTCAATGTAGACCATTTCCTTGACGGAATTACGAATTCAGTAGTAAATACTATTTACTTAGCCAGTCTAATTTATACACACACACACACACACTTTATATATAAGCTCCTTTTATTGTCAAGAAAATTAATTGGAAATATAATAAGAGAATGGTTCATTTATAAGTATAAACACACACACACACACACATATCACGCCTATATCCCCAAGGGGTAGGCAGAGGTGTATTACACACCCACAATTTGCCAGTATTTTTAGTCCCACATAATAGGGGGCAAGTCTATTGCCGTCACCGGGAACATTCACAATGGGCTATGTCCAAAACGGCCGAATGAATTTAATAAAAAGCAGCAGCTATATTGTAATTTGGAAAAAAAAATTGAAACCCGTTGCATTGCCATGAAATGTTGATGAAAGGCAACAAAATCTTACGTGCCAGCCACTATGGCACAGCCAATTAAAGTCCTGGGCGTCTCGGACTACATAAGTATAAAGTATATGGTAATGTGCTAAACGATTAAGAAAACACATCTTTATTCCTTTGTTTTAAAATACTGGTGTAATTTCACTGGCAGAGTTTCATCTCACGCCCGTTATAACAATGGCGTAATCCAACCATTTGCATTGTTGTTCAACTTTATGGAAATTCTAATAAACTTGGATTATGTACTTCTATCTTGAAAGACAAATTGAAGTCGTTTTCAAAACTTTTGCTTGTATTGGCATTAAAATTCAGATTAGTTAGTCTGGTATGATTTATGATAACTTTCGATGGTGTCTATTATTACCTGGTAACAACAATACGCTTGCCCTCGGGGACCTACAATACTACTGGCAAAATGAAGGTGTGTAATACACATAGACTTGCCGCCTTGACCACATAGATGTATATGTTTAGTACATAGCACGTCCAAGTGTTTCACTCACCTGTTGATTATTTGGAAGGATATTGTTCGATCATTAAAAGTAAGCTCTCGACAGCTAGTAATTTATCTAAACAATACTTAACCTTTAATATTATAGTGACAGTTGCTTTGTCCTTTCTGTCTGTCCGAAGAGCGGTGGACACAAAACCTCTCTTGTTTCTTACTGAAACAATGGTTGTAATGTAGTCTACAACTAACGAAGCGACACTAATGGAACTAAAAACAATGCATTAGCGGAAACTATTGTTTTCTTTTTACTTCTGCGACAGCAATTCAGTTTAATATACATCTATGATAGTCGGTGCTTTATAGTGTTGGAACATAAATTTAGTGGGATTTTATAAAAAACTTATCATTTATTTCACTCACTTTTTCTTTATTTAGTCTCTCAGTTTACTTTTGCTAAAATCTACTGGAATGGTATTGCCCGATATAAAACTCCTCAACTGTGCAGCTGGATTGCCAGCTTTTTAAACGAGCGCCGAGTGCGGGTCCTCTGCGATGGCCAGGCTTCTCGCTTCTTGCAAGTGAATGCCGGGGTACCGCAGGGGTCCGTACTATCACCAACTCTCTTTCTTCTGCATATCAATGATATGCTATCCCTCGGGAACATTCATTGCTATGCAGATGACAGCACACTGCACGGGAGTTACTCGGTTCGTCCGACGGCGGGGCGATCTGAGATTGAGGAGGAGAGACGACGACTCGTGGCTGATCTCGACCGTAACCTCGACAGTATCTCCCAATGGGGTGCCGAGAACTTGGTCGAGTTCAATGCCCGCAAAACACAGGCGTGTGCATTTACAGCGAAAAAATCCCCTTTCCTTCCCCTACCCACTCTTCAGAATGCAACATTACCAATGAAGGATAATCTAGACATCCTTGGCATAGACGTACGTCGAGAGCTCAATAACACTAAATACATTGAGAGATGTATTGGGCTAGCTTCGCGGAAACTAGGAATACTGAACAAGGTAAAGCGATTCTTTACACCGCACCAGAGGTGTCTGTTGTACAAAACGCAGATTAGACCCTGCCTCGAATACTGCTCTCACCTCTGGGACGGCTCCGCGAAGTATTTGCTGGACGCACTCGACGCTATGCAGCGACGCGCTGTTCGCATTATAGATTGTCCGGAGGTAACGGGAAGCCTTGAGCCGCTAGCCCAGCGCCGAACAATTGCTTCCTTGGCCGCGTTCTACCGTATTTACCACGGTGAGTGTTCTGAAGAGCTCTTCAATCTGATCCCACCCTCTCCCTTCCGATCCCGAACAACGCTTGCCGGGCAGAGATGTCACTCTCGTACCGTGGAAACCGTCTTCGCGAGAACTGAGCGTTTTAAACGTTCGTTTCTCTGCCGAACGATGGTGGCTTGGAACGCCCTGCCCGCGCACGTGTTTCCTCCAACATATAACCCTGGGTTCTTTAAGCGAAGCGTGAAGAGGCACATTACTGGGTCGTCAAGTTGAGGGTCACTCTCTATAGTATTCCTATGTACTGTGAGAGTTGCCCACAATCACCAGACGTCGCCACAGCTTACCATCAGGCGGGTGGCGTCAATTTGTCGACCTAAATATAAAAAAAAAGCTGGTAGTAAACCTCAATTACAACTAAAATGCTAATCACTCATTGTAGGAAAATTTGATAGAAAATACAGGCTGTCTAATTTATTTCCTTGTGTGAAAATATTTTGATATTTTGAATAAAATGAAAGAATATGGAAAGGTTATGTAATTGAAAACGACTTCGCCTTATACTCGTATAAACAAGAATAAATTAATAGACGTGATATTGCATAGATGCTTTTGTTTTGTTGTTACAGTTATCTCCGGGAAAGCCATTTGTTGAACAAATTGCATGACACACTACAACATGCAGTATTAGCATAATATTACCATAGTAACCACCTCGAGGAAAGGTATTTTTATTTTACTGTTGCCAGTGGCTGGAAATGCAATAACTTTTCTATTACAACTTAGGAGACTTGCTACCGCACTTGACTGCAGATGAGATCATGCGCTGACAGTTTCACATACCTACATTGGAAAGAAAAATACTCTCTTATAAATCACACGGTAAACATACCGTACTCAAGTTTTTATGACTAGTGTCTATGTGTTTTTTGAAAGGAGTTCCTAACGCAGTTTGCGGGTAGTGCGCGGATAGTGCGATTTAGTAAAAATCGTGCGTGTATCGAGAATCAGTTGCTCGATACACACACCGCACGTTGTGCACCCGGCGAAGCTCCCGCCAAGAAATTTCGTTCCTGACGGGGGTTTGTGCAGTAGGGGGACCCCCGTCAGGAACGAAGTATATTTGCTATAGTTTTCGTAACTAAAACTCTGGTATTTTTGCTGTGTTGTATTGTTATTTGTATTGTATTAATAGACAAATAATTTTACAACACGAATCGCAAATAATGTAGTCTTGGGGTGAACTCCAATCAGCGGCTGTTCCCATTCCAGGAGTAACGTTCTACCAACTGACCAAGCCACCAGATTTTTTGAGAAAAAGTTAGCATACTTCATTGCTTATAAAATATATAGTCATTAATAAACAAAGTCAATCAATTTTAGCAAGTGATTACTCTTCATGTAATTATAGCTAGATTACAAGACGAACAGTTTAGTTACTTAACAATCTCCTGCCATTAGTCATAAAACAAAATCAGTTCCACACTTTGAAACTGCCGCAGTCATTAAACTGGGGTTGAATAAAGCCTTAACCGGTTCTTAATAATTCAAACATAAGTTACGACGCTTGAAGACGTTATTGGCGTCTTGGGCACAAATGCTTGGCCTCTTTAGTCATCGCTCATTTAAAGGGTTAATGATAATTATCCTATTTAATGATTTTACTTACATTAATTACTTTGCCCTACTCTCTTAATGTAGGTCATAATACTTTTTTATTAGTTCAACAAAGCGATATAGCCGTAACTCGACAGAACCTTTGAAATGGTAAGTGTTTTGTAATAATTATAAATGGCACTATACCTAAGGCCGATACCTCACCGAGACGCCATGGCGACGTCGCCAGTCGGTCGCCAACTAGTTCTCATTGAGATATATGACGGCTAACTCACTTGGCGACCGACTGGCAACGTCGCCAGTCGGTCGCCAAGTGTCATATATCTCAATGAGAACTAGTTGGCGACGTCGCTGGCCACGTCGCCATGGCGTCTCGGTGAGGTATCGGCCTAATGCACGGATATCAGCATTTTATACTAAACATTTACATTTTAAACTACCTAAGCTATTAATTTGTGTTAAGTACTTACGTAATTAACATTAATAATTCTTAGCCGTCATATATCTCAATGAGAACTAGTTGGCGACCGACTGGCGACGTCGCCATGGCGTCTCGGTGAGGTATCGGCCTAAGGCCTAAGGCCGATACCTCACCGAGACGCCATGGCGACGTCGCCAGTCGGTCGCCAACTAGTTCTCATTGAGATATATGACGGCTAAGAATTATTAATGTTAATTACGTAAGTACTTAACACAAATTAATAGCTTAGGTAGTTTAAAATGTAAATGTTTAGTATAAAATGCTGATATCCGTGCATTAGGCCGATACCTCACCGAGACGCCATGGCGACGTGGCTAGCGACGTCGCCAACTAGTTCTCATTGAGATATATGACACTTGGCGACCGACTGGCGACGTTGCCAGTCGGTCGCCAAGTGAGTTAGCCGTCATATATCTCAATGAGAACTAGTTGGCGACCGACTGGCGACGTCGCCATGGCGTCTCGGTGAGGTATCGGCCTAAAGGTACCACCTGACCTCTACTGATTCTAAGAAAGTTTCAGCATTTTACATTGATATTAAATTCCGCGGTAATTTTTACTGTAACCAAATATTTTTGTGAAACGGATCTAAAAAGACTTAATGGATTACAACACTTTGGTTGCTTCCAAGATTAAAGCTTGGATAAGTAACTCAAAGAATTAAATAACACTCGTTATAATAACCTTATCGCACAAATAGACTCTAAGTAATGAAATAACTTTGATAAAAAAAATTTGATTATTTAATTTAAATGTAATATTATTTTGAAAATCGCTCAAAATATACATTTTGTCTTGGGGAATAAAAATACTGAGTAAAGATTGTAGTTTGTAAGAACTCATTTTAAAACTAGTAAATATTTTTTTAAAGCCTCTCGAGATGTTTCCAATTTAGACTAACTGAAATTAATCTTTATTTTATTCACTACACAGAACTTTAAATACTTATTTCAAAGTTTGTTCTTGAAAATTACTTTCTTAATTATTTTAAGACAGGGAGACAGACATATATCACGCCTACTTCCCCGAAGGGGTAGGCAGAGGTGCATTACACACCCAATATTTGCAGGTAATTTTTGGTCCCACGTAATACGGGGCAAGCCTATTGTCGTTCCAACCAAATTTCCAACACCCGGGAGTTACACCGCACTAAATAGAATTTTTGTAAACACTTGTATCAATACCGTAGGTCATGTTTGTTGAAAATATCACACACAGTGGGCAAGCCTATTGCCGTCACCGGGCACATTTATGATGGGTGATGTCCAAAATGGCCGAATGAATTTAATAAAAAGTAGCAGCTATATTGTAATTTTGAAAAAAAATTAAACCCGTTACCTTGCGATGAAATGTTGATGAAAGGCAACAAAAGTTTACGTGCCAGCCGTTATGGCACAGCCAATTAAAGTACTGGGCGTCTCGGACTAAGTGAAAATATCACTTGTTCAAGTTGATCACTTGAAATCACGTATAATAATGCTAATCGTTGACTTACTTTGACTTTGACTTAAGGTCCTAAGTCCCGTAGATAGGGCAGAAGGCGTCCACAGTGCGTCGCCATCCCGGACGATCTTGAGCTTCGCGCTTTATTTCGCTCCAAGTTTTCCATAATGCCTTCGTTACAAATAAACAAATATAATTTTATATTATTACATTTTTATAAAAAAATGGCTAAAACGAATAGATTCATAAATACAGGATCTCCACGCGATGTTCTGAATAAGAAGTATGTTGTATTCAATATTTGCATTTCCTACTTGATACATTATTCGCATGTGTGAATAAACATGTGACTAAAGGTCAGTACGGCTTTGTTAAATTTATTTCACTTGTTCTGTGGACTTTGTCCGTCGACCCGCTCTACTGCCGACGCTTGTGGGTATTCCCATACCGGAATGCGATACTTTGGGATTATAAATTGTTGTTTAAAGATAAAATAATGCTAGAAATATCACAACATTTTATTTTCTACGTTTTACGGGGCTAAAGGTGATCTACTTCACTAGGATCCTACTGGTAGACGAACGAGGTTCTCGCAAAAATACCCAAAGTGTCCTAAAATGGTAACAGGTTCACCGCCTATTACATGGGACAATAGCGACTGGCGAAATGTGGGCAATATGAATGTTTCTGTCTGCCTCACAGTGAATAAAGATGGTGATTGTGTATATGCGTTTCACACACAGTAGAATGGGTGCAAAGGGGCTCTACCAACATCTTTAGGGCCCCAGCGACCTCACCTGCTAGTGGCGCACCTGCTGATCAACGGACGAGGCTCGTTAATTTACGGTACCTATGGAGTGGCTTCGGCCCCTACGTGGGTACCAGGTGGTCCAACAGTGTTGGTCCGGGGGGGTACCACCGTGCAGCTGTGCTAAAGCCCCCTAAGTAACCCAGCCCAGGCTGGGTTGGTTAGGGGTTCAGCAGCTGCACCGCCGCCGCGCCGGGCCCAGGGCGATGTATGGTGCAGCAGGCATGGGACCAGTGGGGGCGAAAAGGAGTCTAGTGTGGGTGGTGTGGGTCGATTGGGTACGTATTACAATGCCGAAAGTTCTTAATACCTACATCTGGAAATCCACGCTTAAAACGTCGAAAATCCGAATACCGAACGTATGAAATACCTATACCCGATATACCGAAGCTTTCTATGTCTAATTTCAAATAAGCGAAAGTTCTAAATCTCGAAAGTTCCAAATCCCGATAGTTCCAAATCACGAAAGATTAAAATTCGTAGGTTCATACACCAAAAATAGATTGTTTTAAGTAGGTTATCCGGAACTGAACTATTTAGATTAGGTTGGTTTCTTCTTTAAACAAAATGGGTAGGTTAGGTTAAAACTGTGACCTGCTACGCACGAGCCGAGCGAACGAAGCGAGCGGTGCCGCGGCAGCGACCGGCGAGTGCCAGAAACTATGATTTTGCGTAAAATCTGTTATTCCAACTGAAATATTTGACTAAATAAAACATGTTAAAAGTACTAGTTGGTAAACAAGTTATAGTTTAAACGTTCATTTCCCAAACATTTGCGGTACAATTTTTGAAATTTATCTTTATATAAACGGTCGGTATTTTAATATTCGGCATTTTAGTATTAGGCGTTCCGATTATAGGTCTTATAAGATTCTGTATTTTGAATTTTCGGTATTTTAAACTTTCGGTATTTAGAACTTTCGATCATATAAACATTCGGGATTTTAATATTCGGCCTTCCCTTCATAGGGCTTATGAAATTCGGTATTTTAAAATTTGGCATTGTAACACGTACCTGGTCGATTCGCCGGCCAGGGAGACCCTTAGCAACGGCGTTGCCGTGGCCGTCCGCAACACAGTCATGGGGCCCGCCTGGGACCAACTACCCCAGGAGGCTGCCCCACATGTTGCGCATAATCCTGATGTGGGATCGCCGCTCCGGGTGGTAACCGTTGTGGGGTAGCGGCGGCCTTGCATCAGGGTGGTTTGGGAGCCCTTCCATCCGGCAAGTCGGCTCTGACCTAACCCCACGGTTCTAGACAAAGCTAGCCCCTGCGCTTTGTCACTTACTGCTGCACCAAATGTCGCCCTGTCTTCATGCTTCTTCTTCTTCAAATCTACAATGGCAGTGCAACAAAAAAAAAGTAAACGTTTCAGAGCGGCCCCAGGAAACCCCACAACTTCACTTTTCGAGGTGGAGTTCACTAACATCCGTGGACTCCATGCGAACCTCGATGCTGTCCACCATCACCTTGAGACAGCACGGCCCGCTGTGATGTTCCTCACGGAGACACAAATACGCCGCCCTGAAGACACGTTTTACCTATGTTACCCCAGCTATGTCATCGAGGAACAATTTCGAGACAAAGCCGGGGTGTGCGTGTTCGTTATGGCGGATGTTTGCTGCCGCCAGTTGCGCTGCCTAGAGAACCCCTCCAACTCCGTCCTTTGGCTGCACGTAGAATATGGCTTTATGAGCCAGATCTACATGTGCGTCTACCGTTCCCACAGGGGATTCTGAGACAACAAAGCTCTTCCAGTACCTCAGTGAGACCGCTAATGAAGCGCAGGTGTTCCCGAACGCTGACCTAGTATTTCTGGGGGATTTCAATGGCCAACACATTGAATGGCTGGGGTCCCTCAGGACTGATCATGCGGGTAGGGCCGCCCATGCGTTCGCTCTCCCCCAAGGTCTGACCCAGATGGTATGCAGGATCACCCGGATACCAGACAGATCAGATCACGCGCCCGCTCTGCCGGATCTACTGCTGACAAGTCGCCCAGTCAAGTACAGTGTTTCGGTAGGAGCCCCATTGGGTAGTTCCAACCACTGTGTTGTTCACGCTGGCATGAAAGTGTCACCTCCTGCACGTGCTGTACAAACGTCACGACGACTATGGCACTACTCGTCAGCGGATTGGGACGGTCTACGCGATTATTATGCGTCCGTCCCCTGGAGCCAGCGCTGCTTTGTAGGAAAGGCTCCTTCGGATAGCGCTTCTGCGATTGCTGGCGAGATCAGTTTAGGGATGGAATATTACATCCCTTTCACTGATGTCGCCAGTATACGCATAGCCCGTCCCTGGTTCGGGCGAGATTGTGCCAAAGCTCTTCGACAAAAACAGTCGGCATATCACGCCTGGATCAGGGCCCGGGCTGTGCGTGACCCAAACGTGAGCCACCTCAAAGCAGCGTACAACCGGGCCACAAAATCCAGCAAGAGGGCCTTTAAGAGAGCGGTTGCCCCGCGCGTCGCGCAGCTTGGTCAGGAGCTCACTTCCCATCCCACGGGCAGCCGTGGAGACTGGCAACTGGCCAAAGCCGTGCAATCTAACTTTTATCAGCCCTTGCAGCCACCGCTGCGTTACCCAGATGGAACACTGGCTCACAAAGCCCAAGAGAAAGCGGATATGCTCGCAGACCTCTTTGCGGCTAATTCCCGGGTCGACGAACGTGGCCTGCAGCCCCCCGCCATCGCCAACTGTGACCACACTATGCCTGACATTGTACTCAGGCAATGCGATGTACGGGCAGTGCTGCGATCACTCGACACGCGGAAAGCCAGTGGCCCTGACGGCATTCCGGCGGTGGTACTACGGAAATGCGCAGCTGAGTCGTCTCCTGTACTAACTCGCCTGTACCGCCTGTCTTACTCCACAGGAATCGTGCCGTAGGTCTGCAAGGAGGCGAACGTAAAACCGAACCCCAAGAAAGGGGATTGGTCTGATCCAGGCAACTATCGAGCCATAGCTGTCACCTCACTCATCTGCAAGGTGTTTGAGCCGATCATCAACAAACAGCTCATGCGATACCTCGAAGATCACTCGCTAATAAATGATCGACAATACGGCTTCAGGCCAAAACGATCAACGGGTGATCTTCTGGCATTCGTAACGCATGTCTGGGGTGAGGCTATGAAAAGGCACGGCGAGTCCTTGGCAATTAGCCTGGATATCGCCAAAGCCTTCGATGGAGTTTGGCATGCTTCGCTCCTTTTCAAGCTTCCGGCATATGGTCTACCTCCTCAACTGTGGAGCCGGATGGCCAGCTTTCTGAACAAACGCCGAATGCGGGTCCTCTGCGGTGGCCTGGCTTCCCGCTTTTTGCAAGTGAATGCCGGGGTACCGCAGGGGTCCGTGCTGTCACCAACTCTCTTCCTTCTGCATATCAATGATATGCTATCCCTTGGGAACATTCATTACTATGCAGATGACAGCACATTGCACGGGAGCTACTGGGCTCGTCCGGCGGCGGGGCGGTCGGAGATTGAGGAGGATAGACAACAACTCGTGGCTGATCTCGACAGGAACCTCAACTGATCTCTCAATGGGGTACCGAGAACCTGGTCGAGTTCAATGCCCGCAAAACACAGGCGTGTGCATTTACAGCGAAGAAATCCCCTTTCTTTCCCCTACCCTCTCTTCAGAATACATTATTACCAATGAAGGACAACCTTGACATCCTTGGCATAGACGTTCGTCGAGAGCTCAATAATAAAAACTACATCGAAAGATGTATAGGGCTAGCTTCGCGGAAACTAGGAATACTGAATAAGGTAAAGCGATTCTTTACACCGGACCAGAGGTGTCTGCTGTACAAGACGCAGATTAGACCCTGCGTCGAATACTGCTCTCACCTCTGGGACGGTTCCACGAAGTATCTGCTGGACGCTCTCGACGCTATGCAGCGACGGGCTATCCGTATTATAGATTGTCCGGAGGTAACGAGAAGCCTTGAGCCGCTAGCTCAGCGCCGAACAATGGCTTCCTTGGCCGCATTCTACCGTGTTTACCACGGCGAGTGTTCTGAAGAGCTCTTCAATCTGATCCCACCCTCTTTCGTCCGATCCCGAACAACGCGTGCCGGGCAGAGATGCCACTCCCACACAGTAGATAGCATGTTCGCGAGAACCGAACGTTTTAAACGTTTGTTTCTCTGCCAAACGACAGTGGCCTGGAACGCCCTGCCATGTGCACGTGTTTCCTCCCACATATAATCCTGGGTTCTTTAAGCGGAGAGTGAAGAGGCACATCAGTAGGTCGTCAAGTTGAGGGCCACTCTCTATAGTATGGTGTGCTGTGAGAGTGGCTCACAATCGCTAGACGTCGTCACGACTTACCGCCAGGCGGCCGGCGTCAATTTGGCGAAGAAAATGTAAAAAAAAATCATAACAAAGTCGGTTCAGCTGTTTTCACTAATGGATAAAGTGGTTCTCGAGGAAGGTTTTAGTATAAAATCTGTCAAGCAAGCGACGCCGCGGTCGTCTGCTAGTTCTCTCTAAAATTAGGTATTAAAATACTACAAGTTACCCTCACTAAACATGGTGAACTCGTGGAGAATCTTTTCTTGATGCTATTTATACCGGACAAACAATAATCATGTAGCAAATTTATCTCAGTTACGATAAAGATGAGAAGGGTCAGTAGTTGACATGTATTTTGTTTGTTTGTATCATGACGTAATACGGTTTAGTGGCTACTTTTACGGAGGTTCTTTTACAGTGGGCAAGCAAATATTTATCTCTCGTCTCGGGGTTATTCTAATAATAGTATACTTAGGACATGATGGGAACTTTTTGTTTACTTAACCTCTTTTTCGGATACAAATGTATGTAATTGACAAGGTTTAGTTTAAAATTATTCAAATTTGTCTTAAACTAAATTAGTTTTATCGAACAATGCTTAATACAATTTTCTATTCACTTTACAAGCGTTCTGATTTCCCTATTTCCATAAATCTTAGTGACCCGGAAACAAGACAGAAAATTAGTAGAAAATGTTAGCAAGAAAAACATTTCTAGTTCCTTTTATGGATCAAGGCTTTTACTTTTATTAAGCATTTATTAAACTAATTCTTAAAGTGAAATATAATCATCCCGATGATCGTTTTCTACAAAACACATAAAATTTAATACCTCAGTTTAAAACATCAGTTTAACAAATAGGTTTTATTTAGATAACGGTAAGACTTTCCCCGAAGAGGCCACACGGGCCAAAGTCCGCCGGGCCCCACTGGAAATACCTTCTGGGGTCACCAGAGACGCCCGCAGCAATGGGAGCGGTCGCGATCTCGCAGAATTAAAAAAAAAATTAAGATTTTATTGATCCCTCTATTTATTTGTTACGGCTATTTTAGTAAAGATTGATTTAATCATCACTGCTTTGATCGAAATCTTATACATATAAAATTTACGTGTCACAGTATTTATAGACAAACTCCGAAACGGATTGACTGATTCTTATGAAATTTTGTTGTGCATATTTGGTAGGTCTGAGAATCGGTCGTAAACTATTTTTTAAACCCCTAAATGATAAGGGTGGCCAACGTTTGCATGTTTAGGTATTAATTGATATAATCATATTTTTATTGTATTTTTTACCGTCCATATTTCAAATAGGACCAAATACATAGAATGATTAGTGCTAAAAAGCATTTAAGTTTTACTGCATAGTCGTTCTTCAATTTCATGTCCGTCAGTTAAGGTGTAGCCGAAGCTTGGCAGTTTGAGTGCCGGGTCACGGTTAGAGGGTACTTGAGTCAAATAGCTTTGCACAAATAACCTTCCATTTTTCTTACATGCCACTTGTGTCGACCGCCAGTATCGATCGACTCTCTTCTTATATGAAACAAGCATAAGGATGTCAATAAACTTGCGAAAAGGTTTTAAGTAGGTATTCGTAACACAATGCGATCGAAACGAAAGGAAATAAAATGGATTATTTATGAAACAAGCTGAATCTGTAGTGTACATTATACAAACCTATACTTAGGTAATTAAAGAATCCATCAAAAAACCCAACTACGAAGGCTGAGTTCTGGCTGGTCTAGTGTATACAAGTCTACAATAAAACTATGCAAAATATTCATTTAAGTCGAATACGAATCTTTGTAAAAAGTGTATCGCAGTAAAGTATTCCACTTTCAGAGAGGGAACGTTAATCGGGAAAGGCTGACAAGCAAAATATCGCAGGGGCAGTATTATTACGTTACGTCAAGTTAAATTGAATAAAAAAACTGTTTGTACACGAGATTAAAAATCAAGTTGTGTGAACTTGGATGATAAACACAATATTTATCCCAACGAAATAGTTTTTGGAAATAAATTTATATAAAACATTAACATAAAACATAAAAACATTTTTATAGAGAGTTAGTGTTTTTATACAACAACTGTAATTACAACAGGCTACATTAATAGCTGCCGCAAAGCGCCAGCTTCGCTCTGTTAGAATTATGTAAACGGCCGTTGGTTTTCAGATTTGATTAATGGCACTTCATTTAGAGCTGCTATTTGGCGGTAGTGTAGTAATGTAGATTTTGGTTAAGTGCAGAAGTTTTAGAATAAAATATTGTGTACCTAAAATTATTTGAGATAAAATTTCAATACGTGAGTTTTTTTTTCGGTTGTGTTAATAAAATCGTTTTACTTATTTTCGTAAACTTTTCCTAGAGACTCGTGTGAGCGGAGAAGTCTTACTTAGATTTTATGCCTTCTTCTGGCCTTCTTTTGTAGTTAGTATTGGCAAGGTGAAGTTAAGGGCATTCCGACGAATCTACTATCAAACTATAATATACAGCTATGTTATTTAATATAACAAACAACTTTGTACGAGTTTTAGACATACAGTAGGTTCCCCAGTGTACAAAACTATTTATTAATAAAATTTCTGTTTATTTTTTTTAATAGTTCGTAGTTTCCCCTAACTACAACAATAGTTTAATATTTTTTAAATGCAAACCAAGAAGTTTGACATAAAACCCAAAACACCAACTCTTTTTGTAACTCCCGATTGTACCCGATAAAATAAAATATCGCTGTTAAATTTTACAAAAAAGCTTATTATGTTTGCCAAGGCGTTGTGCCGTCCATTAAGACCCGCCTCCAGTTAAAGTTACACTGGGAATCGCTTTGAATTTTCATCTGGATTTACATTGCAAATGCGAGTACAAATTGGCGTAGATGTTAAATGAAAGTAATGTATTTTACAAATGTGCGTGTTAAATTTTATCAAGAAAAATCAGTTTCCCCTTATTCACATTCTATCGCAGTGTACATTTATAATACGTACGTGCATGTTTGTGTTATTGCGCTTGGTGCCACCCACTATGTACAGGTCACACAAGACTAATGGAAGTTTCTAGAAGTGAAAGCATTTTTGAAATCGGTTCAGTACTTTCAGAGGTCACAAATAATATCAAAACCGTGTTTGTTTCTTTATTTATATTGTTCGTTTCATACTTTTATTTGCATTAAAAATATAAATTTATGTACTTCTTAGCAAAAAATTGAAAAATACAAAAAAGTATCATAAATTACTTGTATGTCAGCTGTAGAAATGAGCAAAACTACAAACATATTATGATTTTAAAGATAGATGGCTAGTTACGAATAGAAAGGTTCTATCTAACACATAGAATGGTTAAATAGGTAAGATCACAAATTTTAAATTACCCAGTGTAATCGATATTGTGTTGATGGAACGGTATCCGGTACCAGAAGACTAGCGCGTGCCCATTTAAGTTCTGCGTCGGACGGTTCTGTCGTGATTGATGATGCCAATTCGCCACTAGTCCCAGGCTCGCCACCCGGCTCACTCCGCCGTTGCCCGACTTGGCACGTTCCATTCGCTCTAATTGGTTGTTTTTTGTAGGAACGTTTTCCTCGAAAGTAATATAAAATATTATCGTTGAATTTCGCGAATATGTAATTCTTGAAATTAATAGTTTGCTCCAAATGTTTGTAGTTTAATAGTTATATTGGCCGATTTTTTGGCCTGAACTAACAAAGGTATACCATCCGTATATAGCTTTTCTTCAAAGTTTATTACATGGATCACTATCATGATTTTTTCTGGTTCTTCACGCCAGCCGTTTAGATTTTAGAGGGAGGAGGACGCCCTGTTTTCGCAGAAAAATGCTCTTCAAAACTAAATTTCTAATACTTAAATCAATCTTAGTAACCTCTCAATGTTTTTAAATATCTAATGATGGAATGGAGTAGACGCTAGAAAAAAAATCCATCCTCACTTCACAATCTTACTCCAAAAAATTATTTTAGCACTTTGTCGGCGTAGTTAAAATATATATTCGTGCAAAGTTTGATGTTTCTAGCACTAACCGGTGTCGAGATTTTTACTACGGAACCCGAAAAAATACAGCAGACGTGGAATATTAGAATATAGTTCAGTATTTTCGGTTATACTTTTAATAATCTATTTTGTTATCATCACCGTTGGCCAGCGGCAAGGACAACCTACGTATACAAATATTAAAAACCAGAATTCTTAGGAACGTATTACCTTGTTCAAAAAACGAATACCTGGAGGCATTCTAATTTCAAAATTACCTTTTATCTTCCATAAATATTATGCTTAGGCTTATTAAAATTTCATTACATTATTTTTTTCCAGAAGACAGGGATCTTCATTCAAGTATTCAAGTTTTTTTCCTTTGTAAACCTATTGAGTATAATCTCACGTTTTACAAATAATTAGAATCTTAACAAACATATTTCTATACCTATACTAAATAATGTAAATTGAATTACTTCAAAGTATTTCAATTTACGTTATTAATATACAGTCATAATATTTCAAGATCTATCGAGCCCACTTCAATTATAAAATACTTCTTCGCTTTTAACTTTCCTCATTAATTTAATTGATCATAGAATTTATCTCGTCTGAATATCTCCTCGAATGACATCCAAGTTGTGTAATAATTAACAACACGTTCTTTTGATAATTATTAATTAGATGTTTTACATAAAATAAATTTACTCGTATATAAATTAATTAACACTTTGTAAACACCTGCGACGAGTTAGATAATTCTAACTTAACACACTTGGGTGACGGAGAAACTTTTGGGAATAGATTGGAGTTCATGTTACAAATACTGAGTAAGAGGTTTGCGGAATATACTCGTTAAAACAAATGCATTGTTTTACAATGTGGTAAAATTTTAAAAGTTTTTAGTAGGTACTTTCCTATTAGGCTAAGCAGAGACAATAAAATCCAGCCTAGCAAAGTCACCACTGGAAATGCCTTCTGGTGTGTACGCCCGCAGCAATGGACATAACAGCGGCTGCGTACTCGCGGAATTAAAAAATACCTGGTAAAGTTACGTGTAATAACTATTATTACATTTAACGTTACATACACACAGAGTAATCTAACTGACCTAATCCTGAAGGAATAGACAGGGTAACCCCCCTGTCTAACTTAACATTATGCCCTGATTTCGCCATGCATTTGGGTCCCACCATTTTAAGTAGTTTTACCAGAGCCTCGCCAGATCGCAAGGTGTGATGACTTAGACCCTAAAAATGTTAATAAAGCCCCTTAGAACTACGAGTATAACACTGCAACAAGGAAAGAAGAATAAAGTCATATACAATTCCCAAGTTAGTTGTGCCACTAAAAGCCAAGTTTTATCTGTGTGCGATCGAGATATTATACCTATATACATAAAGGAACATGTACAGAAGTATATGATAGTCTCTTTTTATGAAGTCGATTAAATAAAGATATTAAAGGTTAACTTTTACGTAGACGATCAATCAAACGCAATTTTCGAAGCGCAATTCTGTAATCTTGGTATTCTTCAGCTTTTAATACTAATACTCGTATATTACGAACACAGATTGATGTCGACACTTCGGAAAATATAGCGTTGATATTTTTACACCCTCACAATATGCAATTAATAACAGAGTACCCATTTTCCAATAACTTGAATGCTCGTTACATCTTTAAAATTGGCTATTAGCTCTTCGAAATAAGTAGGTACAATGTTGAACAGAATAATGATATAAAATACTTCCATAAAGTTTTATGGCGTTTAAATGTATTATTATTATTTCGTTTATTCCTTTACATTCTTAATTTATACATTTTTAAATACATTTATAAAAAAAAAAAACAAATACATTTAAAAATATAAAAAATAGTGACCCACCAGTAGCGGAGTAGGACCCAAACTACCGGCGGTGGAGGCTACAGACTAAGAAACCTCCTAACAATACGGCACGTGTCGAGGGTAACAGCCTTCTGAATCTGACTCTTGATCCAACAATCTAACGAGAGTCTCTTGAGATGTTGATCGAGACTCTTCGCTATTAATCCGTTTGCCGAAACGACCACCGGGACAATGATCGTCGAGTCTACGTCCCACATGGCGGTTATCTCGAAGGACAGATCAAGGTATTTACTAAGTTTGTCCTTCTCTGCCCTAAGATTTTCGTCATGCGGGACGGCGATATCGACGAGCACTGCCCGACGCTGGGTCCGATCAACCAACACGATATCGAGCCTATTTGCAACAATAGTCCTGTCCGTGATGATTGATCGGTCCCAGTAGAGCAATGCACGACCATTCTCAAGAACTGGCACTGGTGTATACTTATAGTACGGTACTTCAAACTCAATAAGGCCATATTGAAGAGCAAGTTGCTGGTGGATGATCCTGGCTACTTGATTGTGCCTATGCAAGTACTCGGTGTTAGCAAGATACGAACAACCGGAAATAATATGGCGAAGTGATTCACCAGGACGGTGGCATGCTCGACAAATGTCGACCGTACCGTCCTTCATGCTGTATTTCCGATAGTTGTTCGTCTTGATAACCTCATCTGCAATTGCACAGGCAAAACCTTCAGTTTCCCCAAAGAGGTCCCCAAAACGCAGCCAGTTCACCGAAGCGAGCAGGTCTACGTCGGGTCCTGTTAAGACCCGGTAGAACCGCCCGTGTAGCTCCTTACTCTTCCATACGTCCCTACGGTCTTCAGTACCTAGCACCTTTGGTTTACGCCAGTTCTCGTTAGCCAAGGAAAGAGGTGTCAGGCCCTTGTCAACCATCACGACATCGCAATGAATGTCACACCCGTTCTGTAGAAAGTAATCTCTCAGACTGCACACTTCACGGTTGTGGAGGTTCTTGGCATTCAAAAAGCCTCGACCCCCCCCACTTCCGCGGAATGTACAGTCTCATGACAGAAGATCGTGGGTGTAACATTCGATGCAATGTCAGTTGTTGACGGACTCGCCTATCCAGGGCGTCTAGTTCCGTTTGAGTCCACCTAAGTATGCCAAAGGAGTATAACAATAAAGGTATCACCCAACCGTTGAAAGCCCGCATTTTGTTACCACCGGACAAAGAACTGTTAAGAACTTTTGTCAGGCGGCCAAAAAAACGTTCTTTCACCGATTTCTTAATATCCTCTACCGCTATACCCAATGACTCTGACATACCTAGGTATATGTATGTTTCGGTCTCGGAGAGAGATTATTATTATTATTTTATATTATTTTTTTAAATGTATTTTTTTATAAATCTATTTACAAATGTAATGAATATGTGGAATGTTTTAATAAAGAGAATAATAATAAGTAAACTTATTAAAACAACTCTGAACATCTCATACATCATTTTCATTCTTAAAATATTTTAATATTTTTATTTACATATTATTGCCTAAATTTACACAATTACTTCAGATACCAAATTAATATAAGCAAAAAGTCAATAAATAAAGGATTTTATACTATTTTATAACAATAAACGAAGTCTACAAAATTAACATAGAAGATTTGACACATGTCATATGAATACCTACGAAAATATCAACAATATTATGGCTAAATTCAAAATGAAGTGATTGAGATGCAAACAAGAGCCAGAAGCAGAAATGCGCAACTAACACCCCCGGACTCGTCACTAAACTCCGCCTCGCAGGCACCGGACCGCACATCGCCGACACAGGTGCTCGCTGAGGCGTCGAGCTCTTCAAGTGACGAGTATTTCTCTCCGCCGACGTCGCCAACACCTGTACGCCGGCGAGGGAGAGGCCGGCCGCCGAGCAGTTTGGGGCCCCGAAGCCTAGCAGCTTCGAGTAGGGTCCCCACTACCGGTGGTATTGTGCACCGCATGCGATGGACTTCATCCATCAATGAAAACGTAATGCGGGCATATTATGAGGCCACAGATGGGGAAACCAACCTGACTGCGTACCGTTCAAGGATGCTTCCTTTGTTTCAGGCTCTTGAACCAACAATGACCGTTGCCGTCCAACGGCTATCGGATCAAGTGCGGGCTATCCAACGATGTAAGTTGTTAGATCAATCTGTGCTTGATCGACTACGCCTGGAAGTATTATCTACTCGTACAGCTCCAGTGTCAACGAGAGCACCGTCACCTGTGACACAGACGGTTGCTACAAGTGTGACGTTAGCGACGCCCGCACCCGACGCGGGAAATGATACGAGTGATACATCTATCCAGGTAAGCGAGCAATTGAGGAGTACTTTGGAAGATGTGATCTCGCAGTATAGGTTTATACCTAATTCTAGACCGCGGCTACCACGCTTACCAATGCATAAACGAAATCTGGCGTTGATGGGAGCCCTGAATGCATTGCTAGAGCCGTACTTACGGACTAGCAGTGATTTACTTGATACTCACTCGATTCTTTACTGTGGAGCCATTGCCGCTTGTCGTGTTGCACGCGTTAAATTCCCCGAAGCTAACCGTGCACCACGACCGGATGGTGTTCCCGTATGGCAGGCAAGAATCGAGCGACGTATCGGCACATTTAGGACTCTCATTGCAAAGCTTATCTCTTTCAGCCGGGGAAATAGTCGTCCCCGGGTCATGCGTTTCGTGATTCAGGCATTTGCTGAGACCGGTATTCGTCCCCAGCAATACTTAGCCAATGTCACGGAACGTATTGATTTTCTGAAACAGAAAGTGTATGCATGGGCAAGCCGTATCCGTCGTTATAGAGAGCGTGTAAATAGATACTGGCAGAATCGCATCTTCCAAAGTGACCAAAGGAAGGTGTACCGAGAGTGGGAGGGAACTGGACAACGTTTGAACGACGAACAACTGCCAGATGCTGACGCCATGAATCAATTTTGGCGTGAATTATGGTCGGTGCCCGTCGAACATTCGGAGGGCGAGTGGATCCGTGTCGTCGAGCGTGAATGCAGTATCATCGAACCCATGGAATCTATTACCATAGACTCCGAAGACGTTAGTTGTGCAATGCGTACGGCCCCGAACTGGAAAAGTCCTGGGCCGGATGGATTGCACAACTTTTGGATAAAGTGGGTTCAGAGCTCGCATGAACGCTTGGCAACACAGTATCAAGAAGCCCTTGAGTCTGGTTCCTTACCCGCTTTCATGACCACTGGCATCACCTTCCTGCTCCATAAATCAGGTACTACCACGGAACCTAAAAACTATAGACCCATCACTTGCTTACCTACCATCTACAAGCTCCTTACATCTATTCTGAGAAGTAAAATAAACTCGCACATAGTATCTAATAATATCTTAGATAACGCTCAGAATGGATGTAGGGCTGGGTCTCGTGGTACTAAGGAGCTACTCCTCATTGATATGGCCATTAGCCAACAAGTCAAGCGGAGTAGGGGCGCCCTCTCTACTGCCTGGATTGACTACAAGAAGGCCTATGATTCGGTGCCTCATTCATGGCTGAGGAGTATTTTAGAGTTGTATAAAATTAATCCGACTCTTAAATCCTTCTTAGTCTCGTGTATGGGACAGTGGACCACAGTCCTTAGTCAACCAGGTAGTGGTGGGCACGCCTCTGACCCGCAAGGCTTGATAAGGATCGAGCGTGGTATATTCCAGGGCGACAGTTTGAGTCCATTGTGGTTTTGTTTAGCACTGAATCCACTTAGCACATTGCTGAAGGATTCAGGGCTAGGCTATCGGTTTCGTAGAGGGGGTGAGGTTCTATCTCACCTGATGTACATGGATGACCTCAAACTGTTCACACTGAAGCACCAAGATTTAGTGACATTATTAAAAACTACGGAAGTTTTTAGTAATGCCATTAAGATGGAGTTCGGTGTTGATAAGTGTGCGGTTATGCATGTACAACGGGGGAAGGTTGTAAATTCACCGAATTTACAACTTTCTGAGATAATAACTCTCAGATCTCTCTCCGAGACCGAAACATTCAAATACCTAGGTATGTCAGAGTCATTGGGTATAGCGGTAGAGGATATCAAGAAATCGGTGAAAGAACGTTTTTTTGGTCGCCTGACAAAAGTTCTTAACAGTTCTTTGTCCGGTGGTAACAAAATGCGGGCTTTCAATGGTTGGGTGATACCTTTATTGTTATACTCCTTTGGCATACTTAGGTGGACTCAAACGGAACTAGACGCCCTGGATAGGCGAGTCCGTCAACAACTCACATTGCATCGAATGTTACCGATCATCTGTCATGAGACTGTACATTCCACGGAAGTGGGGGGGTCGGGGATTTTTGAATGCCAAGAACCTCCACAACCGTGAAGTGTGCAGTCTGAGAGATTACTTTCTACAGAACGGGTGAGACAGTCATTGCGATGTCGTGATGGTTGACAAGGGCCTGACACCTCTTTCCTTGGCTAACGAGAACTGGCGTAAACCAAAGGTACTAGGTACTGAAGACCGTAGGGACGTATGGAAGAGTAAGGAGCTACACGGGCGGTTCTACCGGGTCTTAACAGGACCCGACGTAGACCTGCTCGCATCCTTTGAACTGGCTGCGTTTTGGGGACCTCTTTGGGGAAACTGAAGGTTTTGCCTGTGCAATTGCAGATGAGGTTATCAAGACGAACAACTATCGGAACTATCGGAAATACATCATGAAGGACGGTACGGTCGACATTTGTCGAGCATGCCACCGTCCTGGTGAATCACTTCGCCATATTATTTCCGGTTGTTCGTATCTTGCTAACACCGAGTACTTGCATAGGCACAATCAAGTAGCCAAGATCATCCACCAGCAACTTGCTCTTCAATATGGCCTTATTGAGTTTGAAGTACCGTACTATAAGTACACACCAGTGCCAGTTCTTGAGAATGGTCGTGCATTGCTCTACTGGGACCGATCAATCATCACGGACAGGACTATTGTTGCCAATAGGCCCGATATCGTGTTGGTTGATCGGACCCAGCGTCGGGCAGTGCTCGTCGATATCGCCATCCCACATGACGAGAATCTCGTGAAGGCAGAGAAGGACAAACTTAGTAAGTACCTCGATCTGTCCTTCGAGATAACCGCCATGTGGGACGTAGACTCGACGATCATTATCCCGGTGGTCGTTTCGGCAAACGGATTAATAGCGAAGAGTCTCGATCAACATCTCAAGAGACTCTCGTTAGTCTGTAGCCTCCACCGCCGGTAGTTTGGGTCCTACTCCGCTACTGGTGGGTCACTATTTTTTATATTTTTAAATGTATTTGTTTCTTTTTTTTATAAATGTATTTAAAAATGTATAAAATAAGAATGTAAAGGAATAAACGAAATAATAATAATAAGCTTTTATGACTACCGGAGTAACCCACCTCCTATACAAGTCTGGTAGTACCACAGACCCCAAAAATTATAGACCTATAACTTGTCTACCTACCATATACAAACTTTTTACATCCATCCTGAGAGTAAAAATATATTCACATGTACAAAACAATAACATCTTGTCAATCTCTCAGAATGGATGTAAAAGTGGGGCACGTGGTACGAAAGAGCTCCTTATTATTGACATGGCTGTTTGCCAGGTACGCCGCAACCGAAAGAACCTTGCGACATGCTGGATTGACTATAAGAAAGCGTACGATTCTGTGCCTCATACATGGCTTCGGAGGGTGCTAGAGCTGTATAAAGTTGATGCAACTCTATGTACCTTTTTGGGGTCATGTATGAGACAATGGAGTACGGTTCTTGTTTATCCAGGGTGTCGTCAGGTTGTAGGATGTGGTGTACCAATAGGGATTGAGAGAGGTATATTCCAGGGTGATAGTCTGAGTCCGTTGTGGTTTTGTCTAGCACTGAATCCTCTCAGTACGTTACTAGAGGGTTCAGGGTTAGGGGTTAGGGTTAGGCTATCGGATGCGCAGAGGGGGTCAAATTTTGTCCCACCTTTTTTACATGGATGACCTAAAGTTATTTGCCCCTAATGGCCCCGATTTGATGGCTTTGCTAAAAGTTACTGAAACTTTTAGTAAGGCCATCAGTATGGAGTTTGGGGTAGATAAGTGTGCGGTCATGCATGTAAAAAGGGGCGGGATTGTGGAATCTGAAGGAGTCAATCTTTCAGATTTCACACGATTTGGGTCGCTCTCCGCAACCGAAACCTACAAATATCTAGGTATGTCTCAAGCTCTGTTTATTGCTGAGACTGACATGAAACAGAAGTTGCAGGATCGTTTCTTTGGCCGCCTAAAAAAAATACTGAAAAGTCTTTTATCAGGCGGTAACAAGGTGCGTGCTGTCAACGGCTGGGCCATGCCAGTCTTAGTATACTCTTTTGGCATACTTAGATGGACTCAGACGGAGTTAGAAGCTCTGGATAGGAAGGTGCGTTGTCTATTGACTTCATATCGAATACACCACCCACGTTCGTCAGTAATGAGGTTGTATATACTACGGAAATGTGGGGGTCGAGGATTTTTAAATGCCAAGACTCTCCATAACCGTGAGATATGCAACCTTAGAGAGTATTTCCTACAGGTGGACGTGGATGTGCATCGAGATGTTGTGGCAATAGACAACGGACTGACCCCGCTGTCCCTTGCGAAAGAGAACTGGCGCAAACCTGTAATATTAAGTGTATCTGATCGGAAGGAAATATGGAAGAGCAAGGAACTGCATGGTCGATTTTATCGGGCTCTAAATGGACCCGATGTTGATTCAATAGCATCGGTATCCTGGTTACGATTTGGTGATCTCTTCGGAGAAACTGAGGGTTTTATCTGTGCAATCACTGACGAAGTCGTGATGACGAATAAATATCGGAGATTTATTGTCAAAGATGGGACGCTAGACATTTGTCGGGCATGTCATCGTCCCGGAGAATCTTTAAGACATATTATCTCTGGTTGTTCCCGTCTTGCGAACGGTGAGTATTTGCACAGACACAACCAAGTAGCCAGGATTATCCACCAGCAACTTGCTTTAAAGTATAACCTTGTCGACGTGGAGGTACCTTATTACAAGTATGTGCCCGACCCAGTTCTTGAGAACGGTCATGTCACATTGTATTGGGATCGATCTATTATCACTGATAGGACTGTTATAGCTAACAGACCTGATATAGTGATAATGGATCGATTAAAGCGCCTTGCCGTAATTGTCGATATCACTGTGCCACATGACGAGAACCTCGTGAAAGCAGAAAAAGATAAGCAAATTAAATATTTAGACCTAGCTCACGAGATTGTCGACATGTGGGATGTTGATTCGGCGATTATTGTTCCGATAGTCGTATCTGCGCATGGTCTAATAGCCAAGAGCCTCGACCTCCACCTACAGAGGCTCGCGTTAGGCAGCTGGGTCAAGGGCTTGATGCAGAAGGCGGTTCTGTTGAATACGGCTCCTATTGTGAGGAAGTTTCTGTCTCTGGAGCCCTAACCACCGGTAGCTTGGTCCCTGTACCCGATGCCGGTGGGTTACTGTTTTTTATATTTTTAAATGTATTTTTTATAAATCTATTTAAAAATGTAATAAATATGTGTTAAGTGTTAATAAAGAGAATAATAATAATAATAATTTAACCTGGCAACCCTCGACATCTGTTCATGTGTCATTTTTATCTGTAAATAATTTTAAAATTTTTATTAACTATCTTGCCAATATTTATACAGATTTTTAAATAACAGTACATACCAATAAGTTTATAAATCACATTCCAAAGTTATAACAACAATAAACCAATTATTTTATAAAAATGAAAATGCGATTTGACATGACGAAATCCAAACAATAGTATTACGACATAAAAAATTGGATAATGATACTGAATAACGATGATAACAAGAGCCAGGAGCAAAAATGCGCAACCACCACCCCCGGACTCATCACTTAGCTCCGCCTCGCAAGCGTCGGACCGCACACCTGCGACACAAGTGCTTGCTGAGGCGTTGAGCTCATCATCAAGTGATGAGTATTTTTCTCCTCCGACGTCGCCAACACCTGTACGTCGTCGAAGAAGAGGCCAGCCGCCGACCAGTTTGGGTCCCCGAAGTGTACCAGCTTCGAGTAGGGTCCCCACTACCGGCGGTATTGTGCACCGCATGCGATGGACCTCATCCATCAATGAAAACGTCATGCGGGCATATTATGAGGCTACAGATGGGGAAACCAACCTGACTGCGTACCGTTCAAGGATGCTTCCTTTGTTTCAGGCTCTTGAATCAACAATGACCGTTGCCGTCCAACGACTATCGGATCAAGTACGGGCTATCCAACGATGTAAGTTGTTAGATCAATCTGTGCTTGATCGACTACGCCTGGAAGTATTATCTACTCGTACAGCTCCTGTGGCAACGAGAGCACCGTCACCTGTGACACAGACGGTTGCTACAAGTGGGACGTTAGCGGAGCCCGCACTCGACGTGGGAAATGATACGAGTGATACATCTATCCAGGTAAGCGAGCAATTGAGGAGTACTTTGGGAGATGTGATCTCGCAGTATAGGTTTATACCTAATTCTAGACCGCGGCTACCACGCTTGCCAATGCATAAGCGAAATCTGGCGTTGATGGGAGCCCTGAATGCATTACTAGAGCCGTACTTACGGACTAGCAGTGATTTGCTTGATACTCACTCGATTCTTTACTGTGGAGCCATTGCCGCTTGTCGTGTTGCACGCGTTAAATTCCCCGAAGTTAACCGTGCACCACGACCGGATGGTGTTCCCGTATGGCAGGCAAGAATCGAGCGACGTATCGGCACATTTAGGACTCTCATTGCAAAGCTTGTCTCTTTCAGCCGGGGAAATTGTCGTCCCCGGGTCATGCGTTTCGTGGCTCAGGCATTTGCTGGGACCGGTATTCGTCCCCAGCAATACTTAGCCAATGTCACGGAACGTATTGACTTTCTGAAACAGAAAGTGTATGCATGGGCAAGCCGTATCCGTCGTTATAGAGAGCGTGTAAATAGATACTGGCAGAATCGCATCTTCCAAAGTGACCAAAGGAAGGTGTACCGAGAGTGGGAGGGAACTGGACAACGTTTAAGCGACGGACAACTGCCAGATGCTCACGCCATGAACCAATTTTGGCGTGACATATGGTCGGTGCCCATCGAACATTCGGAGGGCGACTGGATCCGTGTCGTCGAGCGTGAATGCAGTACCATCGAACCCATGGAGTCTATTACCATAGACTCCGAAGACGTTAGTTGTGCAATTCGTACGGCCCCGAACTGGAAAAATCCTGGGCCGGATGGATTGCACAACTTTTGGATAAAGTGGGTTCAGAGCTCGCATGAACGCTTGGCAACACAGTATCAAGAAGCCCTTGAGTCTAGTTCTTTACCCGCTTTCATGACCACTGGCATCACCTTCCTGCTCCATAAATCAGGTAGTACCACGGAACCTAAAAACTATAGACCCATCACTTGCTTACCTACCATCTACAAGCTCCTTACATCTATTCTGAGAAGTAAAGTAAACTCACACATATTATCTAATAATATCTTAGATAACGCTCAGAATGGATGTAGGGCTGGGTCATGTGGTACTAAGGAGCTACTCCTCATTGATATGGCCATTAGCCAACAAGTCAAGCGGAGTAGGGGCGCCCTCTCTACTGCCTGGATTGACTACAAGAAGGCCTATGATTCGGTGCCTCATTCATGGCTGAGGAGGATTTTAGAGTTGTATAAAATTAATCCGACTCTTAAATCCTTCTTAGTCTCATGTATGGGGCGGTGGACCACAGTCCTTCGTCAACCAGGTAGTGGTGGGTATGCCTCTGATCCGCATGGCTTGTTAAGGATTGAGCGTGGTATATTCCAGGGCGACAGTTTGAGTCCATTATGGTTTTGTTTAGCACTGAATCCACTTAGCACATTGCTGAAGGATTCAGGGCTAGGCTACCGGTTTCGTAGAGGGGGTGAGGTTATTTCTCACCTGATGTATATGGATGACCTCAAACTGTTCACACTGAAGCACCAAGATTTAGTGACATTATTAAAAACTACGGAAGTTTTTAGTAATGCCATTAAGATGGAGTTCGGTGTTGATAAGTGTGCGGTTATGCATGTACAGCGGGGGAAGGTTGTAAATTCACCGAATCTACAACTTTCTGAGATAATAACCCTCAGATCTCTCTCCGAGACCGAAACATACAAATACCTAGGTATGTCAGAGTCATTGGGTATAGCGGTAGAGGATATTAAGAAATCGGTGAAAGAACGTTTTTTTGGCCGCCTGACAAAAGTTCTTAACAGTTCTTTGTCCGGTGGTAACAAAATGCGGGCTTTCAACGGTTGGGTGATACCTTTATTGTTGTACTCCTTTGGCATACTTAGGTGGACTCAAACGGAACTAGACGCCCTGGATAGGCGAGTCCGTCAACAACTGACATTGTATCGAATGTTACACCCACGATCTTCTGTCATGAGACTGTACATTCCGCGGAAGTGGGGGGGTCGAGGCTTTTTGAATGCCAAGAACCTCCACAACCGTGAAGTGTGCAGTCTGAGAGATTACTTTCTACAGAACGGGTGTGACATTCATTGCGATGTCGTGATGGTTGACAAGGGCCTGACACCTCTTTCCTTGGCTAACGAGAACTGGCGTAAACCAAAGGTGCTAGGTACTGAAGACCGTAGGGACGTATGGAAGAGTAAGGAGCTACACGGGCGGTTCTACCGGGTCTTAACAGGACCCGACGTAGACCTGCTCGCTTCGGTGAACTGGCTGCGTTTTGGGGACCTCTTTGGGGAAACTGAAGGTTTTGCCTGTGCAATTGCAGATGAGGTTATCAAGACGAACAACTATCGGAAATACATCATGAAGGACGGTACGGTCGACATTTGTCGAGCATGCCACCGTCCTGGTGAATCACTTCGCCATATTATTTCCGGTTGTTCGTATCTTGCTAACACCGAGTACTTGCATAGGCACAATCAAGTAGCCAGGATCATCCACCAGCAACTTGCTCTTCAATATGGCCTTATTGAGTTTGAAGTACCGTACTATAAGTATACACCAGGGCCAGTTCTTGAGAATGGTCGTGCATTGCTCTACTGGGACCGATCAATCATCACGGACAGGACTATTGTTACAAATAGGCCCGATATCGTGTTGGTTGATCGGACCCAGCGTCGGGCAGTGCTCGTCGATATCGCCGTCCCGCATGACGAAAACCTCGTGAAGGCAGAGAAGGACAAACTTAGTAAATACCTTGATCTGTCCTTCGAGATAACCGCCATGTGGGACGTAGACTCGACGATCATTGTCCCGGTGGTCGTTTCGGCAAACGGATTAATAGCGAAGAGTCTCGATCAACATCTCAAGAGACTCTCGTTAGATTGTTGGATCAAGAGTCAGATTCAGAAGGCTGTTATCCTCGACACGTGCCGTATTGTTAGGAGGTTTCTTAGTCTGTAGCCTCCACCGCCGGTAGTTTGGGTCCTACTCCGCTACTGGTGGGTCACTATTTTTTATATTTTTAAATGTATTTGTTTTTTTTTTTATAAATGTATTTAAAAATGTATAAAATAAGAATGTAAAGGAATAAACGAAATAATAATTTATTCAATTGAAGCGGTTTGTACATGATTATTACACAGCGTTGTCCTAGCTTACATAATACATTAATGAGATAAAGTAAACCAGTACATAAATAAAAAGGTCATGGCAGAACTCCTCCCCCAAACTAGGCAAACCTGTCTGTATCTTGGGAAAAGCGTCCATACATAGCAAGTCTCACAGCGGTTACAAAAAATCTGGTTCTTGCGGTAGGCGATCAGTGTACTTAATTAAAATAAAATATATTATGTGAATGATTGCTGTTGTTGCTATATCATGTTTCAAGGTTTAGTGTGTTGGTGTGTGTGTGTGTGTTGGTGTGTGTGGCGTAGATGTTTAAGTGCCTGTGGGCTTTATTATAAAGCCTAGTGCTCAAATGATTAAACTGTCGTTTCGCGAAAGCAGTTCTGCACGGATAAATTGGACATATCGGGAAGCCACGACGCCGCCGACTGACAAGCTGCTCATCGTACACAATTTTTGAGTGTTTGCGGATAATGGATTTTAGAATGTAAAGTTTTCTAACCGTTAGGACATTACATTCTGAGTACAATATATCTGTAGGGTAGTCGCGTGGTTTAAAATTAATAACTTTTAGCACAGCCCGCTGAGCCCTTTCGAGTTTAAGCAACGTCGTTTTGTAAGAGTCTCCCCATACAGGGATACAGTAAGTCAGAATCGATTGACATAGGGCTAAGTAGACCATCCGAAGAGTATCCCTGTCTGCTGAAAAACGTAGGTTTTTAAAAATATATATAAGTCTTCTAGTACGAGAGGTTAATGACTCTAATTGAGTGGTCCAGTCTAATTTCTCGTCAATGAACACACCGAGATACTTAATGGAAGCCACCATTGTGAGCGATAGGCAAGAACAGTTTTTAATATTTCGTGGACAGTTATGGGCCTTTGGAGTTCCAGTTTCTTCGGCTGGTTTCGAAGTATGCGGTAAAATAAAACGTAGGAATTTAGTCTTTATAATATTCAAGGTTAGCAGGTTACTGCCTAACCAATACATGACTCTCCGCAATGCCTCCTCTGAATGTGATTCAGCCTCTTCCCAGCTCCTACCGTATGCAATCAGTGCAGTGTCGTCAGCGTAAGTGAAGATACCACAGTTCACGAGAGGAAGACTGCAAAGGTCATTCATATAAATTTGAAAGAGAGTTGGACCTAAAATACTTCTCTGAGGGACTCCAAAGGTTATCTGTTCCTCTGCGCTGATGACACTATCAATCCTTACAGACTGTCGACGGTTAGACAGGTAGTCCTTAAATATATCAAGGGCCAGACCTCGTATACAAATTTTTTCAATTTTTTCTATTAATTTGGGTATACACACAGTGTCAAATGCTTTGCTGAGATCTAGGAAGATGCCGTAGCATTTAAACTTATTGTCCAGTTTATTAGCAACTGACTGTACAAGGTCGGCCACGGCATCCTCTGTAGAAATGCCATTGCGGAAACCATACTGATTATGGGCGAGGATGTCGAATTTATTTAAGTAGCCAATTAGGTAGTTGTTCAAAACTCGCTCCAAAATCTTGGACAAGGTACTCAAAACAGAGATGGGACGATAATTAGAGATCTGATCTTTATCTCCAGTTTTGTATACGGGGGTGACTAAGGCTGTTTTAAAGGCTCTCGGAAATACACCTTGTTAGGTAAGGTTGCATATATGAGTGATAGGTGGCACAAGAATGTTTCGAGCCATTTTAATTAGTTTGGCTGGTATATTGTCCCATCCCACGACGCAGTCATCACGAAGGGTTTTTATAATTGACTCAACCTGATGTCCTCTTACATTCAGGAGGGACGATATTAATTTTAGATGCCAACGTTTTACCTATATTAGCAAAATATTTGTTGATTAAGTTAACAGAGGACAACGGATCAGAGCATAAGGTTAGTAGATTAATGGCAGGCTGATTATTTTTTTCCGTATAAGTGAGATTTTTGACGGCCTTCCAAGTTTCCTTAGTATTATTTTTAGCTTTTGTAAACTGCAATTTTTCGTATGCACGTTTGAGTTTATTTATAAGTCTATTACAAAAGTTTCGATATCTGTTGTAAGTTGTTTTAAGAATTGTGTTTTGCGGATCTGAATTTAGCCTTAGATGCATACTGTCTCGATTTTTGATGCACCGGATTATACCGGGTGTCATCAACGGTTTAATTATTCTCGCTCAAAAGTCTAAGTAGATTCAAATAATCAAGACTGCTAGACTTTGGCAGGTTGGAGCAATATCAATATTGATGTCGTCCACAAGTACTATATTTCTGTAGGTATTTAATTCACTAAGTACTTGATCGAGTGAGTGGATAAAATTGGCCGGATTTGTGTATTGCCACGGACGGTACACTGCAATAATAGCCAATTCGGACCCGACAGTTATCAAGAGGCAACTAGAATCGAGTAAACCGGGTTCGACAATGTGTACGTTCGACAGAGTAGTTTTGACATATACCACGACACCGTCATTTTGGTTATGTACATTTAAAGTCTTATGACAATTATACCCGTCCAATACTGGTACATTAGGATTACAAGATAGCCAGCACTCAGATAATATAACAAAATCGCAGAGGATTTGCATTCTCTGTACCATAGTCAGAAAGTCCGAGAAATTAGCGCCCACACTCCGAATATTTTGTGATAAAATGGTAATACGACTGCGGTTGGGAATAGCAGGAATTATAGACAAAGAGGCTTCCGGGCTACACTTAACCGAGTCAAAAAGAAGTACTTTATCTATATCCTGCATCAAATTCGTTATATCCGCGAATAGTAATGGATAAAACACACCAGAGGCACGCAATACTCACCATTCACAACACAATAATAAGTTTGTAAAATATATATAGTCAAAACGTAAGGAACATCCACACATAAAAACCTTAGGCATTCATAGTAAAATAAAACCGTGTTAGACGCTCGGCTAACAAGTGAATCAACAAGACCGCAACAGTATCTACTACCATTAGTAACTATAGTATACTTACAACGTAAACCTACAGTATGGACATGTTTTTTCCTATCGTGAGTGTTTAAGTGTAAGGCAGAGGTGTGTAGTATTTTGTGTATGTTGTAATTGCATAAAACTAAAATATAAAATACACGAGAATTAAAAGTGGGTAGGTATAAAATAATGTTGAATTTTGCATATAAAAATAGGTACGGGTTACACCGAGTACAAACAAGTTTCGCCCGAGTGATAGTACACAGTCAGGTCTGCCTAAAGTGCTTCCAAATCCGCTTCGCATCTTATTTGAACTCGAGTACCCCCCTCTGTTTTACGCGTGTAGATTCGTCCCATGTTAGTCCAGCAATACTTGAATCCCAAGGTTTTGCTAGCATTTCGTGCCATAGTAAAGAGCTTTCTATCTTTGGTGGTCAGGCTCTCAGCTACATAAACCGGTTTTGGGGGTACAGGTAATCCAATTGATTGGGTTGACAGTTTTTTTGATGGTTGGTTCTTATTAAATTCCCGGACACCGGTCAAGATTTCCTGCTTTGTCAATACAGAGCTGAGCTCAGCGATAACCGTGGTGTCACCAGCCTTGTTTGTGATTCTGTGAATATCTTTTAAATCAGCTACCTTTAGCTGAATATTCATAACATTACAAGTTTTACGAACAAGCTCGAATAGTTCCCGTTGTGTCTCCGGCTTTACGTTCCTTGTAGGTGCGGGCAAGTTACGAAACTCGATAACTGTGGACCTAAGCCTTCTTTGTATTTCATTTACCTTATCATCCAAAGACTTAATGTATTGCAAGTTAGCCTTTCGTTCGCGTTCAATATCAAGTAATTTCAATTTTATTTCCTCGTACTGGCTAGACATAAATTTTACAGACTTTTCCATTTCCTCACTGGTACTTTGAATGCATGAATTTTGCAGCTTAAGTTCGGCAATATCTGCACTCAGTCTGTTTAGAATTGTCTTGATCTTTTTTCCAGTCGGTAAGCATAGCCAGTAGTTCTGTTCTTAAGGACACCTTCGGTTGGTTTCCACTGCGAGTTGTACGTTTCTGCCGTTTCCCTACATCCAACTCGGCTTCTGACTCAATTTCTGGATCGTCCAGAATGATCTCTGATGTAATGGGCTGGTACTTTTCTTTAGGGGGAGTGCGTTGGGTTGACATTTTCTAAGAAAAGGCCGAAGTTCACAGTTTGCGTAGTCAATGCAGTAACAAGATTGAACGACACTACACTAATAAACCGGTTACAATAACAACTAAAATAAATAAAATGCAGCAAAACACGACCGTTCGTCACCGCGAGTCAGTGGGGAGACTCAGAGTCAATGATATTCCACACATTATATATTTTAATTTGATTTGCGATTGTCACACATTAAAATGAATTTACTATGAACCTGGTGTTAGCTCTGGTGGGCAGGTACATAGAGATATTATAAGAGGGCAGGTACTTCGCACAAAAACGAACATGAAATACAGTCTTGCTTGCGACTGACGTCAAATATTATATACTGTTTCGTGCGTGACGTGAAAGTTTCAGTGACCCACTTTTCAGTCCTCTTCTTTTTCTATTTTCTTCTTTTTCTTGCAATTTTTCCCTCCAAGTAACGCACAAATAATAAATAATACTTCTGATGTTACAAGAGTTATTTAGCGAAGCGAGCGTAGCGAGCGGAGCTCCTTATCAGGTGACTCCAATGCAATTCGATGTGAAATTGTTTCTCGACAACTACCCAACCAATTTTCATGATTTTTTCACTCAAAATCAAGCATTCTCAGGAGCAGATTTTGTTCTAGACCGAATTTTGATTTAGGACCCTCAAAAAAGTTATTGACCAAAAATATGTCGACAACTTTTTTTTAAGGTCCTAAATCAAAATTCGGTCTCGAACAAAATCTGCTCCTTATTGATTGGTAAATGCCTTATTAGAAATAGTTGCTTCGCTCAATTGCATGCTGCAGCGCAGTATCACGGCAGCGACCGCAGCGCCTAGTTTATTATCAGACGGGTCATGTGCAATGTGCATGTGCATGTGTGTTGATTAACTGTGTAAAAAAAAGTACTCTGTAATACTACCGGCGCGCGTCACAGAAATGTCGAACACACCCATTGTCTTTAGTTGCGCTGACTGAACTGAAACTTGATGCCCTACACAAAACATGGCAGGGTCGCCATATAAGGTTGTGTGTTGAGAGAGAAATGAAAGATCTGACTGCTGAATAACAACTGTCATATATTTGCTTGAATTTGAATATTATATATGGAGGAGCATTCAGTATGAATCTAAAACTATGTGTCTTATACACTACAGTAGTGGTATACTCATAAGCGATGTCATTCCACTAGAATTACAATTATCTTGATTATACGTAGATACGTATAATATACGGTTCAAAACTAGAGCTATTAAAATAAATAACAAGTATAATTATAGTTTCGCCTAATGCCAGAAGTGCGGCTACATCTAGTTTCAGGCGGCTACAACTATGCGCAACTGCACTTCCCCATTCTGACTGGGATTGTTTAGGTGAAGATGCTAAGGTGGGATTTTAGGATACTCCTAGCTTTTATCCAGCAATTTTCATGCAAATTTTAATATTACATTAATGTTTACAGTTATATTTTGATTACTGTGAAGTACAATTTACTTGCCAAGTTTCATATGTATAACGAAGACTATAACATGCTTCGCTTTTTTTGCATCAGTAAGTTCTTAGGATCTGAGCTAAACTGTATCATATTCGGGTGCTGATCTGAGCTAAACTGTATCATATTCGGGTACATCAAACAATTAGTAAAGCAATCGGTTAGACATAACCCCAACCCAACAAAAGAAGGTCAACAAGCAAAAATGATGATATCCCATTATTATATTTTTAAGGGCACATTGTAAATGATGAAAGGGACAAGTCAGTGTTCGGTATAATTAATGACACATCGTTAATTTGACCTCACGAGTCCTTTTTGTTTCGTTGAATAATTAGTGTAATTAAAATTTTCATTTTCTACACCCATCAACCATACAACCATACCTTATGTAGCAGGCATACACGTTCACAATCCTTGATTAAATATTAACATTTTGTTAATACTGTTAATTTTTCAAATTTAATGTCCTCGCAAATTTTTTGGAATACCTTTATAATGCAATTTGTGCTTTATAGACATTGATAAAATGATTTAATTTATTAGAATATTTCACGTTATTGGTGACGAGGTGTCAGTTGTTGTGGTCGTGAAATAAAATGCGGGGCGACTACAAAGCTTCTGCATGTCACTGAAGTGATTGATGTTACTGCCTCTGATTTGCCCGGTTCCATGCACCGTCATAATTATCATCACAATGATACTAATAAGTGTTTTGTAGATGTTTTGTTGTGACTAACTGAACGACCTATAATTGTTGAAAACTAATTAGTTTGTGACTATCATGTTGGTAAAATGTTTTATAGTATTTGAATAATAGCGAGTGGGAATTTAATATTCTCCCTTATATTAGAGCTTTAATAATTGTAGCTGTGCTGTAAGTTAGTTCTTTTGCTCTTTAACGTGTCGTAGCTTGGTCGTAGCCATCGTAGCAAGTTGTATGCTACGTGCTAAGATATTAATCTATTGGTGTACTGATAAGTGTAGGTACTGGTAAAACTTATTTATTTTTAGTCATAAACGCTTTTATTGTTATTCTGTAGGATGTTAGAAGTGATCAAAATAAACGTTGTAGTTAACTAACTGTTCGCCCAACTTTGTGTACATAATCGGAGAGAAGTAAATAAGTACATGTAAGTAAGTTCCATTCCAGCTAATTCAGTGGAATAGCGGTGAAACTCTAAATTACGCAAAGTTGTTTAAGTATTCGTGTCAGGTAAAATTTTAAATGTTACAAATACTTTTCTAAATTTACAAAGGCAGGCAAAATACTGTTAGCAAACATTTTAAATGGTATAACAACGTTAATGGTAAATTCTTGTTGTTGCAGGTAGCGCAAATGGAACATTTTACGCATGTCGAGCGTAGTGTAACAAAAATATGACCCGGGTAAGTGTGAGTTGTGATTGGCTTTGTACTAGTGAACAAGTGTCATTGAAAATTCAGACGATCAGTGTATAACGATATGTGATGTTCATGTGTGTGTGTGAGTGACCTTGAGATAGTATGATGAACTGGGAGCGCGTTAGTGTGCGGGTGTGGGCTTGTGCGTGATGCGGAGGAGCACGCGCGAAGCCGGCGGCGGGTCGCCAGCGACCGCGCTCTCCCCCGCGGCGTGCGCGTGATGCGCGCGGATCGCGCCGCGCTCTTCGCGTGGCTCATCTGCTGCGCGGCGGCGCTCTCCACGCACAAGTATAGCACGCGCGTCGTGCGGACCAAGTACGGACCGCTGCGCGGGATAGTTGTGCACTCACATCCCCAAGTCGAGGCATACCTCGGCGTGCCGTATGCAACACCGCCCTTAGGTAGCCTCAGGTAACTTCAAATTTTAATGGTATATTATATTGTAAACCACCACTGGCACTGCCACCAGTGAGTGAGTATTAATTGCCAGGTTATTTTTTTCACAGTATTGATTTGTTCAATGTAGAATTGCTGTTCATCAGTTTTATTTTGTGACTGTGAATATTCAACTCACAATATGGCTAAAGTGGCTCTGTTACTATAAATAAAGGGACTAAACAACAGCTACGGTTAGCATTACTAGAAAATGGTTTGAGTTACATTATATACTTGTACTTTTAATTTATTAAATTAAAGTAGTAAGTGCACGTATTTAAACTTACTGTCAGTTGTGTCAGTTAATTATAATAGCCGTTATGTATAGATACATGCCGCCGGTGACACCATCGCAGTGGCGGACTCCGCGGCTGGCGGACTCGCAGGGGCCCTCGTGTCCGCAGGTCCCACCGTCAGCTGTGCCACGTGAAGATGCCCTTCTACTCCATCCTCGCGCTAGAATACGCCAGCTAGAAAGACTGTTACCCGTGCTAGCTAATCAAAGTGAAGATTGTCTCTACGTCAACCTCTACGTGCCTGTGAATGGTGAGATTTTTAAAATAAGAAATACGTTTCGAGCTCAACTTAGATAATTAAATCTCTTCAGCAACGTCGCCGCCGTAAGTCTTACAACTCGTAAGTAAAAACATTTATATGTCTTAATTTTTGTCGTCTTTTAGTATTAGTTTAGTGATATTTCAATGAAGTAGGTAACTAAATACCTACGTCTTTGATTGGTGAATTATTATTTATGGTATAATGTACATAAGTAAGTCAGTAAGTTGTTGACTAATGTCATCGGAAGGACTCGAACCCACGGCCTTTCCCTTACAGGGTACGTGGGTTCGAGTCCTGCCGATGACATAAGTTTTTGTGATCTGTTTATAATTTCTATTTTAAGACTAGTTTAAGGAAACTCATTGCTTTAAAATACAAAAAAAATATATATAATAATATTTTGGTTTACTCATAATAATACAATAATAGACATGTTCAAGACCAGGAGATCATTCTTCCATATACGGTACAGTGACTTTCTTATCTTCACTGAACGAAAATACGAGTATATAAATTTTTATTTATGTGTCTTACAAAATAAATATTATTATAAGCTCTATTATGCTTTGACTCCCTCAGTGGTTTGATCCCCGGCTGAGTAGAATATTTGTACGAGCTGCAAATATTGGTTTAACAGTCTCTGAATGAAGCTCTGCTTAGTTTGAGACTAGATGAGCGGGCGTAGTGAATACTTGTACTTTACGTTTCACTGCTTCGGTGTTGTGGTCGGTAGTGCATCAGCTTTCGACTCCGGAGTCTCGGGTTCGATTCCCGGTTCGAATCCAATATATGTGTGATCCACAAATATTTGTTTCGGAGTTTGGGTGTTTTCTATGTATATTATGTATGTATTTAGAAATATATAAGTATGGTTATCAGTTGTCTAGATCCCATAGTACAAGCTTATAGCTTAGTTTGGCCTAGATGACGTAGTGTGAGCATGCCCAACAATATTTATTATTATTTACAAAATTGTCCTAAAAAGCCGTTTAGTTCTGATAATTATAAAATCGTGACAGTTTTAAAATCAATACCTACCTAATGTACGCACTGAAGATAATGTAGAGAAACATTATAAGTGGCCACAACGCAGACCATTAAAGTAAGAAACGACTTAAATATAGCTGGTTTTTCGTAACATGGTAGTCTAATATCGTAGAACAATGGTAATGAAACAATGAAGAAACAAAGGTGGCGGGACTTGTGGTTCTCATTTATCCTTGCCAGTGTTTTATTATACGTATAATTTATTGACGTCATTTCGCCTTTAGCCTGAAATATAGGTCCTTGAAATTTGAGAGGTCACGATTAAATATTTATTTGAACGTATTTTAATTTTCTAACGATTTTCTATCTCTTATAACTCGAACTGAATCATCTCCTGATATCTTATATTGTGTTTGCGTTCCAGACCTAGCTCGTGTTGACGGCCTATTTCCATTTATATCAGGTTAATACGAGACATTTTAAAGTTTTTATCAAAAAACATTGGATTTTTACTGTTAAGTATCAATTTTATACGGGTACATATTCAAAGAACTATGAACTGTAAACTAAGCTATCTTCGGTTCCAGTCCAAGCCTAAAAAGTATAGCAGTGATCTTGGACTATTTCAAATAACAACTGAAATTCAATTCCCCCAGATAAAATAAATAATTTAAACGCATCAGCTCAATCATTCACACACCATTTAATAGCTTTTGTTTTATAGAAGAAACGATAGTAAAATAATGATAGAAAAGATTTATACATTTTATATGACCGTCATTAGTTCCGCACGTAACACTATTGGACAAGAGATTCTTCTACGATGATTGATGCGTGTATCTTAGACCTTCATTGCCCCATGTCACTCAAATACTTTGAACTGACAGAGAATTTCATAAAAAAATATAACGATGACATTTATTAACTTGGCTTATTTAGTTTGAGTTTATTCACTATTTTTTGATGCATTGGAGAAAAATAGGTGATAACGATTATGTAAGTAAGTAATTTATTTTGGAAACATATTATTACCTAATAGTAACCTAAGATTACATTACATTACACTAGCTTGTGCCAAAGGCTTTGCTCGCGTCAGTTTTGATTTTCCATCATTCATAAATTTTGTAGAACCATATTATATTATAGTTGCCGCAAATAAAATTTAGTCTAGGTCTCTGTAAAAATCAAAAGAAAATCTGTAGGAGATATGCTATTTTGTATTTTATTTTTCTTATACCACTTATTTATATATATATTTTTTTTTATATTTGGTTCGCTAAATTGACGCCGCCCGCCTGGTGGTAAGTCGTGACGACGTCTAGCGATTGAGGGCCACTCTCACAGCACACATTACTATTGAGAGTGGTCCTCAACTTGACGACCTACTGATGTGCCTCTTCACGCTAGTAATAAGCAGGGCGTTCCAAGCCACTATCGTTCGGCAGAGAAACGAACGTTTAAAACGTTCGGTTCTCGCGAACATGCTATCCACTGTGTGGGGGTGGCATCTCTGCCCGGCACGAGTCATTCGGGATCGGAAGGAAGAGGGTGGGATCAGATTGAAGAGCTCTTCAGAACACTCGCCGTGGTAAATACGGTAGAATGCGGCCAAGGAAGCTATTGTTCGGCGCTGAACTAGCGGCTCAAGGCTTCCCGTTACCTCCGGACAATCTATAATACGGATAGCCTAGATAGTCGAGAGCGTCCCAGAGGTGAGAGCAGTATTCGACGCAGGGTCTAATCTGCGTCTTGTACAGCAGACACCTCTGGTCCGGTGTAAAGAATCTCTTTACCCTATTCAGTATTCATAGTTTCCGCGAAGCTAGCCCTATACATCTTTCGATGTAGTTTTTATTATTGAGCTCTCGACGAACGTCTATGCCAAGGATATCAAGGTTGTCCTTCATTGGTAATAATGCATTCTGAAGAGAGGGTAGGGGAAGGAAAGGGGATTTCTTCGCAGTAAATGGACACGCCTGTGTTTTGCGGGCATTGAACTCGACCAGGTTCTCGGTACCCCATTGAGAGATACTGTCGAGGTTACGGTCGAGATCAGCCACGAGTCGTCGTCTCTCCTCCTCAATCTCAGAACGCCCCGCCGTCGGACGAACCGAGTAACTCCCGTGCAGTGTGCTGTCATCTGCATAGCAATGAATGTTCCCGAGGGATAGCATATCATTGATATGCAGAAGAAAGAGAGTTGGTGATAGTACGGACCCCTGCGGTACCCCGGCATTCACTTGCAAGAAGCGAGAAGCCTGGCCATCGCAGAGGACCCGCACTCGGCGCTCGTTTAAAAAGCTGGCAATCCAGCTGCACAGTTGAGGAGGTAGACCATATGCCGCAAGCTTGGAAAGGAGCGAAGCATGCCAGACCCTATCGAAGGCTTTGGCGATGTCCAGGCTAATAGCCAAGGACTCGCCGTGCTTTTCCATAGCCCCACCCCAGACATGCGTTACGAATGCCAGAAGATCACCCGTTGATCGCTTTGGCATGAAGCCGTATTGTCGATCATTGATTAGCGAGTGATCCTCTAGGAATTGTATGAGCTGCTTATTTATAAGGAGCTCAAGCACCTTGCAAATGACTGAGGTGACAGCTATGGGTCGATAGTTGCCTGGATCGGCCCGATCCCCTTTCTTGGGGATCGGTTGTACGTTCACCTCCTTCCAGACCTCCGGCACGAGCCCTGAAGAGTATGACAGGCGGTACAGACGCGTTAATACTGGAGACAACTCAGCTGCACATTTTCGTAGCACCACCGCCGAAATGCCGTCAGGGCCAGTGGCTTTCCGCGTGTCGAGTGACCGCAGCACTGCCCGTACATCACATTGCCTGATAACAATATCAGGCATTATGTGGCCACAGTTGGCGATGGCGGGGGGCTGCAGGCCACGGTTGTCGACCCGGGAATTAGCCGCAAAGAGGTCTGCGAGCATATCCGCTTTCTCTTGGGCTTTGTGAGCCAGTGTTCCATCTGGGTAACGCAGCGGTGGCAGCGAGGGCTGACAAAAGTTAGATTGCACGGCTTTGGCCAGTTGCCAGAATCCACGGCTGCCCGTGGGATGGGAAGTGAGCTCCTGACCAAGCCGCGCGACGCGCTGGGCATTCGCTCTCTTAAAGGCCCTCTTACTCGGTTTTGTGGCCCGGTTGTACGCTGCTTTGAGGTGGCCCACGTTTGGGTCGCGCACATCCCGGGCCCTGATCCAGGCGCGATATGCCGACTGTTTTTGTCGAACAGCTTTGGCACAATCTCGCCCGAACCAGGGACGGGCTCTGCGGATACTGGCGACATCAGTGAAAGGGATGTAATAATCCATCCCTAAACTGATCTCGCCAGCAATAGCAGAAGCACTATCCGAAGGAGCCTTTCCTACAAAGCAGCGCTGGCTCCAGGGGGACGCATAATAATCGCGTAGACCGTCCCAATCCGCTGACGAGTAGTGCCATAGCGTCGTGACGTGTGTACAGGACGTGCAGGAGGTGACACCTTCATTCCAGCGTGAACAACACAGTGGTCGGAACTACCCAGTGGGGCTCCTACCGAAACACTGTACTGGGCTGGGCGACTCGTCAGCAGTAGATCCAGCAGAGCGGGCGCGTGATCTGACCTGTCTGGTATCCGGGTGATCCCGCATACCATCTGGGTCAGACCGTGGGAGAGAGCGAACGCATGGGCGGCTCTACCCGCATGATCAGTCTTGAGGGACCCCAGCCATTCAATGTGATGGCCATTGAAGTCCCCCAGAAATACTAGGTCAGCGTTCGGGAACCGCACCTGCGCTTCATCAGCCGTCTCGCTGAGGTACTGGAAGAGCTTTGTTGTCTCAGAATCCCCTGTGTGAGATCGGTAGACGCACACGTAGATCTGGCTCATAGAGCCATGGTCTACGTGCAGCCAAAGGACGGAATTGGAGGGGTTCTCTAGGCAGCACAACCGGCGGCAGCAAACATCCGCTCTAATGAACACGCACCCCGGCTTTGTCTCGAAATTGTTCCTCGATGACATAGCCGGGGTAACACAGGTAAGACGTGTCGTCAGTGCGGCGTATTTGTGTCTCCGTGAGGAACATCACAGCGGGCCGTGCCGTCTCAAGGTGGTGGTGGACGGCATCGAGGTTCGCATGGAGTCCACGGACGTTAGTGAACTCCACCTCGAAATGTGAAGTTGTGGGGTTTCCTAGGGCCGCTGTGTAACGTTTATTTATTTTTTGTTGCACTGCCATTGTAGATTTTGAAGAAGAAGAAGCGTGAAGACAGGGCGACATTTGGTGCAGCAGTAAGTGACAAAGCGCAGGGGCTAGCTTTGTCTAGAACCGTGTGGTTAGGTCGGAGCCGACTCGCCGGACGGAAGGGCTCCCAAACCCCCCTGATGCAAGGCCGCCGCTACCCCACACCGGTTACCACCCGGACCGGCGATCCCACATCAGGATTATGCGCAACATGTGGGGCAGCCTCCTGGGGTGGTTGGCCCCAGGCGGGCCCCATGACTGTGTTGCGGGCGGCCGCGGCAACGCCGTTGCTAAGGGTCTCCCTGGCGGGGCGAATCGACCCACACCACCCACACTAGACTCCGTTTCGCCCCCACTGGTCCCATGCCTGCTGCACCATACATCGCCCCAGGCCCGGCGGTGCAGCTGCTGAACCCCTAACGCAACCCAGCCTGGGCTGGGTTACTTGGGAGGCTTTAGCACAGCTGCACGGTGGTACCCCTCCGGACCAACACTGTTGTACCACCTGGTACCCACGTAGGGGCCGAAGCCACTCCATAGGTTCCGTAAATTAACGAGCCTCGTCCGTTTATCAGCAGGTGCGCCACTAGCAGGTGAGGTCGCTGGGGCCCTAAAGATGTTGGTAGAGCCCGCATACATTTAGTTCGAGACGCCCAATACTTTAATTGGCTGTGCCATAACGGCGGCTGGCACGTAAGATTTTGTTGCCTTTCATCAACATTTCATCGCAAGGCAACGGGTTTTTTTTTTTCAAAATTACAAAATAGCTGCTACTTTTTATTAAATTTATTCGGCCATGTTTGACATAACCCATTATAAATGTGCCCGGTGACGGCAATAGGCTTGCCTTGTATTACGTGGGACTAACAATACTGGCAAATTGTGGGTGTGTAATGCACCTCTGCCTACCCCTTCGGGATATAGGTGTGATATGTGTGTGTTTGTGTGTGTGTTCCACATTTTTTTTGTACAATGTATAGACACGTCTTTACTGTTATCTCATTGTGTAGATCAAAAGGTATGCAGTAAATAAACGGTAAGTCCAAAAAAATTGTACGTGGGAAGATTAATAATAAAAAGTTCTCGAGTGGCGACTGCTTACTGGGAGCGTGGGTAGCAGCCGCTGCATTCTGCTGCATTCGGAAAGCTCAGGACCGAGTGTTGTGGCGTTCGTTGGGGGAGGCATATGCCCAGCAGTAAGCGCCTCGCCGCCCAGACGACGCGGCAGCCCGAGAGGCGGAGCTTTTTCAGGCATACAGGGAGGCCAAAGGTATTCTCCAGGAGACGATAAAGCGGGCCAAGACGGCGGCCCACGAGGAGCTCCTGGAGACCCTGCAGCAGAACCCATGGGGGCGCCCGTACCTACAGGTCAGGGAGAAACTCCGACCTAGGGCGCCCCCACTGACCCAGAGTCTCCAGCCGCAGCAGCTGGAGCGGGTCATGGGCTCCCTTTTTCCGACGAGCGCGGAGGAGCACGTCCCTCCGCGCATGGCTCCGTCTCTGCCCGACGCGGATAGCACCAGCGAAGACGACGTACCCGAAGTCAGCGTGGGGGAGTTAGGTGCGGCAGTACTCCGGCTTAAACGCCGGAAAATCACTGCCCCCGGACCCGACGGCATTCCTGGCCGTGCATGGGTCCTGGCCCTCGAAGAACTCGGGCCTCGACTGATGGGGCTCTTTAGCGCATGCCTCGAAAGGGGCCAGTTTCCCAAGGTGTGGAGGACGGGGAAACTGGTCCTGATCCGTAAGGCGGGGCGGCCGGTGGACTCACCGTCCGGATACCGGCCGATCGTGTTGCTCGACGAGGTGTGTAAGCTCTTTGAGCGAATTATCGCGGAACGCTGCGGGGCCTTTGCCCCATAGATGGAGTTAAGATTAAGATGGAGTTCGGTGTTGATAAGTGTGCGGTTATGCATGTACAGCGGGGGAAGGTTGTAAATTCACCGAATCTACAACTTTCTGAGATAATAACTCTCAGATCTCTCACCGAGACCGAAACATACAAATACCTAGGTATGTCAGAGTCATTGGGTATAGCGGTAGAGGATATTAAGAAATCGGTGAAAGAACGTTTTTTTGGCCGCCTGACAAAAGTTCTTAACAGTTCTTTGTCCGGTGGTAACAAAATGCGGGCTTTCAACGGTTGGGTGATACCTTTATTGTTGTACTCCTTTGGCATACTTAGGTGGACTCAAACGGAACTAGACGCCTTGGATAGGCGAGTCCGTCAACAACTGACATTGCATCGAATGTTACACCCACGATCGTCTGTCATGAGACTGTACATTCCACGGAAGTGGGGGGGTCGAGGCTTTTTGAATGCCAAGAACCTCCACAACCGTGAAGTGTGCAGTCTCAGGGATTACTTCCTACAGAATGGATGTGACATTCATTGCGATGTTGTGAAAGTTGACAAGGGCCTTACACCTCTTTCCTTGGCTAACGAGAACTGGCGTAAACCAAAGGTGTTAAGTACTGAAGACCGTAAGGACGTATGGAAGAGCAAGGAGCTACACGGGCGGTTCTACCGGGTCTTAACAGGACTCGATGTAGACCTGCTCGCATCGGTGAACTGGCTGCGTTTTGGGGACCTCTTTGGGGAAACTGAAGGTTTTGCCTGTGCAATTGCAGATGAGGTTATCAAGACGAACAACTATCGGAAATACATCATGAAGGACGGTACGGTCGACATTTGTCGAGCATGCCACCGTCCTGGTGAATCACTTCGCCATATTATTTCCGGTTGTTCGTATCTTGCTAACACCGAGTACTTGCATAGGCACAATCAAGTAGCCAGGATCATCCACCAGCAACTTGCTCTTCAATATGACCTTATTGAGTCTGAAGTACCGTACTATAAGTACACACCAGTGCCAGTTCTTGAGAATGGTCGTGCATTGCTCTACTGGGACCGATCAATCATCACGGACAGGACTATTGTTGCCAATAGGCCCGATATCGTGTTGGTTGATCGGACCCAGCGTCGGGCAGTGCTCGTCGATGTCGCCGTCCCGCATGACGAGAATCTTGTTAAGGCAGAGAAGGACAAACTTAGTAAGTACCTTGATCTGTCCTTCGAGATAACCGCCATGTGGAACGTAGACTCGACGATCATTGTCCCGATGGTCGTTTCGGCAAACGGACTAATAGCTAAGAGTTTCGATCAACACCTCAAGAGACTCTCGTTAGATTGTTGGATCAAGAGTCAGATTCAGAAGGCTGTTATCCTCGACACGTGCCGTATTGTTAGGAGGTTTCTCAGTCTGTAGCCTCCACCGCCGGTAGTTTGGGTCCTACTCCGCTACTGGTGGGACACTATTTTTTATATTTTTAAATGTATTTGTGTTTTTTATAAATCTATTTAAAAATGTATAAAATAAGAATGTTATTGAATAAACGAAATAATAATAAGCCTTTTATTTCCAAATAACTTAATATTAAAATGCAATATATACGTACTTACACTAATTTGTTACAATTATGTTATTTCATAACGATAATCTTCTTGATATTTACTTGCATTATTTGTGTACTATTTATTTATTTATTTAATCATCATTATTAACAATTATAAATTTTATCTGATTAAAATATTTATCTATTTCTTTGTTTAGTATTAAATAACTATTCTGCACTTAATCAATATTCACATTAAGAGTGAAAAATGAGTAAATTTTACCGTTTTCGCTGATTTTACAGACGTGTTTTTACACTGAAAATACTGTATTTTTATAAGTTTTAATGCACAACATGAAATATCATTTCAATAATGATCTAATAAGTGAGCTACTTTCTTATTTTTGTCATTAAATTTTGATTAATCGACCTAAAACAATCGGTAGTTTTTCGTATCTTTTGCTGGAAGAGGTCTAGAATATCACAAATTCACTAATCGTTTTGACGTCTAAAAAGTATTACAAAAATACAGTGTATTCTTGTAAAAGTCATCTATCAAATGTATGGATTACTTTTTATCACTTTCATAAAAAAAAATTGAGTAAACAAATATTTAAGTTAGTCAAATTTTAGAGAAAATGGGCAATGAATTGGTTCTTATTTCGGCTACATAAAACTCTCGTTCATAAAATTAAAACAACATAAATAAACCTTGGTTCAAAATCAATCCATTTCCAAAAAAAAAGAAAGCTAAATAATAAAAAATAGGCTGTAAATAATCTTTTAAAAACACCTAAATTTCGCTTTATAATACTCGACGCATGCCTCAAGTAAACAGTCCGCGCCAAGCGCTTACAGGGAGAGGACGTGTCGCTCTGCGCGCCAAAATTCGACGCCGTCTACAGACTAATATAGCGTGGCGTGAGATTTTGATACTTTGGTAATATTAGTTATTATTTTGTGATGATTAGGCTTGTTTTTAAATACAACAAGTGATTATGTAGAATGTATTTATCATTATTTTTGTTAAAAAAAGCTGTTATATTTTATAAAGCTGGATTACTGACTCACTCACTGACACAATTTTATTGTTCTCCTTGATGGTGGAGCGGAAGGTACCTATGTTTTTTTTTGCAGAAATGTAAAGGGGGTTCGGGGACCTAGGGAAAATTCCGAGTTTTTGAGATTTGCCCTCCAGTCCCCCAAGGGGGGCTCCCGAGTAGAGTCAAAATGAGTAATAATTTTATAGAGGTAGTATTTTATTTTATTTTTTTGTATTGGGTTCGCCAATTTGACCCCACCCGCTTGGTAGTAAGTCGTGACGACGTCAAGCGATTGTGGGTGACTCACAGCACACTATACTATAGAGAGTGGCCCTCAACTTGACGACCTACTGAACCCAGGATTATATGTGGGAGGAAACACGTGCACAGGTAGGGCGTTCCAGGCCAGTATCGTTCGGCACAGAAACGAACGTTTAAAACGTTCGGTTCTCGCGAACATGTACCTACTGTGTGGGAGTGGCATCTCTGCCCGGCACGCGTTGTTCGGGATCGGAAGGAAGATGGGATCAGATTGAAGAGCTCTTCAGAATGCTCGCCGTGGTAAATACGGTAGAATGCGGCCAAGGAAGCTATTGTTCGGCGCTGAACTAGCGGCTCAAAGCTTCCCGTTACCTCCGGACAATCTATAATACGGATAGCTCGACGCTGCACAGCGTCGAGAGCGTCCAGCAAATACTTCGCGGAGCCGTCCCGGAAGTGAGAGCAGTATTCGACGCAGGGTCCAATCTGCGTCTTGTACAGCAGACACCTCTGATGCAGTGTAAAGAATCGCTTTACCTTATTCAGTATTCCTAGTTTCCACGAAGCTAGCCCTATACATCTTTCGATGTAGTTTTTATTATTGAGCTCTTGAACGTCTATGTCAAGGATCTCAAGGTTGCCCTTCATTGGTAATAATGCATTCTGAAGAGAGGGTAGGGGAAGGAAAGGGGATTTCTTCGCTGTATATGCACACGCCTGCAATGTGCTGTCATCTGCATAACAATGAATAGCATATCATTGATTTGCAGAAGGAAGAGTTGGTGACAGCACGGACCCCTGCGGCGCCCCGGTATTGTTCCTTGATACATATATACATAACCAGGGCAACACAGGTAAGGTGTGTTGTCAGGGCGGCGTATTTGTGTCTCCGTGAGGAACGTCACAGCGGGCCGAGCCGTCTCAAGGTATGGTGGACGGCATCGAGGTTCGCATGGAGTCCACGGATGTTGGTGAACTCCACCTCGAAAAGTGAAGCTGTGGGGTTTCCTGGGGCCGCTGGGAGAACATGTGGGGCAGCCTCCTGGTGTGGTTGGTCCCAGGCGGGCCCCATGACTGTGTTGCGGGCGGCCGTGGCAACGCCGTTGCTAAGGGTCTCCCTGGCCGGCGAATCGACCCACACCACCCACACTAGACTCCGCTTAGCCCCTACTGGTCCCATGCCTGCTGCACCATACATGGCCCCCGGCCCGGCGGTGCAGCTGTTGAACCCCTTACGCAACCAGCCTGGGCTGGGTTACTTGTGGGGCTTTAGCACAGTTGCACGGTGGCACCCCCCGGACCAACACCCGGTACCCACGTAGGGACCGAAGCCACTTCATAGGTACCGTAAATAAACGAGCCTCGTCCGTTGATCAGCAGGTGCGCCACTAGCAGATGAGTTCGCTGGGGCCCTAAATATGTTGGTAGAGCCCCTTTGTATAGAGGAGGTCAAATGATTTTGATTAGGAAAAAAAATTAGCCCTCGCCCCCCCTTTGAGAGTGCAACGACAGAGGAAAGGTAGAGGAGTTTTGATTACGGGATCATACGAGTATAGAGGGTCTTTTCTTGAATTTAAGGAGAGAAAAAAAACACCCCCCCCTCCTAGGCCTCTTTTCACCTCCCCCACACAAGACACTATTATTATAAAATGAAAAAAAAAAGATCAAAACCATGTAATCGCCGTACCTACTGGCTGACCACCATCGGTAACTCCGGACTCACGCACAAAATGTGTCAAATACCTAATTCCGCCCGTTTCGATTCTGCATACGGACTCTTAAGTATAGATCGAAAATTGCATGCATTTCATTATAAATTTAACAATTAATTATTACATACGGTCTATTACATTCGTACATTATACATTTTAATTATACTAGTTAGTTATATGTTAGTTTTCTATTAATTAATAATGTCTATTCAATAAATTCTATTTAATAACTGTAATCCACTGACTTGACTGACAGGTAGTTAGCATGCCTTCAATCCTGTCATTTGGAAACCCATTTCTGGGCGTAGGCCTCCTCCATCCATCTCCACAAAGTCCGGTCTGCCGCGTGTCGCATCCATGTGACGCCAGCCACATCCTCGATGTCGTCTCTCCAGCGCTGGCGAGGACGGCCTCGCGCGCGTCGGGCAGACTCATCGCGCGGGTACCAGTGTAGGACGCGTTCCGTCCATCTGCCATCTGATGTGCGCGCTACGTGACCCGCCCATCTCCATTTTAGTTTGCAAGCTAGTGTGGCTACGTCGACTAATTGAGTCCTGTCTCTTATCTCCGAGTTTCTTATGCGATCTTTTAGTTTAATATTCAGCATGCTCCGTTCAGTTGCTCTCTGAAATACCTGTAATTTTCCTATGACCTTCGATGACAGTGTCCAATTTTGGCAACCATAAAGCAAAGTCGGAAAGACCGCCGCTTCCATGGCTTTTTTCTTAAGCGCTACAGGAACTTTTGCCTTAAATATCTGTTTCAGGGACCAGTACTTGTTCCAGGCCAGCCTTATTCTTCTATCTAATTCTGTTAGTGTCTGATCGCGGAAGCATATACTCTGACCCAAGTAAATATACTCCTGTACATACTTTATATCTAATCCAGTGACTTGTGTAGGTTTTTTTGCACCATTTGTTAAGATGCATGTTTTTTCAACGTTTATTTCTAAACCACATTCGATACTTGCTGAGTTCAGTGTTTGGATCAAGTAGGTTAGTTCAGTATGACTTTCACTCAGAATTACGATGTCATCGGCGAAACGAAGATGATTTAGCAGCTCCCCATTGATGTTGATACCCTTTCCTTTCCAGTGTGGATAAAGTGTGCCAAATATACTTTCTAGCAGCGCTGTGAAAAGGTTTGGAGAGATTGGATCACCCTGCTTTACACCTACAGTATTTGAAATGACTCTCCAATGCGCTCCGTTCGCACTGAGGCCGTGCTATTCCCGTAGATATTTTTTAGTATTTTTATGTACTTCATATTAACTCCTTGTGACTCTAGTGCTCTCCAGAGTGCTCTATGTGAAATTGTATCGAAAACCTTGGAATAGTCAATGAAGGCGATGTAGAGTTCTTTATTATATTCATTGTAGCACTCAACAATCTGCGTCAGTGTAAAAAGCACAGTGTGTAGTCTCTTACTTCTTTCAAAATTATGTTAAATGATTCTTTAACCAATATTTAGAACGTCTATGTATTTTGTGTATTTCAAGTATTTATGTAAGTATTCTTTCTTTTCCTATGATATCATTACTACCTGGGTAAGTTTATTAGTTCATTTATATTGTTATCCTACTCTGTCTTATCTTTATTTTATTTATTAATAAGCTTTTTTTCTTTTCTCTTTCATGTATTGTACATTACCCTTTTAATTTATTTAACTCGCTATCCATCCAAAGGATGTCTGAAGGAGATCACCTAGCGGTAAGGTCGCCTTGTGTACTATAGTTAAGTTAAATCTTCTAATTGTATGTTTTTTTATGTGTAGGTACAATAAAAAGTATTTGAATTTGAATTTGAATGTATTAACAATAACATAAAAAACATTACAATAGACAATAAACATAACATTCAGTGATCAAAGTTACATATTATACAATTTAATTTGAACTAAAACTGTGGTCAAATTTAATTTATTCTATACTTATGTAGCTAGGTTATCAGCAACTTAAAAGGATGTTATGAATGGCAACTTATTATTTTGTTGTATATTGCATAGTGCTGTGTACCAACCAAATCGTAAGGATACGAACAATATCAATCATCAATCGATGATAAATTGCATTTTCAGATCGGGACCTCTAGCGAGCACATATGTCGTATCAGAAACGCTCAAATCTTGATGTGCCATATTTTACTCGGGCACTATTGGGGTTACCTTGTAAATTTACCTACGTCTAAACTTGACGGCAATATAATTTATGCACAGTTGGTTTAGTTAAGAGCACTTAACCCACGAATAGCAAACAAATCTGGAATATATTTTCTTGTATTTATATATTTGGCTAAATAAGACAATGTTAGGGATGAAAATGAAAGAAAGCGCTTATGTGGAAGTTGCATAAGATGACAGTGAAGATGCATCGTTGAAGACGAAGCGGAGTCACTACGATGGTGGGATGTCGAGGCCTCAATTCCGTAGTGCATTGCAGTGCATACTGCCTCCTGCAAGCAGTGCGGAAGTGAGGTTAAGACACCCCGTATCTACAGTTCAAGAGTTTACACAGCCGTTTTATGAAAACTGAAGAAGCCTGCAATATATAATACAAATTGTAGAATTAACAAAAATGCGGTAATGTTATGTAATGATTTATTGATAATATAATATGACATATAGCCACAATGTTAATTACTTAGTGGAGAAGTATTTTATTATTCGTTTCTTGTATCAAATAATAATAATAAACTTAATATTTTCACAATAGAAATACTAACAACTAACACAATGACGATACCCAATTGGCGTTGTACGTCTTTTTTAGTTTCTAAGCAATAATATAAAGATTTTAAAATTGTAATCTTTAGTCAACTTTAATAAACGTCAATCTTAAGAAGACAAACTCTATAATATTATACTGTTATCAAGTTTTAAGTGATAAAATTAAGTTTACTGTTTACCCCTGGTTGATGTAGACGGTTCCATTTTTCAGAACAGGTGTCTCATTTTTAGGCTTAAGTTAAAAATACGAAAACTTTTTAGTATAAAAGTTCATAAGTGAAAAGAAATTACATCAGATTTTGCTTTCCTAAGCTGGTAAAGGTACTCTACAATGCTAAATGACTTTTAGTCTCAGATCCATAGCGTAAAAATTCTTATTATAATGAAGTTTACCGTATTACATCAGATTTTGCTTTCCTAAGCTGGTAAAGGTACTCTACAATGCTAAATGACTTTTAGTCTCAGATCCATAGCGTAAAAATTCTTATTATAATGAAGTTTACCGTATTAAAAAGTTGTCTCTCAAAATTTGATACTTTATTCTCGGGTGGGGCACGTTCTACCTTTACGCTGTGGTCTCGTATGACGTGAGGAATAACTTTGACATCAGATTATTGATAAGAAGTAAAATATGCAGACATATTTATTAAAATGTAATAGTACTTTATGGTCTGTGTGTTCGTACTGTTTTTCTTTTAAGTACATGAGACTCGAGAGTATTTATTTCGAAGAAGAGAGAACCTACCTATTATTATTCGTAAACCATATAAATTTGCCGAGACTACTTTGGCATTCTTTCCAACCATATCATATCGAAACTTGATCATGTTGTGTATTTGTTTGTATTTTACAAGTTATCTGGATATTCCTTTTACCAATTAATAAATATGACTTTTTACAACCAAAAGGAATATCTTTTACGGTTTAATTTTTTATCGCAAAATTAATCTGAAGTTTTATTTGTGTTTGATGAAAATGTTTATGTTGTACAGGGGGTGAGGGTGACACCGAAGGAAGTGGGCTTTCCTGCCTTGTGTTTGTTCACGGGGAGTCTTATGAGTGGAGCTCAGGGAACGCATACGACGGCACTACTTTAGCGGTACACGGAAACATTATTGTCGTCACTATCAACTTTAGGTTAGGAGTTTTGGGTAAGTGAATAAACAATAGACATTATACTATTTAGTGTGTATTATTTTATTAGCTAGTTGTAATGATCGGCCACCTGATACGACATGACTTGTTTATAAAAACATCGTAAGTAGAAAGTAAAGTTGAAGGAAAGTTAGAAAGGAGGTAGGCCAAGAAAAAAATATTTAGACAAGTCTCAGAAAAAAATAGAAGTTGGGTTGAAACAGGTGGTGAAATGTTTGGTGTGGAGTAAAACAGCAGTGGCAGTTCCTCCACCGAAAAGAGCCAGGTCTCTTAAAGGCTTCGGGGCGTTAAGAACGCGATGCCAAAATGATCATGGTGCTGAAAAGTCCATATATTTGTTCCTGGTTTGGACTCTGCATACCAATTTACATTATATTAGACAATAGTTCTGAATTATATATATATATATTTGCAATAAAAATGTATTTACACAGATACATAAGCGCAGTCAGACGATTTTTACATTTGGATTTTGACGGTATGGAAATCCTCTCCATGTATTAATTAACGAAAATTAAAATTGATTAAATAAATGATCATTTATCATGTCAGTTGAACGAACGAACGGTAATACTTTAGGTATAATGCATTTCAATTAACGCCAATATACTAACTTTATTATTTGTGTACTGTAATTGACAAACTAATAATGGTGCAACAATTTTTGTGCTACCGGTTAATTATGACTTTTGCAACTGTTAATTGGATTATATCAATACTCGATACTGTTAGGGTACGAGTATACATTAGACATTAAAAAAATACACAGATGCTTTTACCACGGACGGATTTTTTTAATTTACTAGGGATGTACGGATATAATGATGACATCATGCGAGGATAGAAAATACACGTCACAAATTGACATACAACCGACTTCAAATTACTGAAATGGGACCAAATAACTGTCGGAATCGGACCAAATTGAAAAGGGACCACTTGGAAAACCAATCCCCGTAAAAAAGAAAATTCGAATTCGGTGCACACAGTCCAAAGCTATGAGGTGACAAACATAAACAAAACATACAGTCGAATTGAGAACCTCCTCCTTTTTTGGAAGTCGGTTGAAAATGGGTGTTAAGTAAATATGTCTAAAAGACATACTCCACAAGTTTGTTAACAGAGAGGACACCTTCTTCCTATACATGTATTGATGTGTTTAGCGTCCTTCGTTTTTGTTAACGTTCTCGCGTTAACAAGATCGAAGGGCGCATTTTCTTTTCATTACCACTTTTTTCCTTATTTGACATTACGTAGATACTTTAAGGTATTTCACTAGTTTCGATACCGTGGTTAAATCAAAGAGAACATTCTTGTTGTACATACACATTAAAACATCGACTGTATGTCAGAACATTGGCAGCATCCAATACAGCTACTTGTCGATCTGTTTCCGACACAGGTATATTTACACGGAAAGACCCCCGTTATTGTTTCGACAAATAAGTTCATCTACGTCTGTTCGAATTATTCTTACTTTGTCGTTTCTTTCTATTTGTTTGTGTTATGTAATCAAAAAGTATTCAAGAATGCTTTTAGCGTTCCGGTAACTTAAATCCGCTAAATAAAGAATCACTTAACGGCTGAACAAAGGTAGAAAGCTGAAAAGTTTTGTCATATACTAATATAAACTTTTCTTTCGTGACTTAAATAAAGTATTAAGTTATAGGTACAGTGAAAACGTTGGTGTCCTGGGTATTTCTTGGTTATGGAGTTTCTATCCTTAGAACATAACATAACATAACATAGCATCACGCCCTTTTCCCCCGAAGGGGTAGGCAGAGGTGTGCAAACACACCCACATCTCGCCAGCTATGTTAGGTCCCATGTAATAGGGGGCGAGCCTATTGCCATCTACCGGGCACAAGTTCCAGACTCTGGGATAATTATCTGGATAAAATTCTAAAGAGAATTATACATTATCCACCAGACCCGGGAATCGAACCCGAGACCTCGAGTGTGGCAGTCCGTACATAGTACCATTGTGCCACCGAGGTAGTAGAGTAGTATCCTTAGAAAGTCTGCTATAAGATGAGCCATCAGTGTTAAGACTTACGTCAGGTGATAATTATATTTTCTGCACTATTGTCATTTCAACGTTTTTCAATTTGCCGATTAACTCTATAAGTGACTGAAGTTTCAAAACTACACAAAATAATTGTGTAGAAAGCCAGAGAACAACTCAAAAGATATCTAAAATTCGAATGAGGTGTTTACCAACGAATTCTTCACTTGCCAATGGGCATTGTAGATCTTAACAATCACATTACAGAAGATAGTCAAGATCTAAAGGTCTTTATTTGCTGTTGTTTTTATTATCATAACCAGCAACTTTTGGGCAACCTAATATTAAGATAAGCTAAGATAGATGAGAATAAAATATACCTAATATTGTCAAAAAATAAAAACATTGAGTAATAATCACCTTTACGTATAATTAAGTAGTAACCTACATAATAGTTACCTAAATACTCGTATCTTTGCCGTCGGGGGTTGTTTAAGATCTCGCCATACATTTGCTTCTATTACTTATTACGGTTCTCGTGGTTTCAAAGATTTTTATTTGTTACAGGGTTTTTAAAAACTGGTGCTAAGGGGTCAGCGCAGGGTAACTTTGGTCTAATGGACTTAGTGGCAGGGTTGCATTGGCTAAGGGAAAACCTGCCGGCTTTCGGTGGGGATCCGGAGAAAGTCACACTCATGGGACATGGAACTGGAGCAGCGTTGGCAAACTTCCTAGCTGTTTCGCCAGTTGCAAGAGGTGAGTAGGTACCTACTACTGTGTCTTCATTATTGAAAAGAAACCTAAGGTTACCTGTCAAACCATTAGTTGCCAGTATACGTAATATTTGTACTTGTAGTTAATTTTAACCACCCAAGAAGATGCAGTTTGGAATCTTTGGTGCAAACATTTATTTCTTGAAATTACGCTATAATTACAGAAAAACAAGTTGGCTTTCTGTAAATTAAACTTTGAACGGGGAAAAGGAAGGATAATTGAACCACAACGCAGAAAGTTTCCGCCGCCCCGCATGCAGGCTAAGGCAGGTACATTCTGCAATTTACCGAGGAAATTAGCGCTCTGTCCGTAATTATATCGCTCTGGGAATATTTCATTATGACGTGTCACCATCCACTTTGGACCCTCCTTCACGTAATACGATTATAAAAGGGTCACATCAGACATGCACTAAGTACACATAGGAACGTTGCTTTCGCACTGTAATTATAAAAATATATTTTTTACTTTAATTAGTTTTTGCTACGAGAGGAAATTAAAATCATATTTTACAGTCCAATTTCTTATCTCGGTGATCCTTGTTCTTAGATGCAGAATTAAATTAAGTTTATTTGTTTCAGAACTACTGAAGCGAGTCGTGTTATTAAGTGGGTCGGGGCTGAGTTCATGGGCGTTGCAGAGAGAACCGCTCACGATAAAAAGAAAGGTACTTTGTTTATGTAAGATATGCACCTCTTTTAAGTAGATTAAAACCAGATGTTTTATGAACAGTTTTAAGCAACGAATTTGAAAAGTGACTTTATAAATACCTGGATGGTTAACCAAACAAGACAAAAATATATTTGCCATGTTCGCGTTAATTTTTTTAGGAAAATATAGATGCACTTACGTAGGGGAAACGTTTGAAAGTTAGTTAACAAAATTAAATATTTGCCTGCAGACTGCCTGTTGCAAACTTTTAATAGTAGACGGCAAGTATACCTGGTAATAATATTCATAATAGTTATTAATTCATACCATTAAGGCACCTATAAATTATTACCAGGTATATTTGGAACTGGTACTGTACGTTATGAGATATTCTCAACAATATATAATAATAATGAAATATACACCACTTTAGTCACCTAAGACAAAGTCTTTGCATAAGTTATGTAAACAAACGACAGCAGTATCAAATAGCATGTGCAAACGATAATGTTGAGAAAATAATATCTATATTAAGAAGGCAACAAATTTTATGTTTTGTGTTTTGTCTAACTAAACTAACTAAAGCCCGTATTAATGGATGGTAATAGATTTTGAAAAAGTGGTATTATATTTTATTTTTGCTTAGTTTTACATGCTAAAAACGTAACTTCAGTGATTATTTTTTATTGTTTAACAAAGAACAATTCAAACAATACCAATCTATTCTTGATTTAGTATATTTCAGTATCACTTTTTTTTTTTTTTTTTTTTTTTTTTTTGGGGCGGGGCCCCAAGTGATTAGATACTACGTCCTCGCCGTCCGCCCTGGACCCCAACTTGACCACGGTAACGCAGTGGCAAGTTGGGTGACCGAACGTATTTAGTCTGAACTTGGTGCCAATAAAAATTGTGATCATTATGAATAGTGAACCCGACGATACCCCCGGTCCCGATACTGCCCTTTCCCGGGCAGTATCAACCGACGACTTTACGCATCCATCACGGACTCCGATGCAAATTGATTTGGGGGCTCGCGCCGCGCCGCCTAGCTGCAGCGCGATGTCGACGCCCCAAGGAACTGATGCTGCTGGGACTGACGATGGGTCAGCTCCCAGCAGTGTGAAGAAGAAGGGCCGCTCTTCTGCGACGAAGAAGAGGACCCTCGAGGAGAAGGGGGGGCCGCCGCGCGACCGTAGCACCAGCTGCTCCGGGTGGGGGTCCCTCCTCTCCACCGATTCGGAGGAGGAGGTGCCGGTCAAGACGGTGCGTACGCGTCTCGACGCGTACAGAAGGCGGCCGCCAACTCCTCCTCCGTCCTCGGTCCAACTGTCCCAGCGAAGTCGCCGGGAAATCGGTGGGCCGCCCGCGCGGGAGCTGATGAGCGTTTTTGCCCGCATGAACGCGGCCATGCGGGGCAACAGAAACGTGGCGGGGAGGAAGAAGATTGTGGCTTCATTGGTGGATGAAGCCCAATCTTCCCTCAACAAGCTCCTCGCGCGGAGCGTCACTAAGGAGGAGGCGAGGCTCCGGAAGCAGGTGACGAGCCTGGAGGCGGAGCTCGCTGCTTCCAGGAAGCAGATGGATGACCTGTGGCGGGAGGTCGCTGACTTGACCAAGGTGGTCAAGGCGCCTCCCGGTCCCATGCTGCCGCCTCCTCCTCCGACGGCTGGACCAGCGCCGAAGACGGCGCCACCCATGGCGCCCACCACGGCGCCCACCAAGGCGCCCACGACGGCGCCAACCACGGCGTCCAAAAATGCGCCCACCACGGCGCCCAACATGGCGCCCACCACGGTGTCCAACACGGCGCCCGGATCGCCGCCACAGCCTGTGCCGACTATGGTACAGGTCCTGACGGCGATCGAGAGGCGCCTCGCGGTCCTGGAGGACCGGGCGTACCGCCCTCCGCTAGCACGTCCCGCGTTCTCATACGCGGCGGCTGTTAGCGGTTCTCCCGCTCCAGGACCAAGCGGCACACCCGCTGTCCGCCACCCCGCTCCGCCCCAGTCCGCTCCAGCGTACCGGTTGCCGGCCGAGACCGCGGCCCAGGCGCGGAAGGCGAAGGGGCGCAGCAAGAAGAGCGGCACCCCTGCCGCCTCCTCTTCCTCTAACGCTCCCGCTGCTCCTTTACATCCCTCCGGACGGGAGGGATGGGAGGTAGTGGGGGCCAAGAAGAGGAAGACGAAGGCCGCCAAGAAAGCGGCCAAGAAAGTGGCCAAAGCCGCCGCGGCGATGGCGCCGAAGAGGCCCCGCGCTCCTCGCTCCACAGCCGTCGTCCTTACGGTGACGACGGAGGGTGTGGAGAGGGGTGTGGGGTACGCTGATGTCCTGAGGACCGTGAAGTCCTCAGTCAACCTCTCAGCCCTCGATATCCAGGGGGGTCTCCGGTGCAAGACGACACGCACCGGGGCTCACCTCCTCGAGGTCTCCGGCGCCTCCAGCGGCCCTAAAGCTGACGCCCTAGCAGCGCAGCTTAGGGACGCGCTGGATGCAGAAGCCGTCCGCGTCACCAGGCCCACCAAATGCGCTGCATTGCGCATCACGGGTCTGGATGACGCGGCCACGACGGAGGAAGTAATTTCCGCCGTCGTGGAGGCGGGCGGCTGCCCCCGTGACCAGGTGAAGGCTGGAGACATCTCCTTTGGCACCACTGGTCATCAGTCATCCAGTGCCCCATCGCGGCGGCACTGAAAGTGACGGACGGACGAAGCCTCCTCGTAGGGGGCTTCCTAAAGGCGCAGGTGCACCTCCTTCGTGCCCGGGAAACTAGATGTTTCCGGTGCATGGTGGTGGGGCACGTCGGAGTGCAGTGCACAGCGGAAGTCACCGTGGGCGATCGGTGCTTCCGCTGCAGCCGGCCCGGTCACAAGGCAAGTGCCTGTGATGCCCCGCCTCGCTGCTTTAGATGCGAGGCGGAGGGCAAAACTGCGGACCACCGGGTCGGCAGCACAACCTGCGCCGCCTCGAGGCCAAAGCCTCGTCCGTCCGCTGAGAGCGGTGGGGGTGCCGCTACTGCACTGCCAGATGTTTCTCGGCGGGATGCTGATATGGACGTCCATTAATGTCTGACGCCCATATCCGCATCCTACAAGTGAATTTGAACCGCTGCCGCGCTGCTCAGGATCTTCTGTACCAGAGCATCCGGCAGTGGTCCATAAACTTGGCCGTGGTCGCCGAGCCGTACTACGTCCACCCGGGAAGCCCGGTGGACGAGGACGGCTCGGCCTGTTTTATCTTCGGGGGGTCCGCCGCAGACAACTCGCGCCTTGCTATCATTGCAAGGGGCCGCGGGTGTGTTGCGGCGGAATATGATGGGTTGGCAGTCGTGGCCACCTACATCTCGCCGACACTGGACGAGACTCAGTTTGAGCTATGGCTCACTGGGCTCGACGTCGTCTTCGCTGCGTGCCGTCCTCGCCCTGTCCTGCTCCTAGGAGACTTCAACGCCTGGAGTGAGGCGTGGGGCTCCCGGGAAACCAGGGACAAGGGGAGGCTTCTTGAGGACTGGACCAGAACACGTGGTCTGGAGGTCCTCAACCGGGGGAATGTCGCCACCTTCTGGCGGCGGGGGACCAGCTCGGTCGTGGACGTATCGTTCGCGACCTCTGCCCTCGCCGCCCGTATTACTGGCTGGCACGTGGAGGAGGGTGAGGAGACGCACTCGGACCATCGGTACATCCGATTCGATGTCGTCCCCCCACCTGACCTCCCACAGCCGGTAGAAAATCCCCCGGATCCGCGTTGGGCACTTCACCATCTGGATCGGGAGGCTCTCCTGGAGGCATCCATCGTGCAGGCCTGGATTCCGGCACCGGACCGGCCTGCCGATGTGGATGCCGAGGCGGAGTGGTTCAGGAGAGCCATGTCGCAAATCTGTGATGCGGCGATGCCTAGGGTTACACCCAGACCGGCAAGGAAGCAGGTGTACTGGTGGTCGCCGGAGATTGCACAGCTGCGCGCAGCATGCATCTCCGCCCGCCGCCAGTACACCAGGTTTCGCCGGAGGCATCGCCGCCCAGACGACGCGGCAACCCGAGAGGCGGAGCTTTATCAGGCTTACAGGGAGGCTAAAGGTAATCTCCAGGAGACAATAAAGCGGGCCAAGACGGCGGCCCGCGAGGAGCTCCTGGAAACCCTGCAGCAGAACCCATGGGGGCGCCCGTACCTACAGGTCAGGGAGAAACTCCGACCTAGGGCGCCCCCACTGACCCAGAGTCTCCAGCCGCAGCAGCTGGAGCGGGTCATGGGCTCCCTGTTTCCGACGAGCGCGGAGGAGCACGTCCCTCCGCGCATGGCTCCGTCTCTGCCCGACGCGGATAGCATCAGTGAAGACGACGTACCCGAAGTCAGGGTGGGGGAGCTAGGTGCGGCAGTACTCCGGCTTAAACGCCGGAAAATCACTGCCCCCGGACCCGACGGCATTCCTGGCCGTGCATGGGTCCTGGCCCTCGAAGAACTCGGGCCTCGACTGATGGGGCTCTTTAGTGCATGCCTCGAAAGGGGCCAGTTTCCCAAGGTGTGGAGGACGGGGAAACTGGTCCTGATTCGTAAGGCGGGGCGGCCGGTGGACTCACCGTCCGGATACCGGCCGATCGTGTTGCTCGACGAGGTGTGTAAGCTCTTTGAGCGAATTATCGCGGAACGCCTCGTCGAGCATCTCTCGACGGTGGGGCCAGACCTGGCGGACAACCAGTACGGTTTCCGCCGGGGACGCTCCACCGTGAGCGCGATCATGCGCGTCAAGAGCCTGACGGAGGAAGCAGTCTCACAGGGCAAGGTGGTGGTGGCGGTGTCTCTAGACATCGCCAACGCGTTCAACACCTTGCCATGGAGCTGCGTTAGGGAGGCGCTCGTGTATCACGAAACGCCTCTCTACCTCCGTCGTATTGTCGGGGCCTATCTCTCGGAGAGGGCCACAGCTTTCCCCAGCTGGCTCGGGCCAGCTCGGCGAGATGTGTCGTGCGGTGTTCCGCAGGGGTCGGTCCTGGGGCCGCTTCTGTGGAACATCGGCTACGACTGGGTGCTGCGGGGTGCGTTGCCTGAGGGCGTCGGCGTAACGTGCTACGCCGACGATACCCTCGTCACGGCGCGGGGTGCAACGTACCAGGAGGCAGCACTCAAGGTCACGACGGGTGTTGCTCAAGTCGTGGGTCGGATACGGCGGCTGGGACTGGAGGTGGCCTTGCACAAGTCCGAGGTTCTGTGTTTTCACAGACCTCGGAACGGTCCACCTGAAGGTTCCAGCATAAATGTGGGAGGCGTTAGCATCGGCATCAAGCCCTCGATGAAGTATCTAGGGATCGTACTTGATAGCCGATGGAACTTCGGACCACATTTCCGAAGTTTGGTCCCCAAGGTGACAAAGGCATCGGTCGCGCTTTCGCGACTGATGCCCAACCTAAAGGGACCCAACGCTTCCTGCAGGAGACTGTACCTGGGGATCGTGCGGAGTATGGCCCTATACGGGGCTCCCGTATGGGCGGCGCGGTTGACGGCCAACAACTCAACGCTCCTTAACAGACCGTTGAGGACCTTGGCCGTCAAAACAATAAGGGGCTACCGCACGATCTCCGGAGAGGCTGCATGTCTCCTAGCCGGGACCCCTCCATGGGACCTGGAAGCGAGAGCCCTTGCGTCATTGTTCCAATGGCGCAAGGAGGCGCTGGAGCGGGACCACAGGCCTGCGTCTCGAGAAATCGATGACCGGCGGTCCCAACTCCGCCAGGATCTCATGGAGTCATGGAGGGTGCGACTTGAGCAACCCAAGTGGGGTGCCACCATCATCGCGGCGGTGAGACCGATCATGGACGATTGGCTGAAGAGGCAGCATGGTGACCTCACGTATCGTGCGACGCAGATCGTTACCGGGCATGGATGCTTCGGTAGCTATCTGTTTCGCATCCATCGTGAGGTCACACCCCGGTGTCAACACTGCGAGGTTTCCGGCGACGACACCGCACTCCACACGTTGGTGGAGTGCTCAGCGTGGGCGAGTCAGCGCCGGGACCTCGTAGTGGGTCTGGGCGTGGATACCCTCTCGCTGGAGACCATGCTTCAAGCCATGGTCTCCAGCGGGAGTAGGTGGAACGCGGCCGTGTCCTGCGAGCAAGTCGTGCTCGCGAAGGAGGCGGCCGAGAGGGAGAGGGAGCGTGCCCTCCCCGCCGAGTTCCGTAGTCAGCGGCGAGGCCGCCGCAGACTCATCTACGCCCAAGACCATCGACCTCCATGATCGGGGCCTGAGGACGGCGGGATCGCCACCCGTCGTCCTTACAGAAGCAGGCTAGAAGGGTTGCGTGCTGCGGGGCCTTTGCCCCATAGCACGCAACCAGATTCACTCATTGACGCGGGATAAAACCCTACCCCAACGACGCGGGATTCTCATCCCGACCCAACCCCCCGCAGAGACCACAGAGGTGGTCAAAGTCCGCCGGGCGCCACTGGAAATACGTTCTGCTTGTAACCAGAGATGCCCGGCAACGGACGTTAAAGCGGCCGCGGCCTTGGTCGCGGAACTAAAAAAAAAAAAAAAAAAAAAAAAAAAGTATCACTTTTTATGACAGCTTGTATAATAACATGTACATTTTGACAAGCATAATGAATCTGAAATGATATTATATAATACTCCCTTAAACGAAATTTCATTTTATATTTCATTTTGGTTTGAGCAAAATATTAGCATTTTTCTAGTAAGTATTATTTTAACGTGGGTAATTTATCAGGTGGCGGAGCAGACGGGCTGTCACGGTGATTTGTTGGAGGACGATCTAGCGCCATGCCTGCGCAACAAGCCGCTCTCTGAATTACTAGCGGTACGCCTCGACCCGCCTCGCTTTCTACCCGGTTTTGCACCTTTTGTCGACGGCACCGTTATTGTCAACCCATCTGCTGTAAGTTTCGTTTAATTTATTTAGAACTTTCATACAATAAGAACTAGAGAACAGAGCTCTTAAAATAGTGATCAGATTGTAAATCCTAAAATTTGAAAAACGTTATGTTTGCCACTCTGTGTGCTAAAAGGAGGCCCTGTGGATGTTAAGGGACCTTATCTATATGTCCAGGGTCCAACGTGAAGATGACTTCACCTGCAAATGGTACTGCTGCTAACATATGGAGGTGGATCTGGCTAAAATACCCATCACCAGCAATTAGGCTCGCTAATTAAACAGAGTGAATGGCGAAATGTGTGCGTAAATAACGTCTCTGTGTATCGAGAAATAAAACGTGATTGTGTATGTGTGTACGTCCCATTTAAAATTTTGTCATATAGTTTTAAAAATAAAGTAATATTAATTTAAACGATTAACTTAAAAAATTTTTTTTTTACGATTTTCTAAGTCAGAGTAGGTGAGTCATTCTGACTTTTGTTATATTGTTTTCACTCTTAAATCTCGAATTTACGAGTGAGTAGAGAACATCACGTAATACACCCACATTAGTACGTCCCACGTTTACTTAAAACGTGGGCCGCGTGTTGCGGTTGGATTTTAATATCACGAACCTGAAACTTCAGTGGACGGACAGTTGGATTGGTTATTACGTTAATGGCGGATTCGGGACACTTATTGTACCTTATTGTACCTATCCATGACCTAGGTGCTAGCATTTAGTTTTTATTCCCTTCTATAAACAGACCATAAAGATAACCAAAATGAAATAAAGAAACAAATAAACGCACTTAGCTGGTAAGAAGTGCTTAAGTTAAGTAAACAATTCAACCAAATTTAAAATAGAATAAGCTTGTTTTCAAAATAAAAGTGTCTTTTTAGCGATGCGCAGAGGAAAAATACAAACGACGTTGGCCAGTTGTTCACTATTAACCTACAAATTTTAAATTCAATATTGCTACAAGCTTTCTCATCTGCGTAATGTTGGACTCATTTTGATCTTTTTTATTTCGTAAGGGTCTTTTTACGTTTCGCTCTCCGCGACTGTGTTATTCTTTACATAAAATTCCTTCTCGTAAATTCCATTTTTATTATTTCTTGTATGTATTTTCTTATACATAAGAAAAAATGAAATACCTACATCCATTTGTACGTAGAATAAAGTGATTGAACTTGTATAGTTACTTATTTTGGATAAATTGTACCTATTGTGAAACTTTTATAGCTGTTTATTTTTAGTTTTAATTAGAATTGTTACTTTACGTTCAAGGCTTTACAGCGATCAAAGCAACTTATGACGGTAGTAAAATTAATCTTGTTTCAATCGTAAATTACATTAGAATACTGACGAACGGAGGGACTTGGGTTTTTGCGGAGCGCGTGGCGGGTTGCCTAAAAGGTTACCTCTGGCGCTGGACAAAAATCCAGGCCCAAACGCTCAATTACAATACCGAACAACGTTTCCTTGTCCCGCACCGCGAACTAGTTCAGAGTAACTAGTTCTTCTGTGCGGGAAAAATCAAGCATTACCTTGACATTGGCGAAATCATCGATGAATATCGATGGAGCCACGTTTTCAAAAAAAGAAGAAGAAGAACTGACGAACGTAAACGATGAAAATAAAGTTGCTTTATTTTGGTCTACCAAAAGTTACGAAAGTACTTGTAGTTAAGTACACATAAAATGAAGCGTCTATTAATGTTATAATATTTCCATCTGTAATCTGCTTATCGTGGCTTTATAGACCACTTAGACTGTTTAAAAACTGTAAATGAGACATTCTAAAGTAATAAACTCAAAGCGGTCTAAATTAAAAATAAATTTCAAGTTGTAGCACCACGCCAATGCTATGAAAGGTATTTTATCCGTCTACATAGTGGTGAATTTTAAGGCTTAAATTTAAATATAGTACGAGCTCTTTTTCCATTGTAAATTTCTCGGCATTGAAGTAAATATGTCATTTACTTCAAAATGATCAAGCTGAGTTAAATTGAGATAGTAGGTATTGTATTTTTGTTGTAGTATATCTTGTAAATTATGAAACATTAACGAATTCAAAGCTTTTTCTGACTCCCAAGTATCAGAAATCAGGACGATGCTGAATAGTCAACTAAATTGTTGCATTTTGTTTAGACACCTCCACCAACGGATGGTTCCAGGTTGGGCGCGGGAGCAGCTGCCGTCGCCAATGCTGCAGGACATGAACTGGCTGATTTTTCTCATAGAGAACTGCTATTCGGGTTGACAACGACTGGTAACTGTGCTTTTACGCTAGCGTCTTTTTGGTTCGCTATCGTAGTTTAAATGATAAATACAAGGGTATTTGGTACAAATTTTAATATAACGTATAAAAAACGTAAAAGTTGGTCGAGCTACCACGGTATTCGTGGAACCATAAATTTTGACGAAATGTTGATATTCCTACTAGATAATTATTCCAATTTCATACTGAATGCGTAAATTCCAAAAAATGTTAACATACTTCCAGATAATAAATTGAATAAGGATTTTGAGGCGGTGAATGATAAATAAATGTAAATGAGGTATGCTATTCATTTCAGAATCCTACCTGGAATTTAACGCCCAAGACTTAGAGTTCGGCTTCAACGAGACCCGGAGGGACCGCATTCTTCGCACATTTGTTCGCAATGCATATTATTATCATCTCAACGAGATCTACTCCACATTGAAGAACGAATATACAGACTGGGATAAACCTGTGCAAAATCCTCTCAGTGTTCGAGATGCAACCTTAGAAGTAAGTTTAGAGATTGCTGCATTATTTATATTTTCAATTGTTGGACTTGGTGGAACTTGTTACTGAATACATTATGAAGAACTATACGCAGGGAAACTAAAAGTAGTGTAATGGTAAGTGACTTTTGCTCTTCACAGTGGTATTAAAGTAAATTAGTTATTTTACTCTTTTCGATAAGTGTCACAATTGTTTGCTGTATAAACTTCCTTTCCGTCATGTTTACCTAGTCACTCAGTTTGATGTACCTACTCTATTTAATCAATGCCACTCTTAAACTATTTTATCTTAATGATTTGCTATTGATATATGTATGTAGGGAACAAATTTTACAATGAAAGCGACATGGCTGTTATCATAATTAAAACCTACAATATTTTCAGCACCTTAAAAAGTACATGGAACCGTTCACTTTGCTATGCTTTCTTCAAACGTATTATTAATAAAAATACTTATATCTAGATATTATTAAATCAATACGTAATCATTTAAAACCCCCAGTAAACTGTGTTATGGATACATAAATATAAAACGTACATATATACTTAAACAATATCCAAGAGAAACTTGATATTTAATGTATATCCATTCATATAACTATTATATTATATTATATTTGTTTATCAATAATATTATATTTGATTATTGAGGAACTGTTGGTTGTACCCTCCTAATTTTAGTTCAATTTATCAATTTATACTTTCTTTAATTTTTTAATTTATTTTCTCTTTCACACATCCCTACACATTTATACACACTAACGCAAACATTCACACTTGCTACAGAAATCCGTGTAAATATCATTGTTTTGTGTAATGTACGATTTTTGTTGCTACATGGGCTGATTGTGGTCAGTTTTTTACATCTGTCAGTGGGGCGCTGGTGACCTGTAATTCAGGTCTCGTTACCTACCACAGGCACCAGCTATCCACACTCTAAACTACTGAATATTGTCCATACCATCTTCAACTGTCAAATGTTTTAGTTTTAGTTTGTGGATTGCAAAAAAAAATAAACAATTATATAACGGCGGCCTTAATAGAGGAGACGCTGAATATAAATAGAAAACGGGCATTTGTTTTGTTTCTCTGCGGTATCGAATAAATTGTCCAGAATAACGTTATTACCGTCATCAATAAGAGAACCTGCTGAAATTGATAACCGACGTCTTGGGTGACATTTTTCGAGCGACCATTAAATAGAGTTAGTAGACGATTTCTCTATTTTAGAACTGCATTGAACTAGAATTAGAAAAAAAAATATAGCACAATTTAAAAATCTTATAAACCGTGAACTTTAAAGAAGGAAAGCTTCTATTATGAGGTAAAGGTGAAAAGAACAAGTGTTTGTAAAACTTTTGAACTTTACGTTTTGGAACCCTAAATGCGATGTTTTCAATTTCGCCGACCTCACAGACGATCTTAATTTAAGTCTCAAGTGGCTTTAGCAACTTATCTAACGTACATGGAGCTAACAAAGGGAGTTAAAGATGCCCGCACACCCAGACACGACGACGTTGTGGTGAAAGTCTTTATTGGAAAACACACAATACGCTTATTTGGCGCTGTAAGTATTTTCCAATAAAGGAGCAGTGACATTGTTATGATGTTATTATTATGTTAGACTTCGGAATTATACGTTATTTTTACAGAATGTATTATAGTTTCTCTAAACATAGAAACAACTTTTGAAGGTATGCTGCTCTACTTTCAGTGGCGTTTCCTACTAAGAGTTGTCGAAGTTTGTTTTATGATATAAATGGAATATAATTCAAAACATTTTATAGTTAGTGAAGCTCGCAGCTACAATCAAAGTTTTAATGATTTCATAGCTGGCCCGGTTTCACCTCAGGGTAATCGCTGCCAACAGCTGAAACCGGGTGATGAAACTTGTGAAAAAGTTAATAAAATAAAACTCCTCCGCTATTTGTCTAAATTTCTACTTTTGTTATACAATGTTAATAAATCTTTTTATTAAACAGGTGCTGAGTGATGGACGATCAGCAGCGCCTTTGATAAGACTAGGATATCTTCACGCTTTGCGTGGAGGGACGACCTACTTCACTCATTTCCATCATTTATCGCAAGACAAGGATTATCCACAAGTAAGACAATTAGTCTATACTAATATTATAAAGAGGAAAAAATGTGTTTGTTTGAAGCGAATAGACTCCGTAACAACTATTCGATTTAAAGAATTATCTATATCACGCGGGCGGAGCCGCGGCGATCAGCTAATATAAAAAATATAAACACACACACATATCACGCCTATATCCCGAAGGAGTAGGCAGAGGTGCATTACACACCCACAATTTGCTAGTATTTTTAGTATTACGTAATAGGGGGCAATCCTATTGCCGTCACCGGTCACATTTATAATGGGTTATGTCCAAAATGGCCGAATGAATTTAATAATAAGTAGCAGCTATGTTGTAATTTAAAAAAAAATTAAACTCGTTGCCTTACGATGAAATGTTGTTGAAAGGCAACAAAATCTTACGTGCCAGCCGCTGTTTCACAACCAATTAAAGTCCTGGGGGTCTCGGACTATATGAAGGATATAAAGGAAAAATATAAAGATAAAAAAAAATTGGTTTTGGATTCAAAACAATAAACAGACAATCGAGATCCAACTAAAGCTGGTTGTCTTTGTCTTGATTTTATATCTTCATTTGAACTTACATATTACAGAAATATTTTTTGTTCAATTACATTGTCGAATACCATGCTTTTTAATCATGCTCTTGTCTAGTTTAGAACATTGGTTTGCACTTTATTGTGTAGCTTGCGGTTGCTGTATAAATAAGACAAACCAATCAGTTTGTTATCGTGACAGTTGTGGATTTACAGCTTTACACACCAATGAACTTAGTATCCGGCTTATGCGGGTTGCAATGATTTCGATCGTAACCAATATTTGAGATTGACGTTTATACTCGTACTAACGCTGATTTCAATATTCGGGAGATATTTGGGTCATGGGTGTTATAGTTAAAGGTGTTATATTACCACATACATCCGTGTGGTATCCCATAAGGATGAAATGTAGATGACATATTATATATAGATAACATATCTAATAACTAAAGAATACGAAATCTCTCGCTTAGTTGTCGATGATTATAAGTAGATAATTACTGATTTCTTCCGAATTAACCTACATATTATTATGCTTAATTGGTAATGATGATACAGAGACCTGGATCAGTCCATGGAGAGGAGCTACCCTATTACCTAGGCTTGCCGCTATCAACAGTTCACCACCAACAGAATTACACTCAACAAGAGCAGCGAGTCTCAAAACTGTGCATGCATTACATCTCCAACTTTGTCAGATATGGGTGAGTTACAATACAGTATTTGTATCCTTCTCTTTTGTTTGAAAATTAAGTTTATTCCACGTTTTATTAAGAACTAGTGGACGTCCACTTGACAAATTATATGCACAAAAACATTCCTCAAGAATCATTCTATCCATTGGTGAACACCGCATCAAAATCCGTTGAGTAGTTTTAAAGATCTATGCATACATACGGACGCCACTGGAAATACCTTCAGGTGCATACCAGCAGGCCTCCGTCACTCGCTCAAGGCCGCGCGCTATATACCTACCGCTCGGCCTACCTTCGAGAGTACAAACTGGCAGAGGGCTGCCGAACGCCCGCCTGAGCGCTCGCATCACATCGCACTGCACGTTTCCCGCGCTTATGTTTGGAAATGCAGAAATCACGTAATTATTGTGCGGATTATGGTAGGTATGCACTATTCTAATAATAACAAAATGCATTTTTAACTTGGGGTTTCATTTACTTACATTTCTTTTTGTTTTTCGTGCACCGGGATTACGTTATGTTTGGCTAACAAAAAAAGCGGCCAAGTGCGAGTCGGACTCGCCCATGAAGGGTTCTACAGCAGCAAGTATCTAATATAATATTATAATTTTTACGATTTATGGCGTATTAAATAAAACTACTTACTAGATCTCGTTCAAACCAATTATCGGTAGAAGTTTGCATGGTGTGGTTGCAGGGTGAAGTGTACAACATATATATTTACTTATATTTTTTGTTATATCATTCTCTTATTTTAGAAGTAAGAAGTTAGGGGGGGGGGACACATTTTACCACTTTGGAAGGTTCTCGCGCAAACTATTCAGTTTAGAAAAAAAATGATATTGGAAATCTCAATATCATTTTTGATCTCTTGAAAATACATAATATCTATCCATAGATATTATGTATTTTCTTTTTAGGGATCCGTACCCAAAGGGGCAATACAGAACCCTATTACTAAGACTTCACTGTCCGTCTGTCTGTCTGTCTGTCTGTCTGTCCGTCCTGTCTGTCACCAGGCTGTATTTCATGAACCGTGATAATTAGTATACCTTGAACCGTGACATAGTAAAATAATGTATTTTTATTTATTGATCAATAAAAGATCTAAACATTATATAAAACTAAAACATATTTGATTGACTAATAAAAAAATGGTTGATTCGAAACATTCGTTTTATTACAATAATCATAATAGGTACAACCCTAGCGCATTCTTACGATGGCGTCACTCGCACGGCGGGCAACACAGTCTCGACTCTATTGACGCGATTTTAAGGTACAATTCTTCTCGTTCTGTGCAGCAGGTATTATTATTAAAATTTTGTAGGTTAATATAGAGTAGGTATTTTCGCTTTTGTATGGGAGTGATGTATCTTTTACGTAGTAAGTATTTATTAATCTGTGATACCAGAGACACCCGCGGTAATGGATAGGTATAGGAGCGGCCGCGGTCTCGCGGAATTTAAAACAAATATATGCCATGATGATGATGATTAATAAAACGTCGTAGCATGGATGGCGAAAATGTGACCATAGCCATCTGATGACTTGAGTTTTAATGCCAGCTACTACAGTGCTGACGTGAACCCAATTTGAACACTAGCAATTTTTACCGTTATCTATATTAATTATAATAAAAAAATACACGTCAAAAATTTACACAACAACCGACTTCAAATTACACCGAAATATGGCCAATTTTTTGTTGGAGTGGGTTCATATAGAAATGGGACCGCTTCGGAAGTAGTAGATTTCAATTAAAAATAAATTCAAAATCGGTTCATCCGCTGTTGATGTAGTTTAAGTGAATTATATTGTAGTCTCCAAAGGAAAATACTATCATTTCCTGCTGTCCGTCCAAACATCCACATCTCAAATACGGCACATGCGATTTAGAAAATATTCTTATTGCATATTGTCCGGCTTGATAAGAATAGGTGCAAGGACAACTTTTATGTCCAGAAGTATACAGGAAGTGTGTCTAAATCACGCCTGATTGTTCATCCGCACACCCAAATATCTCGAAAATATTAATTTAGATAATTCTTTTTGCAATGTCCTGCTTAATTAGAATAGGCGCAAGGGCAACTTTTTGTTATCTATATTAATTATAATAAAAAAATACACGTCAAAAATTTACACAACAACCGACTTCAAATTACACCGAAATGTGGCCAATTTTTTGTTGGAGTGGGTTCATATTGAAATGGGACCGCTTCGGAAGTAGTAGATTTCAATTAAAAATATATTCAAAATCGGTTCATCCAGTCAAAATATATGTGGTAACAAACATAAAAGAACATACAATCGGATTGAGAATCTCCTCCTTTTTTGGAAGTTGGTTGATAATTTTATAAAGAGGAAATATGTTTGTTTGTTGAATTTCAAAAGGCCCCGTAAACACAGAACGGTTTTTAAAAATTCTTTCACTGACATACATGTAGCTACATTATCCTTGAGTAACTTTGGCTACTTTTTATCTTGGTAATATGTGTATGATAAAATGAAACGAAATAAAATATACATCGCATTTTAAATATTTGTCACTATTAAGTACTTATGTAACTATTATTCTAGTCTTGTGCCTAAAATTTTGCAAACTAATAAAATACGACAAACTTGTCATTACTTGCTTGGGCAAGTAATTGTTATCTTAAACCTTAGGGTCTAATGGTCACTTAAATTGTAAACAATCTTCGGGTCTAAGTCAAGAATTTTGCGGTCTAATGCCGAATTTCGAATTGAAATTTGTTGGGAAACATGATCCCGATAAAGCCTTAATTACGTACCCAGATTGTTCAGAAATGTCTTCAAAGTTACTCCACATTCGATTGCGCAGCTGGTTTCAGACAGAATGTTGGAAAATACTACTTTTGTACTTTGTTAAGCAAAAGTTTATTCTTCAAAGAACGTTGGTGCTCTTGAACTAAGCTATTTATAATAAACTTATAGTGTCCAACATATTGAATAGTACAATAGTACACAGTCGGAGCTGTATTCTCTTATTAAAAACAGAGAACTGTTTATTACGTGGTCTTTAATGACCTAATACGCTGTTGATGTAGTTTAAGTGAATTATATTGTAGTCTCCAAAGGAAAATACTATCATTTCCTGCTGTCCGTCCAAACATCCACATCTCAAATACGGCACATGCGATTTAGAAAATATTCCTATTGCATATTGTCCGGCTTGATAAGAATAGGTGCAAGGGCAACTTTTATGTCCAGAAGTATACAGGAAGTGTGTCTAAATCACGCCTGATTGTTCATCCGCACACCCAAATATCTCGAAAATATTAATTTAGATAATTCTTTTTGCAATGTCCTACTTAATTAGAATAGGCGCAAGGGCAACTTTTTGTGTCTGGAAGTGTAGTGGGTCGTAAGTGGGTGGACAATGGTACAGAACTTGATGTTATACAAAAAAAAAGTTAAAGAAATAAAGTTGTAGAGTGTGAACGGCAGAAAATCGTTCTCCGACCATAGCTTATTATTGAAATTCCATGAATATATGCGGAAGCTTTGACGGGATAAGGAGGGAATTAGTTAGATCATTGAAATTTAAAATACCAACAAAATGTATGGTATTATTATGGTTTTGTTGTAAAGAATACATTTGTTTTTAGGAATCCAAATGATCCATCTGCAACACCGCCCCCAAGTCCCATGTTGGGTGAAACTCCAAGACTCGGCCCAGATCAAACTCCATATTGGGATACATACGACACTATCAACCAACTTTATATGGAGATTAGTGAGTACTGTTCACGTAATAAAAAACATGTAACTAATCAAAAACTTTTTCATAAATGTGTAGACATTTTGAGAAAAGCTTCCAAATAGGTCATCCGAAACAAACCTCTCTACAGTCATAAGGTCATAAGTTATTGTACTTTATGGAGTTTTTGCTACTGAACTCGGATTATTTATAGCTCAAACTGGCTCAAACATACCATTAACATTACAAGAAAAGTTCAAAAAGTTTTGCTTCTTGAGTAGTTGCGCATATTTATGTACCTACCTCACTTAAACACAACAACATAATACAATCAACGTAGATCAGAGTAGGTATTTTGTCACTGAATTTGGGTTCAGTAATTTCAAAGTCTTGGGTCGAGGAAGTTTGGGTGCCTAAAGGTTGGTCTCATTTATTTCAATTTTCTGTTGTTTTGGGAACAGGTAGTAAGCCAGAGATGCGTAGTCACTACCGCGGCCATAAAATGTCGCTATGGTTGTCGCTCATTCCGCAACTACATCGACCTGGCTCCGACCTGCCTGACTCTGCGATGAGACATCACCACTTTCAGGACAACAATGCTAATTATTACGAAGGTAAATCTTCTAGTTTTAATTATTACAATCGAAATTTTGTTCTAATAATCTGTTCTCAATAAAATGTCTGGACCGATTTTGACTATATTTGCAATAGCCTCGCATGGGAATCGGAAACTAGAAACATATTACACGTAAGTAGGGGAAATGTCGTGAGGAGAAACCGATTTGTTCACTGTTGTTAAAGTGATGATGTTGAATAATGAAAGATTACTCTCAGGTGCTGTGAGACCACAGTCGATGTCCCGAGCGCACGTGCCTCACGTGGTGGAGTTTGACAGTGGGCGCGGTGGAGCAGGCGCGCGTAGCACCACGCCGCCGCGCATCGCCACTCCACGCGCGCCCCCTTCACCGCCTTCTACAGAATGCCCACCTAATGCAACGGCACCAACTGTGCATCCCGACGATGCTTTGCTACGTCGCCTTGCGTCTTCACACTACCAGTCGTATACCGCTGCACTTACAGTCACCATAGCAGTTGGTTGTTTTTTATTACTTCTCAACGTTTTAATATTCGCTGGTATCTATCACCAACGAGGATCCAGATCGCGCCGCTCGAAAGATGATCTAGCGGAAGCTGGCAGCTCATCTTCCTCTGACAACTACGACGGTAAATTAGATTATGAAGTGCGTGCGTTTGATGGTAAGGGTTTCGGATTCGAGTGTAAATCGTCACATGTTCCCCGTGGTGTTGGTTCAAAATATGACTTAAGGACACTATCGGATTGTGGTGAACCAACTTTTGGGGAATATAGTTGTTATGATGAAAAACATCGAGCGGCACGGAGTTCAATGCCTGATGTAAGCGTTGGTAGTGCCATTGAGGCTGGAAGTGTGGTGTGTATAGATACGCAAAAACCTGATATACAGAATGTGGATGGACGATCAGATGCAGTGGGACGTACGAGTACGTTCGAGCCACGTGTAGTGGACTGTTCAACGCAAGTGAAGTTTGGTCCTGATGGCGCGGAGGCACCATCGGAGGCATGTTCGGACCCTGAGAATGGGGCGGGTAGTGGCATTCTCCGCGCGCCTCCACCGCCCGCTGCTCCCGTCCCACCTGGCATTATGAAAAAGCGAGTGCAAATACAAGAAATATCCGTATGAGGGTTCCTCGATGCCGCCGCCGAAGTAGTAGTCAACAAACGGACTAAATTGTGATTTGTTATATTATTTAACTGTGTGCAGGCCGTCTGAACAAATCTTACGTACGTGTAAATATTATATCGAGCAAACTAATCGGCAGTGCGTGCAGTGAAATGGAACTAGGGCTCGTGGGAATTTTCTGTCTTATGAAACTGTGGATATAAATTGGAGTACACGAATACATCTTCATTTTGAGACTATGTGTGTGGGCGGGTCGGTACTATGCCGATATAATACTCTTCAAGATCGGGTACGCATTAATATGATCAGATAGTCTAGCAAAAATTGTTTTGCAAAATGTGTAGGTACAGTATACCGTCTTCTTGATGTGGCTCGTTCTGTAAGCAAATGTATGCCTGTTCTTCAACTACGATATTACTTAGGTATAAAAAAAAATTCTGGCCTAGTTAATTTAATATGTATGGTGATAGTTTGAAAAGAGTAGTGATTAACTAAAATTGCCATTTGTTAAGAACTTAGTACCCTATCTTTATCAAGTCTGTATTATATACAGTAAGGTGTTAAGGGTGTAAGTACAAGCTATAGTAAATCTAACTTTCTTTAAAAAATATTTCTGTAATTTAGAAATACGATTATAAACAAGGAATTGTAGGATCTTGTGAATATATATTTATACTTAAGTATAATGACAAATGTGAATATAACAATAACTTAGGTGAAAAAGACTTAACAAGAAACCATAATGTAGTTGTAAATACTTAATATCATCGTGTTTCAGGTATGTAAATTAAAATATTATGAATAATGTTTGTTTAAGAATATCGAATATGTTGTACTTTTTTGTAATTAAGTTAATTTTAAGTGTGGTGTATTTATTTGGTGTAGGTTTTGATAAGTAAATATTAAATAGATACTTATATCTAACATATTGGACGAGTACCTACAAGGACCCGCATGTTCCCTTACCTACTTGCTTGAATTAAATCTTATAAAGGTAATCAGGGTAATAGACCAATCCCACGCTCTGTTTTTCAAGAGTCAAATGCATAACTACCAACATAACTTTAAATTACAAGCTTGAAAAGACATCCTACTAAAATTATAAAGGTGGAAGTTTGTATGGATGGATGTTTGGATCTTTGTTACTCCTATACACGAAAATGAAATATTATAACGATTTTAATGAAATAGAATAAAGGGTAGGGTTCATTCCTATCGAAACATTTTTTTAAACTTAAGTACGACTACCTTGATGAACTATGTCCGTTCCTCACCTCTATCTTAGTTTCATTTGATGTTATGACTACTAGAAGTATAACCTTGCGCAGACGAAGACGCGGGCGTCCACTAGCAAGTACCTCATAAGCTCCACCCAAATTAACAAATTGCAATAAAATGGTTGATGCAATCTAAACGCTTTTGTAGGAATTTGTTCAACACACAATACATGTTGATTGTGTCTATCTCAGCTCAATTATAAAATAGTGGCTAAAATAATTTTCGCGGCATGCCAAAGACCGATTGGCCGTTAGCATCACATAAAACTTATTAATCGGTCTTTATGCCGTATATAGCTTGAGACCCTGGAAAGGTATTATTACGTATATATACCTGCACTAGACTATTATTTTATACCCTGGGCTAAGTGAATTTCCAGTGTTTAGTGGAGATAAATATTCCATTAGACTTACTTGCATTTATGATTACGATGATATACGAGATACTATTTTGGATGTCTCTTAAACTACTCCACACTCCGGCTCTGTTCATATGTGTAATATACAATGCAATACATAAACATTTACCAAAAATAATAAGTAAGTCCTTTCGTACTCGTCCATATTTTATCTTCACAGGAATTGATGATGATTAACTAATGGTGATTGAATTATATTTAAAACTTATGCCATTTTCCATATTGTGACAAAATGTTAACTCTATTTATTAAATTTCACTTACCTACCTGTTTAACAGTGTACTATTAAATGTAAAATGTGAAGGAGATGGCGCAGATTTAGATACACGCGTTATAAAATATTTAGTTGAGCTTAGTAATTGAAATGCTTATTGCTGACTTCATGGAATTATCAACTCGAAAAATGCACTCCAAATAAGAACCTTGGCGCTATTAGCGTGCGATTCAAACACGACTAAAAGTGGTGTCGAAATATTTCACAAACATAGATTCCATTAATGTTTCTTGATTATACCGCTGCTAATCAAACTGAAACTACAAAGTTTTTATTTTTACCAATTCAATGACACTATTTTGGAAATTATAACGGTTTATCATAAATGGGGCCCAGCCCTACCATGTAGGTATATGACTGGTCATTCTCCTTTGATAATGTATATTTAAAATTTTATGTTTTAAAACATAGTTGCAAAGCAAAGGAAATAAATAAAAGTAATAAAACACCGATGAGGATAATTTGAGACGGTAAATTCGCAAGCGATGTTTCAGTATCGGTAGCTGCGTGTCAGGGCGTGTTGGCGCAACTCAAGCGTGTAAGCGGCGCTACAAAGTTGAATTGAAATATTGTTCGCGATAGCGTTTACAATGTTTAGTCACAGAACATACCTATAATAGTACAATGTGAGGTATGACAAGTGAAAAAGCCAGATGTTAGAGATGACATTAAAATTTTTGTGATGATTTAAGAACATACCGATGCTCCACTTCACTTCAATGTTTAAAATAATAAATGAAAATTGGTATATTATATTCTAAATGTAACAAAGAAGGTTAGCACAAGTTAATTGTGATTTGGTGATTTAATAATATTTTATTGCGCCCAATTTTTCCAAACGTAAAATTTCATGAAAATATAAACAATTGCAGTGACAATTTGTTTATTTTGTTTAAATTTTAACGTAACGATTCTAAAACAGTGTTCAAGTGTGGTCACACTAATTATTTTGTACAAAATATGTAGTAAAACAACCCTACCTATGTATAACATATTGCCATTTAATTACCAAAAACTTGAAAAATAATATATCAGAAAAATCTAGAGTACCTATAACATGCAGTTCAGTCAACAATATTGAATGTATTATAATGTATCTTCATGGTAATCTGGTACCAGATATACTCATTGTGTTGTAGAGAGTACCCACATAATACTCGTAAATATTGGTTAAATAGATGTTAATCCTACTAATATTATAAATGCGAAAGTTTGTAAGGATGTATGGATGTTTATTACTCTTTCACGTAAAATCTACTGAACGGGTTTTGATGAAACTTTACAATAATATAGCTTATACATCAGAATAACACATATGCTACAGTTTATAAAGATACGGCGACGGGAACAATAATCACGCGGACGAAGTCCACCCACCGCAGAAGAAGGTCTTCTTCTCATAGTAAAGTATTACCAATTAAAAACAAAACAAATACATAATATATATGGGTCAAATCCGTAGCTACGGTGGCGTTACTACGTAAGCACTTACTTAATTTTATTTCAATACAAATAAAACTATGTATATTATGTCTATAAACATGGATTTGTTAACCTTAGAGGAATTGGGTAAATTAAGTTGTTACAGAATTCATATTATTTAATATTGTTATAATACTCTAAAGTTGCTCTAAGTTTTATTGTTGTGTTTTAATTATAAAGATGCCAATTTTATGTCCCGATCAGCATTTTGTTACAATTTGGTGTATAAATGGAATGCATAATATGGTGTCAAATAAAGGATTGAAAATTCATATCTTTGATTTGATAGAAAACCAACAAATTTATTCTCTATTACAGCTACATAGTGGAGTGCCCTTAGCTTGAATATTATTCTCTAGAATTCGTCAAAAGGAATAGTATCAGCCTTATAGCTGCTGCCGATGCTGATAAGCTTATAATATAAATGAAATTCATAGTAATGGTTATGAATTTCCTACATAAAAAGCTTCAGTTTATTCATAATATTTGAATATCATATTCAAATATTTATGTGAACAAAACCAACTTAGCTAGTGAACAAATTAGTTTATAGTTTGACACATACTCATCACAAAGTCTGTGACAAACCTTACCAGATTAAAGAAAATAAAAAGAAAAGGCATTAAATTAGACGCAAATTAAAACTGTATCAAAGATTAGGAATTTGGTTCATTCATACAATTTGGAACATAATTTTATATAATATTATATACAGTGTTCCCATTTAATATGATTAGACATTTAACTTGTAAGTTTGATGTCGTAACCCAATGATATTACACAATATTTAAAAGTCGTAATCACTATGTCCTCTTAACCTAACTAAACGATTTGAAACATAAAAATAAATACCTACCCTTAATATTAAATTAAACAACCTCCATCGTTTAAAAAAAGCCTGTTAAGTCTGTTGGGGACAATTATTTGAACATACACAAGTTACGGCAAAATAATTGTCATTTGTGTACACCAGTTCCACTTGTAACGAACGAGGACAGCGAATGAAGCGGCCACGAAACCTTCAAATTGAATTTTAAGCATCCAATTTGTTTATGCGGTGCCGGTTGTAATGGGTTAACATCAACGCAGGGTCGTTACCGTCCGGCGGCGGCGGGCGGTGCGCATCGCTCGGCACCTCCCGGAAACTTCCACACTCATAAAAGCGATTTTTGTCAGCCTTATGACGACCTCGACTGGGTTTTAGATGAATAATTTATGTTATATTTCAATTTTCAACATGGAATGTTGGGGTTTGGACACAATGGTTTTAATATAGATAGATACGAGCATAAGCATTTTGAGCTTCATTAATAGCTAAACAGCGAGGTTTTCATTCAGTATTATATTTTTCATTTTGAAAATCTAAATAGGAACATTAAGAAAATAGCTTCGGAATTACCACGTTTTGGGACAACAATTACTTTAAAAATAAATGATGTCAACGAACTGATGGCGACAGATCTCAAAAATCTTAAGTATTTTTAATTTTTCACTGGACGATAATATTATGGGTAGAAAACAGAAACAGAAAAATATGGGATAGAAAACAGGTAAAAATGTTCAATCTCAGAAACATATAAATTATTGAGCGGAGCGAAGCGGAGCTCAATCTTAGGCGACAAGTGTAAATCGTTTGTGTGCCTACTCCTCCAAAACGGCTCGACCAATTTTGACCAAATTTGGCATGCTGGTTGACATCATACCCGGGAGTGCATATATCTGAAATCATGAAAATGGAGCTGACCACGAAGGATTAATCACCGAAAAACCAGATGATTAAATGGTTGCCATGGAAATACGTGCGTCAACAATGAAAATAGAATTTAACGTTTGCTCCGCTCAACATTTGCAATTAGCAGCATGCATTGCATACCTAGTTATATATATATATATATATTTACAGGAAGAATTTTTGAAAAGGGCTTGGATGGCCAAATCCGAAACTATAAGGAAAAGCGAAAAATGCTCAAAGGAGTCACGAGCCCGATTTTGATGAAACTTAAAACCTTATCATTAGATTTTTGGAAAACCAATAATCCTAGCCTGGAATCGAAACCGTTGATTTTGAAAAAAAAACACACCCTTTATTATTACACCATACCATAGTGTCGCTGTTAAGGATCAAATTCAGCGAAGTAATGATATACGGCAAATTTAAGGAAAATTTGGAATATAATAAACAAAGTACGAACAGAATTGAACAGAATTTGATCCTTAACAGCGACACTATCGTATGGTGTAATAATAAAGGGTGTGTTTTTTTTCAAAATCAACGGTTTCGATTCCAGGCTAGGATTATTGGTTTTCCAAAAATCTAATGATAAGGTTTTAAGTTTCATCAAAATCGGGCTCGTGACTCCTTTGAGCATTTTTCGCTATTCCTTAAACTCGTAGTTTCGGATTTGGCCATCCAAGCCCTTTTCAAAAATTCATTCTGTATAAATAATATATATTCTGTATTTAAAATATTCTATATATTATATAGAATATTTTCTTTCCAGGAGGAACGTTCTAACAACTGACCAAGACACCACTAGCCCAAGACATCTAATTTTGTGATCACATTGTGCTAATATCTGATGATAATATTTTTGTGATTCATATTGTAAAATTATATGAGAAAAAGTTAGCATATTCATTGCTTACAATATATATAAACAGGGTTACCTGGTAAGTCGTGCGAAACCCGTTCAGGGGTGGTAGTTCCCACCATTTCTGTCAAATTTCACCTGGGACCCCTGCCCCCCACCCTAACCCTTTTCAAGTTATAAGGCTTTGAAGATTTTTTTGAAAAAATGCCGATTTCTTGTCTATGGCCAATCTTTTTCGTTTATTTTTGTTCAAATATTTATTTTTATACGATTTTTGTGTAGCAGATTAGTTTCTTCATCATTATGAAAAATAAAATTAGAGCTACCTCAACTAAATAGATAGAAGATTGATAGTTATAGCGTCAATAAAAAATCAGTACTAATCAAACTTCAACATGCAATATTAAAAAAATATCTATGACACCTAGGCTGCAGACACGCTTAAAAATATCAACGTTTCATTAGCTATTCAACAAGTTATAACAAGCTAGGCTGCTATTGGAAGTCTTGGAATAATCTTTGATAAAAGTCTTAAAAGTAGTAGTAAAAATTACCGTAAAATTTATCAATTAGTTTACAAAATAAAATATATATTATAGATAATATTATAAAATATATAATATAATAGATTTACACTTGTCGCCTTAGATTGAGCTCCGCTTCGATCCGCTTCGCTCCGCTTCACTCCGCTCAATAATTTATATATTTTTGAGTTTAAACATTTTTACTTGTTTTCTATCCCATATTTTTCTGTTTCTGTTTTCTAACCATAATTTTATCGTCCAGTGAAAAATTAAAAATACTTAAGATTTTTGAGATTTGAGAACGAACTGATGCGACAGCGCCATCAGTTCGTTAACATAATTTATTTTTAAAGTAATTGGTTGTCCTAAAACGTGGTAATTCCGAAGCTATTTTCTTAATGTTCCTATTTAGATTTTCAAAATGAAAAATATAATACTGAATGAAAACCTCTCTGTTTAGCTATTAATGAAGCTCAAAATGCTTATGCTCGTATCTATCTATATTTATACTTAGATATAAACTATTATTTCTTGACATATAAAAACCATCTAACATGCAGGTTATATTCAAATCTTCAAACAATATTTTTCAATCTTAAACGTTTCAGATACCTTTAAAGGTACAATGTCCTTATTTTATCTTTTTACTTAAGAATTATAACAATTTATTTACAATAAGAATTAAATATTTAAAATAAGAATTAAAATAAACATAATTATAGACTAAAAATATTTACATTACAAAATATCGTTTAAAAAATCCTCCGCGTCATTGCCGACTGGGAAGGTTCCCAGAATGCTGGCTGTGTTGCCACGTTGGATGGCGATACTTATTCTTTGGGCCAGAAAATAGCCAGCCTTCTGGTCCTGAGAAGCATCGATTAGGCGTTTAGCAATCTCTCTATAAAGGCGGCGAGCACTCGGACCCCATGACCCCAGTGTCTCAACCCCAAACAGCTCAAATATGTAATCACCTGCTAGGTTAGCATATTTACGCCGTTTAAGGCCTTCAGCTGATGCAGCAGCAGCGCCGGCACATTCGGATGTGCTTGGAAGGTGTGAAGGTACTAAGGTGTCAACGCATGTAGCGTCCCACACCAAAGGCCTTCCCATCTTCCACGGTAGCAACGACATACCGTCCGGTCTCTTTCCATCGCTTCGTGCTAAACCATTTGGTTCACGTACGGCCGGAAGACCTGCGGTGGACAGAGCCCTACGAATAATGTCGTTTAGAATGGCGTGCCGAGGTATACGACCTGCGCTTCTGCTACAAGAAAGGCCATGGTGTCCCAGATTATCGACGGCTCCACAGGTGCAATGATGCGGGGATACACAAGGTGTACCCAGCCGAAGGCAAGTGGCAATGCGGAAGGTTGTGTCGTCCAACATTGTACCGATGTTGGGCGATGGGAGCGCCTGGATCCATAACCGTGACTCCCATTCTCCAACAGCTAGTAGGCGTGCACGCTCTGAAATATTGACAGAAGTATCAATTAGTGTATTTATTCTCAATTTACAGAGCGGTGAATCCCACAGTCGCTGTGAGCCTAGGCGTGAGGCCAGGTCAGTGTCGGGGCAAGACATCCTCCAAGCATTTATGGCATCGGTCTTGCATCGCACCTCGGAATCAATCAGTGTATTTGACAAAATTTTCCTTCGGTGCTATGGACCGATGACAGAAATGCTGGCAGACTGACATCTGTGACTCTACGAATACCTAGCCCGCCCAAGCGAACTGGAAGAGACGCTTGGACCCAGGCCCGGTCATTAATATTTACATTTAAAATTTTACACAAAGAATTTTGTATTAAGCTGTCTAGTCTGCCCAAAATTTCTACATTTTTCCAAAATTGTCCTGAACTGTGTAAATTTGGGTACGAAAAGACAAAAACGAAGAATAGTGAAAGCTGAATGAATACTGATATTACATAGACTATCAATAACCTGATCAAAATTTAGAATTTTTTCCTCGATAAAAGTGGAGAAGCCATCCTCTAAAATCGGGGACCCTAGGAGGCGTAAAGAAGTTTTGTCCAAAACTTTTATGTTGGGGCCAAACAGTTGAATTTGGAGATTGTTGTTAATTTATCTGTGTTTTCAGATATAAAAATCTCACATTTATTCGGGTTCAGTTCTAAGCCAATTGACTGAAACTCGTTCTTTATTAGGGCTAAATCTTGTAAAACTGTCTCGACTTTTCCCCCTAAAGTCCCGTCGTCTAAATACCAAATGTTGAATTTTGATTTTATTTTTTTAATTATTGGGTTAATGGCCAAACTGAAGATGATAAGATACTTAAGTAGATCTTTTAACTGCCGTCTATAGTGTTGTCCAAGTCTCTACCCAAGTAATCAATATGCTTGCAGTAAAACGCAACGAGCTTGTAGTAAAACGCAATTATAATTATTCACTACGATGTCGATGAAGAAAATGCTGATAAAACGAATCCTGTTAAAATGAAAATCAAACTTTATAAAAGAAGGTCGTGAACAAGTCCAAGCCCTCGTGATTAATTATGAACACGACACCATTCAATTTAATTCTTGTCCAATGAAATAAAAAGGAAAAGTTTTATGCGCTTTTATTTATTAATAAAATGGTCATTTCGTCGTGTCGAAAGGTACGCTCAGACAATTAAGATGTCAGCATTAACGACGGATTGGTCGATGACAAAATTCTCCAATAAATCTTTATAACAAGAGACTATAGAAATCAATAGACTACAGAAATTTACGATTCTTTTAGTCACCGGTTTAGTTGTAATTTGTAAGAAGAGACTTCTTTATTATAAACATACAACAATAGATAAGTATAATAATGAAAAACATCACTAAAACTAGTTCCTAATTTAATATTTTGTCTTGTACTAGTACAGTAAAACAAGTCACACAAACGTAGTTATGTAGTTAGGTACCTAATTACATGAAACTGGGAATGACCCTTACCCTGCTTTGATAAATAGTGTCGCTGACTTTGCTATTTCACTTCAGTAAGCCAACATCAATCTTTTACCCATGTATGAGGCGTATTTGATTTAATGAACTTATACAGTAGACGTTTTCCTAGTGCCACTTTGAATAAAACACAAAGAGCTAAATAACTTATTACGGCATAAATAACTTAACCCGCCATGGAGAATTAAATTTACTTAGGCTACAATGAAATGTGTGAAATAACTATATTTAATTCTTTCAACATGGACTTTTTTTTTTTTTTTTTTTATATTTGGTTCGCCAAATTGACGCCGCCCGCCTGGTGGTAAGTCGTGACGACGTCTAGCGATTGTGGGCCACTCTCACAGCACACATTACTATTGAGAGTGGCCCTCAACTTGACGACCTACTGATGTGCCTCTTCACGCTCCGCTTAAAGAACCCAGGATTATATGTGGGAGGAAACACGTGCACAGGCAGGGCGTTCCAGGCCACTATCGTTCGGCAGAGAAACGAACGTTTAAAACGTTCGGTTCTCGCGAACATGCTATCCACTGTGTGGGGGTGGCATCTCTGCCCGGCACGAGTCGTTCGGGATCGGAAGGAAGAGGGTGGGATCAGATTGAAGAGCTCTTCAGAACACTCGCCGTGGTAAATACGGTAGTATTGTTCGGCGCTGAACTAGCGGCTCAAGGCTTCCCGTTACCTCCGGACAATCTATAATACGGATAGCCCGTCGCTGCATAGCGTCGAGAGCGTCCAGCAGATACTTCGCGGAGCCGGTGAGAGCAGTATTCGACGCAGGGTCTTATCTGCGTCTTGTACAGCAGACACCTCTGGTCCGGTGTAAAGAATCTCTTTACCTTATTCAGTATTCCTAGTTTCCGCGAAGCTAGCCCTATACATCTTTCGATGTAGTTTTTATTATTGAGCTCTCGACGAACGTCTATGCCAAGGATATCAAGGTTGTCCTTCATTGGTAATAATGCATTCTGAAGAGAGGGTAGGGGAAGGAAAGGGGATTTCTTCGCAGTAAATGCACACGCCTGTGTTTTGCGGGCATTGAACTCGACCAGGTTCTCGGTACCCCATTGAGAGATACTGTCGAGGTTACGGTCGAGATCAGCCACGAGTCGTCGTCTCTCCTCCTCAATCTCAGATCGCCCCGCCGTCGGACGAACCGAGTAACTCCCGTGCAGTGTGCTGTCATCTGCATAGCAATGAATGTTCCCGAGGGATAGCATATCATTGATATGCAGAAGAAAGAGAGTTGGTGATAGTACGGACCCCTGCGGTACCCCGGCATTCACTTGCAAGAAGCGACAAGCCTGGCCATCGCAGAGGACCCGCACTCGGCGCTCGTTTAAAAAGCTGGCAATCCAGCTGCACAGTTGAGGAGGTAGACCATATGCCGGAAGCTTGGAAAGGAGCGAAGCATGCCAGACCCGAAGGCTTTGGCGATGTCCAGGCTAATAGCCAAGGACACGCCGTGCCTTTCCATAGCCCCACCCCAGACATGCGTTACGAATGCCAGAAGATCACCCGTTGATCGCTTTGGCCTGAAGCCGTATTGTCGATCATTGATTAGCGAGTGATCCTCTAGGAATTGCATGAGCTGCTTATTTATAAGGAGCTCAAGCACCTTGCAAATGACTGAGGTGACAGCTATGGGTCGATAGTTGCCTGGATCGGACCGATCCCCTTTCTTGGGGATCGGTTGTACGTTCGCCTCCTTCCAGACCTCCGGCACGAGCCCTGAAGAGTATGACAGGCGGTACAGACGCGTTAATACTGGAGACAACTCAGCTGCACATTTTCGTAGCACCACCGCCGGAATGCCGTCAGGGCCACTGGCTTTCCGCGTGTCGAGTGACCGCAGCACTGCCCGTACATCACATTGCCTGATAACAATATCAGGCATTGTGTGGCCACAGTTGGCGATGGCGGGGGGCTGCAGGCCACGGTCGTCGACCCAGGAATTAGCCGCAAAGAGGTCTGCGAGCATATCCGCTTTCTCTTGGGCTTTGTGAGCCAGTGTTCCATCTGGGTAACGCAGCGGTGGCAGCGAGGGCTGACAAAAGTTAGATTGCACGGCTTTGGCCAGTTGCCAGAATCCACGGCTGCCCGTGGGATGGGAAGTGAGCTCCTGACCAAGCCGCGCGACGCGCTGGGCATCCGCTCTCTTAAAGGCCCTCTTACTCGACTTTGTGGCCCGGTTGTACGCTGCTTTGAGGTGGCCCACGTTTGGGTCGCGCACAGCCCGGGCCCTGATCCAGGCGCGATATGCCGACTGTTTTTGTCGAACAGCTTTGGCACAATCTCGCCCGAACCAGGGACGGGCTCTGCGGATACTGGCGACATCAGTGAAAGGGATGTAATAATCCATCCCTAAACTGATCTCGCCAGCAATAGCAGAAGCACTATCTTAAGGAGCCTTTCCTACAAAGCAGCGCTGGCTCCAGGGGACGGACGCATAATAATCGCGTAGACCGTCCCAATCCGCTGACGAGTAGTGCCATAGTCGTCGTGACGTTTGTACAGGACGTGCAGGAGGTGACACCTTCATGACAGCGTGAACAACACAGTGGTCGGAACTACCCAGTGGGGCTCCTATCGAAACACTGTACTGGGCTGGGCGACTCGTCAGCAGTAGATCCAGCAGAGCGGGCGCGTGATCTGACCTGTCTGGTATCCGGGTGATCCCGTATACCATCTGGGTCAGACCGTGGGAGAGAGCGAACGCATGGGCGGCTCTACCCGCATGATCAGTCTTGAGCGACCCCAGCCATTCAATGTGATGGCCATTGAAGTCCCCCAGAAATACTAGGTCAGCGTTCGGGAACCGCACCTGCGCTTCATCAGCCGTCTCGCTGAGGTACTGGAAGAGCTTTGTTGTCTCAGAATCCCCTGTGTGGGATCGGTAGACGCACACGTAGATCTGGCTCATAGAGCCATGGTCTACGAGCAGCCAAAGGACGGAATTGGAGGGGTTCTCTAGGCAGCGCAACCGGCGGCAGCAAACATCCGCCCTAACGAACACGCACACCCCGGCTTTGTCTCGAAATTGTTCCTCGATGACATAGCCGGGGTAACACAGGTAAGACGTGTCGTCAGGGCGGCGTATTTGTGTCTCCGTGAGGAACATCACAGCGGGCCGAGCCGTCTCAAGCTGGTGGTGGACGGTATCGAGGTTCGCATGGAGTCCACGGATGTTAGTGAACTCCACCTCGAAATCTGAAGTTGTGGGGTTTCCTAGGGCCGCTGTGTAACGTTTATTTCTTTTTTGTTGCACTGCCATTGTAGATTTTGAAGAAGAAGCGTGAAGACAGGGCGACATTTGGTGCAGCAGTAAGTGACAAAGCGCAGGGGCTAGCTTTGTCTAGAACCGTGTGGTTAGGTCGGAGCCGACTCGCCGGACGGAAGGGCTCCCAAACCCCCCTGATGCAAGGCCGCCGCTACCCCACACCGGTTACCACCCGGAGCGGCAATCCCACATCAGGATTATGCGCAACATGTGGGGCAGCCTCCTGGGGTGGGTGGCCCCAGGCGGGCCCCACGACTGTGTTGCGGGCGGCCGCGGCAACGCCGTTGCTAAGGGTCTCCCTGGCCGGCGAATCGACCCACACCACCCACACTAGACTCCGTTTCGCCCCCACTGGTCCCATGCCTGCTGCACCATACATCGCCCCGGGCTGCTTTGTAAATGTGTTGATCGCACTGACCTAAAGTGTTAAGTTCCATTTCAAGTATCGCAAACTGACAGTATTCCCGAATCAGTCCATGAAACAAAAAAAAATCTTTGTTAATTGATAAAACAGTGTTGCTTTTGTTGTTGTTCAAATTAACCACGAAATAGTCAAGAAAAAACTTCTTATCCACGGATAACTTTAGATGAACTTGAACAAACTTTAGTGAAACCAAAGCCAAATATTTTTTAAAAAGATGTCAGAAGTTGATAGTATCAGTGTCATATCGTCAAAAAATCATCTGGCAAAAACAAAAGAATGTGCTGAATAATCTTCACTTCGATAGAATGGTCACTATCAGATATCAGAACTAACAATAGTTTGATCATAGCGTTAATAGTTGATTATAAGTCCACACAGGATGCCCGCATTTCCTACCAGGGTGTACCCAGGGTTAAATCTAATCTCATCCGAAATTTCATCAAGATCGATCAATTCTACTAATAATAAACCGAATCTTTGTACCTATTCTCTGTAACTTTGTGCCGAAAAAACCCTTTTTCCTATCAAGCCTATTACCACTTAAGGAGAACATTAATGTTGCCAAAGCCTCGGCTGTTGATCTGCAGGTGGACTACTCGCAGGTGACGTTGACTTGGTCTCAGGGTTGGCAAGTCCTCTGACCTTCTTAAGATCTCTATACACCCCAAAAACAACTTAGTATAAAGCGTCAGTTATCTAATCTTATGGCACAAGATCTGCTTAGTTTTCTTATACTATCTTAGAATAGTGCTGTCTTTGCTGACAGTAATTCAATACCAGTCTATTGCCCAAGAAAATTTAAACATTAGGTAAGAAGACTATAGAAGGCGTACTTACCTAATATTTAAATTTTCTTCGACATGTCACTGACACAAACTGTTGTCTCGATCAACAGAACCAATCTCGATCAACACATCGAAGGTCAAGTGACAGTTCCTAGCTCCTCTCTCATTATATTTGTCTAGAATCGTTTTAGTAGATTGATATTAATTTACTTTTAATATTTTATGAAAAAGTTTCTTCAAACCCGTTTTTTATTCCGGTTCTAGTAGGTACTAATATTAAGTCGAGGTCGTCGAGTTTCCAGTATCTACCGACCGTATTGTGGTTTAGGTTGACCGTAAAACATTTCGTTGTACCATTGTTTCTCTTCCCTCATGTAATCCTTACTGATGTATTTACGTACCACGAATACGAATTATACGGAAGCTTGTTTACATTTTAATGAAAGGCGTGCGTTTCTAAATTCTATTTATAATATCCACTCCCTAGCTGAATCTCATAATTCTTACGCTGAATGTACATGTTTAAAATTCATCACATAAACGATGTGACTAAATATCACAAAATCAGTGAATAAATAAATTGAATAAGTACATAATAATTGTAATTATTCCAACTTACATTTTCGAGTCATAATTCATATTTACGAGAAATTCATATTGTAACGTTATAATAATATCGTTAAAAGATTTTATTATTTCATAGTTATGCGCCAGATATCTCGATCAAAAATGGTTTTCTTCAAGCCGGAGCCGGTTGATCGCTGGAGGCTGGACAGGAGGCTCGCGACGATCTTATCCGGATATGGGCCTTGAGATGTACGGTACTTTCCACGAGCCGGGTGCCCGTGGAGATCACTGGTCCTGTGCTCCGTCAGTTACTTCCTCACCCAACCTCTCACGGGTCATGGCTGCTTTGCTTTGCCAAATTCCTGTGCGAAGTGGAGGGGTCCTGTCAGAGCCCGATTGTCATCATTGCGCAGGCGGCGCCGTGAATACGGCGGAGCATACGCTTGTCGTGTGCGCCGCCTGGGACTCGCAGAGGTTGGCCCTCACGGTCATCATTGGCAGAGTACCTAGGTTCGCTGCCGGCCGTCGTTCAATCCATGGCCGGCAGCGAAGAATGTTGGGCCGCCGCACCATCGTCGCCTCCTTCGCTTGGAAGGTGATGGCGGTAAAGAAGGACACGGCGTATATTATACGCCCGAGCCCTGATAGGGCCGTGGGCGGTGGGTCGGGGGGCCCACTGATCACACGAAAGGCCCTGGAGTTTGGGGGTATCGCTTCTATGTTGAATTGGGGGGCAAGACCCCCCTTGTGAAGAGCTCTAAAGAGCGCCCCTTTGCCGGGCCACCATCGCATCTTCTACCTATCCGGGGGCCCGTCTAAGGCGATAGAGAAACACCGTGGATAGGTTTTAGTGGGTAGTCTGGTCCGTTTTCCATCCAAGGACCGGGAGTCCCACTTGAAGCCGTCTGGGAGGCAAAGTGCCTAAATCCATCAATGACCATGTTAAAAAAATTGCTTTCATTCAACAGAATACCGGCACTAAAACGTGTAAAGAAAATTGATTTTTAGCGACGAAGTAATTCCGGTAGACGAGTTCATAGGCCCATTAACAAACTCAAAAATCGCGGCAGTTCTTCAATTATTCAGTAGGAGCATATTTTAACACGCTGAGACTCACGGCTATTGACAATTATGATAAGGCCCTGATGCTTCATTCACACGCCTAAACGTATAAACAAATTACGTCAGCTCGAATTGATTATATTACCGACAACTGTAAGAAAAATGTAGGAAGTGGAAGAGAGGCTTGCCTTTTTCTTTGGAAAGGTCAGATTTTATTGACGACTTCCATTTGATTTGATTGATAGTTGCCTATAAGACGCTGCGCTTTGTAAAGTGTGAAAATCTGTTCATACTTTATCAACAATGGCTGTTTCAAGTGTCGACGTAATAGTACCTATTTAAGTATAATATTTATTTCAATTATCCCATCAGACTATGTCAACGTCGAAAGTAATCAGTCTGTTAGATGCTCCACTACGTGATAATACCAAAAGAACGATTTGACAACATTGAACCATTGTCAATAAGTATTTATATTGGCTGTTGGCCTTAGGTAGGCTGTTTTTGCTAGCAAGTTGGAAAATGGTTACGGTTTAAATTTTTTCATACTATGTAAGTTGTCAACAAGCAGCCAACCTCCTGATTGTAAGTCGAAGTCAAAGGTATTACTTTTATGTTGCTAAAAAAATTGAGCTATGTTTTTGAAAGACCATCTACTGATACTCCACACTCCAGGGTAGATACCCCACGTACAGGGGAGGTACCCCAATAAAAAATATTTTTCATAATTTTCTTTTAGCATTTTGTCAATGTAGTAAGTACACACATATACATGCAAAGTTAGATGTTTCTAGCACTCACCGTTTAGGAGGAAAGCCGAGGACAGACGGACGGGCAGACATGACGAATCTATAAGGATTCCGAAACTTGAACTACGGAACCCTAGAAAAAGAGATGGTAGAGAAATAGCTATAAGAAACGTAGTACCTATAAGCTATTTGCGGTCAGTTTCAAGTGAGAGGGTAGTAATTACCCTGCGAAGTCGGCCCTTTTGTCTTCTAACAAAGAACAGATGTTCTTGAACTTTATAGGGCTATAACTAAAATATAATAGTCGTAAGTTTCCTCTTAGAATCTATTAGATACTAAAGTTATAATATTCGAAACCGAAGTGTGTCGTTTACTATCACTTAAGTCATTTTTATATTCACCATTTGGGCTTCTTACATTTCCAGATTTTTTTTCTTTTATTTTGTCGAGGCTTTTGTCCATAATGGACATGTCAGCCATTTCCAGATTTGCTATGCGTAAAGAGAGCCTCCCATAATTCGACACATGACCTACTTTTAGAAAGTTTTTTGTTATATTGCAATAAAATTACATATATAAATAGGTAAGTGTATTTTAAGGACTTGCACCAGATACCAAATATCATCGACCTTAAAAAAATTAAGCGTTGTCTTATTCAATTTTCATTGAATAAAGAGACTACCTATTTGATTTAATGAATACTTACATCTTGACTGCTTCGGTGGGGTGGTCGGTAGTGTTATCGACTCCGTGTCAAACGTCGAATCAAATATTTGTGTGATCTTCAAATGTTTATTTCGGAGTTCGGCGGTTTTCTGTGGGCCAATAAATTATGTATATTTAGAAAATATTGTCGCCTATATCCTATACCACAAGCTTACAGCTTAGTTTAGATAGAGATACGCTATTCTACGCCGAAGGACCTGACGGCATCAGCTACTTGTGAATACTGGGTGTCTGATTTACACCAACTCAAGAAAATTAGGCGTGTGAATAAAGCATCCGGGCCTTATCGTAATTATCAATAGCCGTGAGTTAAAATATGCTCCTACTGAATAATTGAAGAACTGCCGCGATTTTTGAGTTTGTAAATTGGCCTATGAACTCGTCCACCGGAATTTCGTCGTCGCTAAAAATCAATCTTCGTTACACGTTTTGGTGCTGGTATTCTGTTGAATGAAAAAAATATTTTTTAACATGGTCAGTGATGCATTTAGGCTAAAGAGCCTAAATGCATCACTGACCATGTTAAAAAAAAAGCCGTCTGGGAGGCAAAGGCCGGCTTCGAGTGGGACTCCCGGTCCTTGGATGGAAGACGGGCCACGGATAGGTAGAAGATGCGATGATGGCCCGGCAAAGGGGCGCTCTTTAGAGCTCTTTACAGGGGGGTCTTGCCCTCCCCATTCAACACAGAAGCGATACCCCCAAACTCCAGGGCCTTTCGTGTGATCAGTGGGCCCGCGACCCACCGCCCATGGCCCTATCAGTCGCGGGCTTAGGCGCATAAAATACGCCGTGTCCTTCTTTACCGCCATCACCTTCCAAGCGAATGAGGCAGTATACCGCCGTTTGCCCGAATTTTATTTACCCTAATTTCATTTGACATAATAGTCAACAGACATAATATTATATGACATAATATTAATTTGCCCTACTCTTAGTTGCTATATTAGTCACGTGCTAGAAGCTTTGTTTCCCATATAGTCTCTTACCATAATATCACTTGTCATGATCATTGTAAGCCCTAATTATCACATGCATTAATTATCACTGGGGTTGTATCATTGGGTGCAAAGAGGCTCTTCTTACATCTATCAGGCTCCAGCGACCTCACCTGCTAGTGGCGCACCTGCTGATTAACGGACGAGGTTCGTATATTACGGTACCCATATGGTGGCTTCGGCCCCTACGTGGATACCAGGTGGTACAACAGTGTTGGTCCGGGGGGTACCACCGTCGAAACCGGCGAAGCGGAGTCTAGTGTGGGTGGTGTGGGTCGATTCACCGGCCAGGGAGACCCTTAGCAACGGCGTTGCCGCGGCCGCCCTCAACATAGTAATGGGGCCCGCCTGGGACCAACCACCCCAGTAGGCTGCCCCGCATGTTGCGCATAATCCTGTTGTGGGGTCACCGCTCCGGGTGGTAACCGGTGTGGGGTAGCGGCGGCCTTGCATCAGGGGGGTTTGGGAGCCCTTCCGTCCGGCGGGTCGGCTCCGACCTAACCACACGGTTCTAGACGAAGCTAGCCTATGCAGTTTGTCACTTACTGCCGCACCAAATATCGCCCTGTCTTCACGCTTCCCGATATTTCACAATGACAGTGCAACAAGATAATAGACGGTACACAGCGGCCCCTAGAAACACCACAAAGTTGACTTCGTTTGAGGTGGAGTTCGCGAATATCCGCGGACTCCATGCAAACCTCGATACCGTCCACCATCACCTGGAGACGGCACGGCCTTCTGTGATGTTCCTAAAGGAGACACAGATACGTCGCCCTGACGACACGTCGTACCTCTGTTACCCGGGCTAAATTCTTCCAGCTTCCAAGTGCCACCGCCTGCTCGTGCTGAATAAATGACTCGACGACTATGGCACTACTCGTCGGCAGACTGGGACGGTCTCCGCGATTACTTTGCGTCCGTCCCGTGGAGCCAGCGCTGCTTTGTAGGGAAGGCGCCTTCGGATAGCGCTGCTGCCGTTGCTGGCGAGATCAGTCTAGGGATAGAATATTGTATCCCTTTCACTGATGTCGCCAGCATCCGCAAAGCTCGCCCCTGGTTCGGGCGTGAATGTCCCGAGGCTGTCCAGAAAAAACAGTCGGCATATCGCGCCTGGGTCAGGGCTCGGGCGGCACGTGACCCGAACGTGAACCGCCTCAAAGCAGCGTACAATAGGGCCACTAGGTTCAGCAAGAGGGCCTTCAAGAGAGCGGATGCCCAGCGCGTCGCGTGACTTGGTTAGGAGCTCACATCCCATCCCACGGGCAGCCGTGGATACTGGCTCACAAAGCCCAATAGAAGGCGGACATGCTCGCAGACCACTTTGCGGCTAACTCCCCGGTCGATGACCGTGGCCTGCAGCCCCCCGCCATCGTCAACTGTGGCCACACTATGCCTGATATTGTTATCAGGCAATGTGATGTACGGGCAGTGCTGCGGTCACTCGACACGCGGAAAGCCAGTGGCCCTGACGGCATTCCGGCGGTGGTGCTACGAAAATGTGCTGCTGAGTTGTCTCCAGTATTAACGCGTCTGTACCGCCTGTCATACTCTACAGGCCTCGTGCCGGAGGTCTGGAAGGAGGCGAACGTACAACCGATCCCCAAGAAAGGGGATCGATCCGATCCAGGCAACTATTGACCCATAGCTGTCACCTCAGTCATTTGCAAGGTGCTCGAGCTTCTTATCAATAAGCAGCTCATGCGATACCTGGAGGATCACTCGCTAATCAATGATCGGCAATATGGCTTCAGGCCAAAACGATCAACGGGTGACCTCCTGGCATTCGTCACGCATGTATGGGGTGAGGCTATGGAAAAGTTCGGCGAGTCCTTGGCTATTAGCCTGGACACCGCCAAAGCTTTCGATAGGGTCTGGCATGCTTCGCTCCTTTCCAAGCTTCCGGCTTATGGTCTACCTCCTCAATTGTGCAGCTGGATTGCCTGTTTTTAAACGAGCGCCGAGTGCGTGTCCTCTGCGATGGCCAGGCTTCTCGCTTCTTGCAAGTGAATGCCAGGGTACCGCAGGGGTCCGTACTGTCACCAACTCTCTTTCTTCTGCATATCAATGATATGCTTTCCCTCGGGAACATTCATTGCTATGCAAATGACAGTACATTGCACGGGAGTTACTCGGTTCGTCCGACGGCGGGGCGATCTGTGATAGAGGAGGAGAGACGACATCTCGTGGGTGATCTCGATCGAAACCTCGACAGTATCTCCCAATGGGGTGCCGAGAACTTAGTCGAGTTCAATGCCCACAAAACACAGGCGTGTGCATTTACAGCGAAAAAATCCCCTTTCCTTCCCCTACCCACTCTTCAGAATGCAAAATTACTAATGAAGGACAATCTAGACATCCTTGGCATAGACGTTCGTCGAGAGCTCAATAACACAAAATACATTGAGTGATGTATTGGGATAGCTTCGCGGAAACTAGTAATACTGAACAAGGTAAAGCGATTCTTTACACCGCACCAGAGGTGTCTGCTGTACAAAATGCAGATTAGACCCTGCGTTGAATACTACTCTCACCTCTGGGACGGCTCCGCGAAGTATTTGCTGGACGCACTCGACGCTATGCAGCGACGCGCTGTTCGCATTATAGACTGTCCGGAGGTAACGGGAAGCCTTGAGCCGCTAGCCCAGCGACGAACAATTGCTTCCTTGGCCGTGTTCTACCGTATTTACCACGGTGAGTGTTCTGAAGAGCTCTTCAACCTGATCCCACCCTCTCCCTTCCAATCCCGAACAACGCGTGCCGGGCAGAGATGTCGCTTTCATACCGTGGAAACCGTCTTCGCGAGAACCGAGCTTTTTAAACGTTCGTTTCTCTGCCGAACGATGGTGGCTTGGAACGCCCTGCCTGCGCACGTGTTTCCTCCAACATATAACCCTGGGTTCTTTAAGCGAAGCGTGAAGAGGCACATTACTGGGTCGTCAAGTTGAGGGCCACTCTCTATAGTATTCCTGTATACTGTGAGAGTCGCCCTCAATTGCCAGACGTCGCCTCAGCTTACCATCAGGCGGGTGGCGTCAATTTGTCGACCTAAATATTAAAAAAGTAAAAAAAAAAATCACATGCCCTAATTATCACATGCCCTAATTATCACATGTCCTAATTATCACAAACTAATTATCACATGCCCTAATTATCACATGACATAATTATCACATGCCCTACTTATCACATGTCAAAACATCAATGAGGTTTAGGTTATGTTAGAACATGAAAGACAACGCACGAGCCGAGCGAGCGAAGCGAGCGTGCCGCGGCAGCGTTCGGAGAAGTGCCACAATAATTTTTCATAATCATAGCCCTTTTTTTTAAGTTGCGGCGCCTTGACGTGGCCATACTGCGTCCATTACGGGACGTCACTGGTAGTTGCGGTGGTATTTACCCAGTGGCGCCCGGCCGATAATCATAGCCCTAATAATCAGATGCCATAACATCATTTGCCATCGTTATTGAGGTTTAGGTTAGGTTAGAACATGAAAGACAACACACGAGCCGAGCGAGCGAAGCGAGCGTGCCGCGGCTGCGGCCGGCGAAGTGCCAGTAAGCTAATAAGTAGATAGGTATTAGAATTAAATCGCTTACAAATGTTTTGTTACCCACCAATGTATTTATAACGGGTTTGTAAATCATTTTAGAGCGCTTGTAGAAATATCATGAGCAAATGCATAGCTATCATGATGCAGTCTAAATTTTCGGTAGTCTTTATTACGACATTCCTGTGCATCTTCGGAAAGTTGGCCAATTGGTAACACAGCAAATTGTTCAATGATCCTCTCTCCATGAATTAAAATTTTTTGTACAGATGACGGCATATAATACCAGTTATATTTACTAACGTATAATCTAGCCGTCTCCCAAGCATAATCACCAAATTTCTGAGAGTCGCTCATAAAACCGGATGATAAGGTTTGTAATATAACATAGAACTGCTTCGTCGTTTTCTCCACTCGACCGTAATCCTTGAACGTATGCATTGTATATGTGATCAAAACCATGTTCGCTCAAGATTGTTGTATTCTTTGGTCTCTTACTAGACTCTGCGGAATCCTCGTATGGCACACATGGTCTTCCTCTCTTTCCATCAGATATAGACGGCCTGGAATCAGTCGGTATGTCGCAATCTTCAGCTGGTAAAATTACAGAATACTCCATGTCCAACCAAGCACGATATTTTTTAAGGAAATCATCTTTTCTACGCGAAGCCTGTATCCAACGTGAACTTATTTGGCTATTCCTTTTTTTTTGGAAATCGGAGATAAATTATCTGTTTGTTTCTTTCGGAAAGATGGTAATTTTCACTAAAAAAGTACTCAGACTCAAAACTTTTTTTTCACCGTCAATGTAAGCAAGGACTAGTTCGTGTCTCAAACATTTAAAAGTAGACATTATCGTATTTGTTGTTATTTAAGAAATTGAAACAAATGTTATAATACTCGTATGTACCTACATGTAGGTACTCAAAGAAAAAGTTTATGTTAAATAACAAATTGTTAGGAACTTATACCTATACCATTCAGTATTTGCATAAAAACGTGTGCAAAAAAATATCAAAAGGAAACCACAATGATGAGTGCAAAACATTATCAATAATAATGCATTGTCTACCATGCAGCATGCATAACAGCGAAAACCACAAATTGTACGATAGCGTGATTTTTTGCATCATTTCGCACACTTCATTGTCTCGTAACTACCAAACCCGCACGAACCCGCAGCTAAATTTTATTAATATTATTAATGAATACCTAAGCTACAAAATAATTTGAAATTTAGACCTTAGGCAAGCTATGATGACCATTAAAACTCTATTCGAAAAAAAAAGAAGACCGAAAATTGACCGGGTAAGCTTTACTGGCAATTATTTATTAAATAAATAATTTATTTATATGTTTCAAACATGTTTTCAAATCTTTATTAGACTACCTTTTCAGAAACATGTAACATTGTGTAACAAAAATACTAAAAAAAGTGGTTAATAAGCCCGTGAACTTGAAAGAAATGTAGCGAAAAAAAAAACCCAAAATATGACTTTCGTGAAAACCATTTATGATCAGCAGTTGTTCTAGGGCGATCCATAGTGCGACGGTGCGATGGCCCAACATTCTTCGCTGCCGGCCATGGATTGAACGACGGCCGGCAGCGAACCTAGGTACTCTGCCAATGATGCCCGTGAGGGCCAACCTCTGCGAGTCCCAGGCGGCGCACACGACAAGCGTATGCTCCGCCGTATTCACGGCGCCGCCTGTGCAATGATGACAATCAGGCTCCGACAGGATTCCCCACCACTTCGTACAGGAATTTGGCAAAGCAGCCATGACCCGTGAGAAGTTGGGTGAGGAAGTGACTGACGGAGTACAGGACCAGTGATCTCACGGGCACCCGGCTCGTGGAATGTACCGTACATCTCAAGGCCCATATCCGGATAAGATCGTCGCGAGCCTCCTGTCCAGTCTCCAGCGATCGACCGGCTTCAGCTTGAAGAAAACCATTTTTGATCGAATTATCTGTCGTATAACTATGAAATAATAAAATCTTTTACCGATATTATTATAACGTTACAATATGAATTTCTCGTAAATATGAATTATGACTCGAAAATGTAAGTTGGAATAATTACAGTTATTATGTACTTATTCAATTTATTTATTCACTGATTTTGTGATATTTAGTCACATCGTTTATGTGACAAATTTTAAACATGTACATTCAGCGTAAGAATTATGAGATTCAGCTAGGGAATGGATATTATAAAGAGAATTTAGAAACGCACGCCTTTCATTAAAATGTAAACAAGCTTCCGTATAATTCGTATTCGTGGTACGTAAATACATCAGTAAGGATTACATGAGGGAAGAGAAACAATGGTACAACGAAATGTTTTACGGTCAACCTAAACCACAATACGGTCGGTAGATACTGGAAACTCGACGACCTCAACTTAATATTAGTACCTACTAGAACCGGAATAAAAAACGGGTTTGAAGAAACTTTTTCATAAAATATTAAAAGTAAATTAATACCAATCTGATAAATCGAATCTAGACAAATATAACGAGAGAGGAGCTAGGAATTGTCACTTGACCTTCGATGTGTTAATGGTTCTGTTGATCGAGACAACAGTTTGTGTCAGTGACATGTCGAAGAAAATTTAAATATTAGGTAAGTACGCCTTCTATAGTCTTCTTACCTAATGTTTAAATTTTCTTCGGCAATAGACTGGTATTGAATTAATGTCAGCAAAGACAGCACTATTCTAAGATAGTATAAGAAAACTAAGCAGATCTTGTGCTATACGATTAGATAACTGACGCTTTATACTAACTTTTTTTTTTGGGGGTGTATAGAGATCTTAAGAAGGTCAGAGGACTTGCCAACCCTGAGACCAAGTCAACCTCACCTGCGAGTAGTTCACCTGCAGATCAACAGCCGAGGCTTTGGCAACATTAATGTTCTCCTTAAGTGGTAATAGGCTTGATAGGAAAAAGGGTTTTTTCGGCACAAAGTTACAGAGAGTAGGTACAAAGATTCGGTTTATTATTAGTAGAATTGATCGATCTTGATGAAATTTCGGATGAGATTAGATTTAACCCTGGGTACACCCTGGTAGGAAATGCGGGCATCCTGCGTGGACTTATAATCAACTATTGACGCTACGATCATACTATTGTTAGTTCTGATATCTGTCTATCGAAGTGAAGATTATTCAGCACGTTCTTTTGTTTTTGCCAAATGATTTTTTGGCGATATGACACTGATATATTATCAACATCTGACATCTTTTTAAAAAATATTTGGCTTTGGCTTCACTAAAGTTTGTTCAAGTTCATCTAAAGTTATCCGTGGATAAGAAGTTTTTTTTGACTATTTCGTGGTTAATTTGAACAAGAACAAAAGCAACATTGTTTTATCAATAAACAAAGATTTTTTTTTGTTTCATGGACTTAAATAGATTCGGGAATACTGTCAGTTTGCGATATTTGAAATGGAACTTAACACTTTAGGTCAGTGCGATCAACACATTTATAAAGCAGCCCATGTTGAAAGAATTAAATATAGTTAATTCACACATTTCATTGTAGCCTAAGTAAATTTAATTCTCCATGGTGGGTTAAGTTATTTATGCTACGGCTAAGTTCTTTAGCTCTTTGTGTTTTATTCAAAGTGGCACTAGGAAAACGTTTACTGTATAAGTTCATTAAATCAAAACGCCTCATACATGGGTAAAAGATTGATGTTGGCTTACTGAAGTAAAATAGCAAAGTCAGCGACTCTATTTATCAAAGCAGGGTAAGGGTCATTCCTAGTTACATGTAATTAGGTACCTAACTACGAGTACATAACTGTGTTTGTGTGACTTGTTTTACTGTACTAGTACAAGACAAAATATTAAATTAGGAACTAGTTTTAGTGATGTTTTTCATTATCATACTTATCTATTGTTGTATGTTTATGATAAAGAAGTCTCTTCTAACAAATTATAACTAAACCGGTGACTAAAAGAATCGTAAATTTCTATAGTCTCTTGTTTTAAGATTTATTAAAGAATTTTGTCATCGACCAATCCTTCGTTAATGCTGACATCTTAATTGTCTGAGCGTACCTTTCGACACGACGAAATGACCATTTTATTAATAAATAAAAGCGCATAAAACTTTTCCTTTTTATTTTATTGGAAAAGAATTAAATTGAATGGTGGGGTGTCCATAATTAATCACGAGGGCTTGGACTTGTTCACGACCGTCTTTTATAAAGTTTGATTTTCATTTTAACAGGATTCGTTTTATCAGCATTTTCTTCATCGACATCGTAGTGAATAATTATAATTGCGTTTTACTACAAGCTCATTGCGTTTTACTGCAAGCATATTGATTACTTGGGTAGAGCCTTGGACAACACTATAGACGGCAGTTAAAAGATCTACTTAAGTAAAAAGATAAAATAAGGAAATTGTACCTTTAAAGGTATCTGAAACGTTTAAGATTGATTAATATTGTTTGAAGATTTGAATATAACCTGCATGTTAGATGTTTTTTATATGTCAAGAAATAATAGTTTATATCTAAGTACATGGGGCACACTAAAAGTTTTGCACTTCTAGCTAATCGGAACTATTTGAATTTCGAATGTTATATTTTTTTAAACGTTGCAACCTTCTTAGTAATAAAAAAAAATAATTGGCGGGAAATCATTTGTTAATTGTTTTTTATCACACATCAAAGTTCTACGTATGCAACGAAAATGGAATTAAGTCGAAAAGATTTTAGAGCGATGATATTTTATAATTTTAAAAGTTCTCTCTCTCCGCAAGACTGTGCCGCTCGTATTCAAAATCCTTTTGGGAGAGAAGCACCTTGTTTGAGCACCGTGATCCGATGGTTTGCTGAATTTGAGAGAGGTCGAGTTTCTTTACATGACGAATTTCGTGAAAGTAATGTGGCTACTGTTAAGCGGTTAATTGAAGAAAACCCGCGGATTACCTATGAGACAATTCTAGGACTCTTGGGGATTGGTATGAGTCAAATCCAGAAAATTTTACACGAAGAATTGAAAGTTCGGAAACTCTGTTGTCATTGGATCCCTCATGAACTGACAGCGGAGCAGAAGCGGGCTCGCGTGGAATGGTGCTCACAGATGCTACTGAAGTACGACCACAGACATTCTAACGCTGTTTATGACATTGTCACAGGGGACAAAACGTGGTTTTATTGTTTTGAACCCGAAAAAAAACAGCAATCTTGTGAATGGGTGTTTGAAAATGAGAGCAAGCCAAGAAAAGTGAGGCAGTCGAGAAACGTTGGTAAAAAATGATCGCGTTTTTTTCTCAGCTACGGGTCCCATCTGTACATTTCCATTTGAAGATCAAAAGAGTTTTAATGCGGAGTGGTATTCTACCATTTGTTTACCCAGGGTTTTAGAAAAAGTTCGCGAAAGACGACCCAAAAGCCGCGTTCTCCTACATCATGACAACGCTTCTTCACACACAGCCAACAAAACAAAGTCATTTTTAGCTTCCGAAAAAGTACAACTCGTCACCCATCCTGCGCATAGCCCCGACCTAGCACCCTGTGATTTCTGTATTTTCCCCAAAATCAAAGATTTGATGAGAGGTTTCACTTTTACCAACTCCGAAGAGGCAGTGATAGCGTTCAATCAGCACGTAGAAAACATGCCTTCAGATCTGTGGTCCTCCTGTTCTAAAAAATGGTTCGATCGCATGAAAAAATGTTTAAAATGTAAAGGAGAGTATTTTGAAAAGCAATAAACATAATATTTGGATTTTAACATGTTGTTTTTTTAAGTTACGCAAAACTTATAGTGTGACCTACGTATAAGTGGAAATAGATCTAGAATGTGGAGACGCTATGAAATAACACATAAAGACAAGTTTATAGCTCAACGGAGACTGTCATCATAAACTTCAAAAGACGCACTTTAAGCGCTGCCAAATTGAATTTATAGAGGTTAAATCCCACTTAAGTAACACTTAACTTTTGCTTCAACTTAATAATATGAACGTTGTTTGATCTCATTTAAAAAAAGTTAGATTTAAAACTCCTTTCAGCATTAAAAAGCATATGACATATAATCTAGGTAGACACATTGTACGTGTCTTGGTATATCTTTATGCCCGACGATGTTCTCATTTCTAAAAGTACCTAAGCAGTAGATTGGACTTCAACTCCTCTTTTTCGTTTCGCGACAAACAGTGGTCGAACACAAAGAACCTGCATCTTTCGATGAACAACTGTTCACAACAACTTATTACTTACGCGGGAACTGTACATTTCAAATTCTACTTTATTAGAAAATTTGACATGGGAATTCTAGGTATAACTTACGTTAAATTACCATAAAATTACAATATAAATCTAATAAAGACGTTAATTACTCGACAATTTGTTCACGAGTGATCATCTATCATTACTGATTGGGGCAATTTACAGCGCTGTTAAATACGAGTATTAATTATAGTATTAGTAGTCGATTTTCCGCTTCTATATTACGCACTTTGTGTTCTTTATTATAGACAAAGAACTAACGAATATACTCGTGGTCACGAACAATAACATGGAGACATTCTTAAAATTCTAAAGCATCAAATCTCAAAGTAAGAAAGCAATACCTGACAAGTAATTTTATTATGAGAAACTTAACCTTATTTCTTGAGTGGTAGGGAGTTCAGAAATATAATAGAAAAAGTGACTATATATTTTGTTCGTTGCCCCACCAGGATTCGATATAAATATTTTGTTTCAAAACCATCAAGGTACAGTATTTAAGTGTCTTCAATCTGGCCTAATAGAAAAAATTCAATAGATTGATAAGGAATTTCGTAATATGGTATTTATCCGTAATATCTTTTGAGTTCAAAGTGTCCATAACCTGGTAGTTAGGATTTCTTGACTGTTAAATGACAAAAACCCATGTAAAAACTTATCAAGGTTTTAGCAGGCCTATGTCACTCGCCTAACAATCGCAAAAAATACGTGATATGAGCGACTACTTGAAGATGTAAGTCAGTAAGGGTTGTCTCTTGTTTGTGATACGGCATTGACCATAGAGTTGATATTGAGGCAATAACGTCATAATTATTGGTCAAATTGTGCTGGTACTTTCCTGACAACCCTAACGTTCGAATTATGTTCTCTGTACTTAAACAAAAGAATGTGCTTTAATTAACGTCGGAGTGCAAGTTCTGTATGTAAGTACGAGTACTATTCCCTATTCTGTGGTTTTAGGAAGAACCTACTCCTTATCTCATAATAAGAATTGTTTAAAACTATCCACTAGTGGTCATCTAGAATTTTTAACTCCCGACAGAAAACGACGGACGGGTGTAAGTTGTAAAGGGGTGTTATAATAATCCATGTATATGTTGTCAGCCGATGATGCAAATTTTAAGTTTTCACTACTAACATGCGACTTAAAACTTCAGCCATCTGAAACATTCTAACACAGTTGCAACTGTGTTAGAATGTATCAGATGGCTGAAGTTTACGTCATATTTTATATCTTATGCATAAGATATAAAATATGACGTATACCTATTGGCGATGGACGTACCTACTTGGAGACGACGACACGCGAGCACCAGCATATTGCAGAGGGAATAAAGCTCGCGTCTTCATATATCCCCCGCCACTCGTTGGCACTCGACAAGATGTGTACAAGTACGTGACTCAGCAGACGGATGCACTAATCCCGAGATGGAGAAGAGCCGTTGAATTTACGCTTAAACCATGACCTAGGTCTTAAAACTTCTTAATACTTAAGTAAGCATTTAATATTGATAGGATTAAAATTATGTTACGACGTTAAAACACTATTGAATGAGAGTATTAATAGTGGTTCTAACAATATCTTAAAAAGCCCACCTCAACCTTAGGGGACAAACGCATTGCCGAAACATAAGCGAATAATAATGCGTAACCCATCCGGAAAACTGGCATGACTAGATGTAAGTGTATCAGAATTGTGAGTGGATAACCTAATCCTATAAATAAGCATAGCGCCTTATTTATTGATAATATTAGTCCAAGAGTCTGATATAGTGGTTTGTTGTATAAGGCGAACATGAAGCTAGTAGGTATTATGCTCACTATATTGGAAAACTTTACAGTGGAAAATAGGATTACAAAAGTTATAAAAGTTAATAGAAGGATGAACATGCAGCTTACCTACCGTGTGTGCGTTTAGCGTTCGTCACAAACACAATCAGTACGTATGAAACTTGTGTATCCATCCCGTTCATTTATTTTGAAGAGACACAAAATGTTTAATTGCGTATCCATTTCGATAGGTTAAATAAGTCCAGTTCGTAACGTAGAGGTAAAACGAATGAAGCGGACCGCGAAACCTTCAAATTGAATTTTAAGCATCCAATTTGTTTGTGCGGTGCCGGCTGTACCGGTTAATCGTTGCCATCCAGCAGCGAGGCGTTCATCGCCTCCTGCGAATTCCCACACTCGTAAAGTGGTTTTTGTTAGCCATAGCGACATCGAAGTATGTAATTGCAAACTTGACGTTAACAAACAAACATTTATTTGACATAGTGATTTCACGACAGTAGATTACCTAATTTAAACACTTATTATTCCCAAAGAAAACTCATATAGTATAAGTGTAAGCCACAATAATTTTAAACAGTTGTAAACTGTATTAGTACAACTTCGATGCTAGGAAATAAAGTTCCGAAGACAAGGCAAGACATTAGAATTTCAAAAAAGCATTGCAATTCAAAGTGCTTTAGGACTTTTGCTTCCTATTCAGGAAGTTTGCAACATAAATATGTTAATAAAAGCAAGAAAGATTGAAAGGAGGTAGCGTTCTCCATTGTGATGGAAGACTATTAAGGAAAATCATTTAAAATATCTAAAAAATTATGTTATCGTAACTTGTTGAATGTAAAATATTGGATAGAATCAGGCGTTACCTGGCGAAAGTTCATGACAAAGCAATGGTAAGTATGATATTCAAACTTTTTTTTAAATAATAGCATTATTTAAAAAAAAAGTTTGAACATCATACTTACCATTGCTTTGATGAATGTAGTTAAAGTCGCGTTTAAGTCAAGGCAAGTCGCAGGTCAATTTGATCAAACAGACCAGAATTTGAAACACAAATAAAAAGCCGGTCACAATTATTTTTATGAGGTTTAGGTTGGTAGACGTCATAATTATAATCGGAGATGGCGAGACAGGTGCAGAACCCATTAAACGCTATTGATATATCTACTATATTACCTAGTGGATGTATGATGTTTAGCTCAGCATTCAGAGTTATGATAAAGAGGTGATACGAGTATACTTTCTCATTCGTTGACATCTATGGATAAATTAGATATCCCTTTAAAAAGTTTCTGCATTATCTCGTTTCGTATGTTGTAGGATCAGGTGGACATGTAAGCCTGTTATGTTCACTATATTGGAAAACTTCACGGTGGAATATAAAGATTGCAAAAGTTCTAGAAAGCATGAGGCGACATCGTCTTATTGTGTATACTTTCGTTTACTGCATCTTTCGTAAATAACACATATTCAATTCATTTAGAAATCAATCAATCATTTCACTATAAATAAAAACAAACTTCAAGCACTAAAGAAGTCTTCAACTTTGGATTTTCAACATGTAACATTACCAATACACACCATGCTGTTAAATATTAAGGGCCATGTCGTACCTCTTTCATTGAACTTTTGTCAAATTTTTACAATGCACCAGGGTCCCAAGTCACGTAAATCAACGTAAAACGCTATGCTGCTACTATACTACTTCGTTACCACTGCAATTGGTCAAAAATCGGTAGTCTTCTAAATCACAATCACAGGTGGCGCCAGAAACACCGAATGACTGCAGAGGACAATCATCATTAGGTTAAGTTGGATTTAGTTACTCCCGACATTACCAACTTCGGGAACCGAGCTTTCCAGCTAAATTCCAAGCAATTTTTTGGTTCCCCTGCTTCCCCACCCATCAAGAGTTCCATTCGTCTGCAAAAACATTCCCCGGAATTCTCATCCCGCAAAAATACCCAAGATTCCCAGACTCCATATCGTGAAAACTAAGCATCCCAGGTCAATTTTACCCTCATTTTTGCGGTCCCCTAGTACCCGAACTAAGTATTTGAACTCCATCTTCTCACAAAATTTTTCTTCCCAATTCTCATCCCACTTTCCACAAAACTTGAAGCCCCTATAACCCGGAAACGGAGCTTTCCAGCTCATTTTTAAACTAGGTATGCAATGCATTCTGCTGTTGCAATAATTGAGCTGAGGTTGTCGATCCGGGTCGAACTCCTAAACGACTGGACCGATCTTTATGAATTTAGATATACGCACTCACGGTGATGGTCCCTATGACCGTGCCAAATTTCAAAAAGATCGATCCAGTCGTTTAGGAGGAGTTCGATCCCAAACGAAATACACGAGTCGCCTAAGAAAGAGCTTCGTAAACTCCGCTCAACAAATTTTTGTTCCCCTGCAGCCCAACTGAGACTTATTCTATTCGCCTTAAAAAAAAACCCGGGAATTTCCATCCCACAAAATACCCAAGATTCCCAGTATCCGATATCTTGGCAACTAAGCATCCCAGGTCAATTTTGACTTCATTTTCGGCCCCCCTTGACCCCCTCGCAGGTAATGAAACCACATCTCTTCCCATAAAAAACCCCAATTCCCATCCCACTTCCCAAAAACTTTGATATTACCGGTGACGGTTTGTTTGAGGACGGACATGTTTGAGTTCTTTGAGTAAGTGTCTCGGAAAGGGGGACTATATCCAGGTAATACAACATCCTCACAGGCCGCTATGTTATATTGCAACAAAGTCACAGTTTAAATCTGTCAAATATTAGGAGACCACGCACGCGAACAGCCACTAGCGCGTCACAAGCTAGCAGGCAGACGCACGTGCGCCACTGGACTGCATTTGTGTTAGTAGACTACGAAAACTTAAAAAAAAGTTTTCTACGTGCAATTACGATGCTACTTTACTACAATTTAAATACGCGACTTGGCCCCCAGCTACGTAGTCAGTTCAGTACTTTGAATAACGAGCTCGGTAGTTTCAGCTTTTCAGTTATGATTTGTATGTTTAATTATGGTCAGTTCGCAAACTGCTAATGATGGTTTAAAGTCTGTGTGAAGTTGGACATAATTAAAAACCAGCTTTACACATGCAAAATGTTTCATTCAATACGTATTGTACGTTATGGACATACAGTCGTCAGCTTTCCTGTAGGCAGAGGTTTAATATAATTAACTTGTAGGTAACTGCTTACTTTTCAACAGTTAGTCGCACATAATATGGACTATCCGACTGCTGCTAGTACTTTTATGTTTGTCTAAGCCTCATTCGTTGATCGGCAAGTGCACCTTTTCCACGTGACGCTGTCTTTGTCCTCTAAGATCGTTGTGGGCGTTTTTTCACTCTGTGTACAAGTAACGTACGTGGTAACCAAATTAAGTACATTACAATACTTTGAAAATGAATTTTAAACAACCCATTTGTCTTTTCGCTGCAGTAGCAGTTTACCGCTGCCATTCGGTATTGCGTATAAATTAGGTACCTTTTGGATCACAGTTTCCGACACTCGCTCAGCGAATATTGTTTATCATATGGTAATCTCAAAAAAGATTATATGAAAATATTAAAATCAAATTAAAATATTTTGTTAGAGATACCTGTAGGTATCTCTAACAAAATATTTGGTATAAGGCACTTTATATTTCGGGGAACTAATTCATGCTCTCTTGATATTAAACGGCTCGGACTGCAGATATTTCATTTGATTGGTATCTATGTAACATCTCCTGACTGTTGGTATTTTGGTTTGAATTACATGCTTTGGAATTACTGACAAAGAGTGGGTGTGTAATACACCTTCACCCACCACTTCGAGCGGGATGTATTTTTGATTGTCTTGATATTTCAATTAAATTTCAGACATCTCAAATTTTCTAGACTTTCTTTTGTCAAAATGAATGTTGAATGAATATTATGACAAACTCTAATAAGGCATGCTCCGTGCATGTTTACATGTTCTTCGAGAAAGCTGATGGATATAGCTATCATGTTAAAAATGTAATCAACTTGACAGTCCGGCTCCCATGGCTAATATCACAGATATAAGAATACTATACTAGTACAGATGAACCATCTCATAGAAGGAATTGGCGACGTTTTAAAGGCGTCTTTAGGGCTAGCTAAATAATTTTCGATAAATTCCTAATAGATGGCAGTGTATTGTGTGCGAAAAATACGTAATAGATGGCGGTATATTATGTGTGCGAAAAATATATAACAGATGGCAGTATTTTACGTTATAATCCCCCATGAATGAACAGTTTCTATTGTCCCGATTATTTCCTAATAGATGGCAGTATTTTAACTTCTTATCAGAGTTCATTGGAGAGGAGATTATTATTAGTTATTATTACCCACATTTGGACTTTTCATTTGTCTTGATAAAATAAAATGGTTATAAGTACCTACTTACATAATAGAAGGTGGAGGAGATTCAATAATTTTATGATAAACCCATCGTGTCTGAGCTTGTTGATTTTCTTATTTAAACATATAAGTAGGTACTTACCTATAAATATGTTGTAAGTAGGTAGGTATACTACGGTTGTGTATTCCCGTATCAGTATTCGCTTAGCATAATAATATCATCATCATTCATTACAAATCTTATTTAATAACTAGCTGTTGCCCGCAGCTCCACCTGCGTGTTATAGTTTTCTTGATCACCAGTTACTGATTTATTGTATACTAGCTGTTGCCCGCAGCTCCGCCTGCGTGTTATTGCTTTCTTGAGCACCAGTTACTGATTTATTATGTATAGCTGTTGAGCGATATTGTATCTTAAGATAAAATATTATTGAGCGAAGCTCAATCTTAGGCGACTCATGTATTTCGTATCTCCGCATACTCCTCCTAAACGCCTGAACCGATCTCCTTCAAATTCAGTGATAACGTGTGGCGTGATGGTGGTTTAGAACATAAAAATTGAAAATCGGACATAACAAAAAAAAATCTCATAAATCGTTGTCGTTCGAAAATTTAACACTTCACTCAGTTTTTTGCAGCAGCAGCATGCATTGCATACCTAGTAGTATATTAGCCCTGTGCAGCGCCCCTTAGTGAACTCCACTGCGGGTGACGTAACCTACGACAAAGTTATTACAGTAATCGGGTCTAGGGATCGAACCGCAAAATTAAGTTTGTTTTTTTATTGTATATACTTTTCCGGGATAATAAGAACCCAGCGTGGTGCCCAGGATATTAAAGAATAATTTAACCAAGTTTCATCGTAATGGAACCGGTAGCTTTTGCGTGATGCCTGAACAAACAGACAAAATTTGTTTTTAATCAGGCTTTAAACGGCGTAAATATGCTAACCTAGTAGGTGATTACATATTTGAGCCGTTTGGGGTTGAGACACTGGGGTCATGGGGTCCGAGTGCTCGCCGCCTTTATAGAGACATTGCTAAACGTCTAATCGATGCTTCTCAGGGCCAGAAGGCTGGCTATTTTCTGGCCCAAAGAATAAGTATCGCCATCCAACGTGGCAACACAGCCAGCATTCTGGGAACCTTCCCAGTCGGCAATGACGCGGAGGATTTTTTAAACAATATTTTGTAATGTAAATATTTTTAGTCTATAATTATGTATATTTTGTTTATTGTAATTCTTATTTTAATCACATTTTTGGGTTCGATGTCGGTTTAGTAACACCCCCCGCCATTTATTTTTTTGATATTTTCAATGTACAGAATTTTCACTTCTACAGATTTATTATACGTATAGATATAGATAGCTGTTGAGCGATATTGTATCTTAAAATAAAATATTATAGTCTCTTAGCCATAAGCAGCGCCCCTAAGTGAACTCCACTGCGGGTGACGTAACCTATGACAAACTTATTACATTAATCGGGTCTGGGGATCAAACCGCAAAATTAAGTTTGTTTTTTATTGTATATACTTTTCCGGGATAATAAGTACCCAGTGTGGTGCCCAGGATATTAAAGAATAATTATACCAAGTTTCATCGTAATCGAACCGGAAGCTTTTGCGTGATGCCTGAACAAACAGACAGACAGACAAAAATTGTTATTAATTACATTTTTGGGTTCGGTGTCGGTCTAGTAAGACCCCCCGTCATTTATTTTTTTTATATTTTCAATGTACAGAATTTTCACTTATACAGATTTATTATAATTATAGATATAGATGTAGATAGCTGTTGAGCGATATTGTATCTTAAAATAAAATATTATAGTATCTTAGCCATGTGCAGCGCCCCTAAGTGAACTCCACTGCGGGTGACGTAACCTATGACAAACTTATTACAGTAATCGGGTCTAGGGATCCAACCGCAAAATTAAGTTTGTTTTTTATTGTATATACTTTTCCGGGATAATAAGTACCCAGCGTGGTGCCCAGGATATTAAAGAATAATTATACCAAGTTTCATCGTAATCGAACCGGTAGCTTTTGCGTGATGCCTGAAAAAACAGACAGACAGACAAAAATTGTTATTAATGACATTTTCGGGTTCGGTGTCGGTCTAGTAACACCCCCTGCCATTTATTTTTTTGATATTTTCAATGTACAGAATTTTCACTTCTACAGATTTATTATAAGTACAGAAGACAGCTGTTGAGCGATATTGTATCTTAAGATAAAATATTATAGTCTTTTAGCCGTGTGTAGCACCCCTAAGTGAACTCCACTGCGGGTGACGTAACCTATGACAAAGTTATTACAGTAATCGGGTCTAGGGATCGAACCGCAAAATTAAGTTTGTTTTTTATTGTATGTACTTTTTCGGGATAAAAAGTACCCAGCGTGGCGCCCAGTATATTAAAGAATAATTATACCAAGTTTCATCGTAATCGAACCGGTAGTTTTTGTGTGACGCCTGAACAAAAAGACAGACAGACAGACAAAAATTGTTTTAAATCACATTTTTGGGTTCGGTGTCGGTCTAGTAACACTCTCTGCCATTTATTTTTTTGATATTTTCAATGTACAGAATTTTCACTTCTACAGATTTATTATAAGTATAGAAGATAGGTACAGTATGTGGCGAAAACTGTGCATATAAAATATCTCTGCTCTCGCAAAAAAATTGACTTAACAACCCGACCGACTTCAAATTACCGAAATGGGACCAAAATGAAATAGGACCACTTGAGAATTAGACCCTTTTAATTAAAAAAAATATTTTCTAAATCTGTTCTCCCAGTCAAAAGATATGAGATAACAAACGCCTTTTTTCTAATTCGGTTGAAAAAAGGCTACCTCTATATCCTTCCGCCGGGCGCCACTGGAAATACGTTCTGCTTGTAACCAGAGACGCCCGGCAACGGACGTTACAGCGGCCGTGGCCTTGGGCCGCGGAATTAAAAAAAAAACCTCTATATCCTACTAATATTACAAATGCGAAAGTTTGTATGTATGGATGTTGTTACTCTTTCACGTAAAAACTACTGAACGGATTTTGTTGAAACTTTACAATAATATAGCTTATACATCAGAATAACACATAGGCTATAATTTATAAAGATATTGTGTGAATTGTTTAAAATATGACGCGGCGCGACGGTAAAGGGAAAAAATCCAAATCACCACGCGGACGAAGTCACGGGCGACCACTAGTTATTAATAAAATGTTAAGTACAAATCGTGGAATTAATATTATATATTTTCTTCTCCTGATACAAGCATATATTTGCTTAAAAGGAGATCTCCAAACATGTGTGAGATGTACCAATAAGAAACCGAAAATAAACAATTTATTTATTATAATTTATAATAATTAATTTAAGCAAATTAAGCCGGTAAGTGATGAGACTAATTAGGAATGAATGACGCAGCGAGGTAAAATTAAGAGTAGGCGATAAATAAAATTAATAATTAATAAAACAGGGCAATGTATTTTTATTTATTACTTTTGTCTGCTTTTTTATCTGTCTATACTAGTCTATTCTTGCAGTTTTTACAGACAGAATAAGGACACTAATCTCGAACTGCTAAGATTATTATTAGTTGTAGGTATGTATGTATGTATGTAACATCTGTCCTGGCTTTGGATATATGGTTTAAAGTACAGAGTAGATATGGATTTTCTATAGTACCCGGCAACGGTAATAGGCTTGCCCATATTAGGTACGTGGGATCAACAAATTACTGGCAATTTGTGGGTGTATAATGCACCTCTGCTTACCCTGTTTGTATGTATGTGTGCAAATTGACTTTGTTTCCTCTAAATCGGCTAAAACGAAAAGAATATCGTCAATCAATAAGTCATTCCACGCGGGCAGAGCCGAGAGCGTCACTTAGTATGTAAGTCAACCAAAAAACTACATGAACGAAACGCACAACGCGCGAACAACTCAAACTCGGCATTCGGCAGTGGCACGCGCTCGACACGGTCGACACCGACACGGACAATATAGGTAGCTACCTACCTAGCCAGTAATTTCCACGAACTTTTATGTTTGTCAGAACAGCCACGTCTGTTGATCGGTCGTGCGGCAGATGAGGTTGGTTTGGAAAGTAGGTACTTTCCCTGAGAGCTACCCCTAGCTACTTTTACTTTAGCTACCTAACCTACCTAGGCTAAGTAGTTACATATTTGTAAACCTTCAAAATCGGTGTAGTATGTGGCGAAAACTGGGCATATATATCTCTGCTTACGCCCTTGGAAAAATAAAGCACGTCAAAAATTTACTCAACAACTCGACCGACTTCAAATTACCAAAATGGGACCAAATAATTGTCAGAATGGGACCAAATTGAAATAGGACCATTCGGGAATTAGTCCCTTTCAATTAAAAAAATAATTTTCAAAATCCGTTCACCCAGTCCAAAGATATGAGGTAACAAACACCTTAACTCCTCCTTTTTTGGAAGTCGGTTGAAAACAGGCTACCTCTATATAATTATAATAATATAGCAGTCACACTGGAGCGATGAAAGAGGCCTTTTTAGGGCTAAAACTACAAGAAACATTCACTATAAAATTTTATATTATTACCGAATCATTTCCCCGTTTGTGTTGTATTTCAGTATTTCACCATTAGATTAAATTCCATAAATAGCGTAGGTGCATGTTTTTTTGTTTTTTTTTTTGCCAGTTTTTTCGTGTTATTTTTTTTATTCAAGACAAGTATGTAGGTATTTCATTATTGTTTTTATTATTAAGTTGCTTCAAAATAAATATAAATAGGTATCAATAGGTGAAAATGTATATCTATATCATAATAATATTATCCTATTGTGCAAAATCTCTGTGCTTTAGCAAGAGTTATTGATGACAAACCATCGCCAGCCAAATTTATAGCAGTACTTATTCTAGCCGACACGTGTCCCGTGGCGCTGTGCTGACATTTTATTAAAAAAGGTTAAATTAGAGTTTTAAAGACCCGAAAACTACTTATCTAATAGTAGAAAAGCTTTTTAAATATAGGTATATTTACCTAGACTGGAATTCCTGACTAAAACGAAAGATATTGACTTAAATATTATGAACCATTACCCGTAACGCCACCTAGTTTAAAATAATTCAACTAACACGACAGGCCCGATAATTATGTTCCTGATAGACTACCAATGCTAATATGTAATATTTTTATACCCGATTAAGGAAATCTGCTAATAGATACGAAATGCAATGACACAATTATTCAATACAATAGATCTGTACAACATGTAAACGCTTATCTAACAACGTAATAGGAATATTGAACAGTTCCAAAAAAAATGATTCAAAATGATTTTTCTACTGCACACAGATTCAAAAATCTATTAATTTTATCACGTAATATGAATATTTCAATATATTAGTATGCAAGTACTGGTGCCGAGCGCACTGCGAATCGATGGTTGAATACGGTACCTTCTGGTGCAGTTAGTGCAAATATTTGCAAAAGGAAATCTGCCAATTTTACTACCCTAAGACGTATTAAAAATAATAAAATAAAAAATCCTGCAATATCTTTCATATAAGTTAAAAGTAGCTCAATTATTTACATATAAGTTTGGTTGACTCTTTTTAATTTTTTTTAATCCACTGCCCTCTCCATTCCTTCCATCCATTGTGGATTTGGTCCTTGGCCTTGTGATTGTGGACCTTGGCCATCTGTGTGGCTGCTCCGTGGTGGTCTTGTTTTAGCCCGCGTCGGTGAGTGAAGATCTGCGTGGGGTGAGGCCCCCTAGCCCCTTAGTCGACTCTAGAAAGTTGAAAACAAAGTATCATTATTACTATGGGTACTTTATTAGGCAAGTAATTTATAAAATCTAGCACTTCGATGATAAATTGATAATATACGTAAATGAATGAAATAAGTCTTATTATTTATCAGAAGGAAAAGTCCGTTAAAAAGTACGTGAAGAAGCCAGAGCCACAGTGATTAATGATGGACACGACATCCATTTAATTTCATTGTAGAAATTCCTGTCCAATAAGATAAAAGGAAGGCTTTTATTTTTTTACTCAAAGGAAATATTAAGTCTGTACTGTAATATTTGCAGTTGTCTATTTATTGCTTCTTAATATTCATGTTTGCTTTGATTTCAGTATCTACCAAAATTTCATTAATTACTTATAGGAGAAGGATTAAGTACAAAATTCACCTCACTTAAGTTTATGTTGGGAAACATGAACTTCCGAGTCAACTATACTAGGTTTCATAATAACCGTAACGTGACACATATCTTTCTACTTATAGCTCTGTAGTCGTTACCGTGAACACACTACAACTTTGCCACCAGACAAACTTTGCCAAAAACCTGTGCTCTAAGGAAATTAACAAATTTAAAAAGAACCATCATCATTACGGTGATACTGATTATATTGCCAGAAAATAAAATATACTCGTGACAACACAGTCACTCAGTTACTTGTGGGCACTTGGTGAAGACACGTCGTATTTTTGCGGGCCAATTAGTGACCAATTGAAGTCAATTTTACATTATTCCGAAAACACAAGTAAATTTAATTGATTGTTTGTTGTGTAAAACATTGTGCTGAGTATTTTGATAATAGTTTCCGCGCCGTAGCGCATGTATAACAATAGTAATGATGATGGGTAATGTTATCCAGTGATGTGCAGCTGGGTCATTGTCAATATTACCCCTCGTTAAAAACCGTTTAGGGTTGACACTTTCAGTTTCTTTTTTACCAGACTGTCAAGAAAAGGTTATGTTTTTCGAGTGTATTGAAAACGGTGAGCAAAGAAGTTAAACGAAATTGAAATTGTTAAAAAGGTTTAATTGCACACCACATTAAATAATATAAAAATGGTGGCAGAGGAGCGCGGGTTTGTGACTCGGAATCGTATAAACGTGATCGCGGTAACGTGACTCACTGCCAACTCCACCGACTGCCCTTGACGCGTGACAGTCCAATTCAGTCAATTTTGGTCACAAGGTAGCGCGCACGTCGACACGCGCTCCGTCATTTAGTTCCGAATTAGTGGCGCGCGCGTCGTCGCAGGACCCAACCCTCCCGAGTCCCCCTCGCTCGTCCTCCGTCCGTTCAATACATGTAGTTACATATTTATATTTATGCTGTATAAAGATTAATACCTAAACTTTACTAACTACTCGCTGGTTAATATGTACCTACAACAACCTACATACAATGCTGTGGCGTCGCGTCGCTTACACGTATGTTATAAAATAAAATAAAATTACTATAAAAAACATTTTAACTTATATACATGGGGCACATTAAAAGTTTTGCACTTCTAGCTAATCAGAGTTATATTTTTTTAAACGTTCCAACCTTCTTAGTAATAAAAAAAAACAATTGGCGGGAAATCATTTATCAATTGTTTTTTATCACACATCCTAGTTCTACGTATGCAACGAAAATGGAATTAAGTCGAAAAGATTTTAGAGCGATGATTTTTTATGATTTTAAAAGTTCTCTCTCTCCGCAAGACTGTGCCGCTCGTCTTCAAAATGCTTTTGGGAGAGAAGCACCTTGTTTGAGCACCGTGAGGCGATGGTTTGCTGAATTTGAGAGAGGTCGAGTTTCTTTACATGACGAATTTCGTGAAGGGCGGCCTTCAACTGCCGTCAACGAAAATAATGTGGCTACTGTGAAGCGGTTAATTGAAGAAAACCCGCGGATTACCTATGAGACAATTCGAGTACTATTGGGACTGGTATGAGTCAAATCCAGAAAATTTTACACGTAGAATTGAAAGTTCGGAAACTTTGTTGTCGGTGGATCCCTCATGAACTGACAGCGGAGCAGAAGCGGGCTCGCGTGGAATGGTGCTCACGAAGTACGACCACGGACATTCTAATGCTAGTTATGACATTGTCACAGGAGACGAAAAGTGGATTTATTGTTTTGAACCCGAAAAAAACAGCAATTTTGTGAATGGGTGTTTGAAAATGAGAACAAGCCAACAAAAGTGAGGCAGGCGAGAAACATTGGTAAAAAAATTCATTCATTTAGAAATCAATCAATCATTTCACTATAAATAAAAACAAACTTCAAGCACTAAAGAAGTCTTCAACTTTGGATTTTCAACATGTAACATTACCAATACACACCATGCTGTTAAATATTAAGGGCCATGTCGTACCTCTTTCATTGAACTTTTGTCAAATTTTTACAATGCACCAGGGTCCCAAGTCACGTAAATCAACGTAAAACGCTATGCTGCTACTATACTACTTCGTTACCACTGCAATTGGTCAAAAATCGGTAGTCTTCTAAATCACAATCACAGGTGGCGCCAGAAACACCGAATGACTGCAGAGGACAATCATCATTAGGTTAAGTTGGATTTAGTTACTCCCGACATTACCAACTTCGGGAACCGAGCTTTCCAGCTAAATTCCAAGCAATTTTTTGGTTCCCCTGCTTCCCCACCCATCAAGAGTTCCATTCGTCTGCAAAAACATTCCCCGGAATTCTCATCCCGCAAAAATACCCAAGATTCCCAGACTCCATATCGTGAAAACTAAGCATCCCAGGTCAATTTTACCCTCATTTTTGCGGTCCCCTAGTACCCGAACTAAGTATTTGAACTCCATCTTCTCACAAAATTTTTCTTCCCAATTCTCATCCCACTTTCCACAAAACTTGAAGCCCCTATAACCCGGAAACGGAGCTTTCCAGCTCATTTTTAAACTAGGTATGCAATGCATTCTGCTGTTGCAATAATTGAGCTGAGGTTGTCGATCCGGGTCGAACTCCTAAACGACTGGACCGATCTTTATGAATTTAGATATACGCACTCACGGTGATGGTCCCTATGACCGTGCCAAATTTCAAAAAGATCGATCCAGTCGTTTAGGAGGAGTTCGATCCCAAACGAAATACACGAGTCGCCTAAGAAAGAGCTTCGTAAACTCCGCTCAACAAATTTTTGTTCCCCTGCAGCCCAACTGAGACTTATTCTATTCGCCTTAAAAAAAAACCCGGGAATTTCCATCCCACAAAATACCCAAGATTCCCAGTATCCGATATCTTGGCAACTAAGCATCCCAGGTCAATTTTGACTTCATTTTCGGCCCCCCTTGACCCCCTCGCAGGTAATGAAACCACATCTCTTCCCATAAAAAACCCCAATTCCCATCCCACTTCCCAAAAACTTTGATATTACCGGTGACGGTTTGTTTGAGGACGGACATGTTTGAGTTCTTTGAGTAAGTGTCTCGGAAAGGGGGACTATATCCAGGTAATACAACATCCTCACAGGCCGCTATGTTATATTGCAACAAAGTCACAGTTTAAATCTGTCAAATATTAGGAGACCACGCACGCGAACAGCCACTAGCGCGTCACAAGCTAGCAGGCAGACGCACGTGCGCCACTGGACTGCATTTGTGTTAGTAGACTACGAAAACTTAAAAAAAAGTTTTCTACGTGCAATTACGATGCTACTTTACTACAATTTAAATACGCGACTTGGCCCCCAGCTACGTAGTCAGTTCAGTACTTTGAATAACGAGCTCGGTAGTTTCAGCTTTTCAGTTATGATTTGTATGTTTAATTATGGTCAGTTCGCAAACTGCTAATGATGGTTTAAAGTCTGTGTGAAGTTGGACATAATTAAAAACCAGCTTTACACATGCAAAATGTTTCATTCAATACGTATTGTACGTTATGGACATACAGTCGTCAGCTTTCCTGTAGGCAGAGGTTTAATATAATTAACTTGTAGGTAACTGCTTACTTTTCAACAGTTAGTCGCACATAATATGGACTATCCGACTGCTGCTAGTACTTTTATGTTTGTCTAAGCCTCATTCGTTGATCGGCAAGTGCACCTTTTCCACGTGACGCTGTCTTTGTCCTCTAAGATCGTTGTGGGCGTTTTTTCACTCTGTGTACAAGTAACGTACGTGGTAACCAAATTAAGTACATTACAATACTTTGAAAATGAATTTTAAACAACCCATTTGTCTTTTCGCTGCAGTAGCAGTTTACCGCTGCCATTCGGTATTGCGTATAAATTAGGTACCTTTTGGATCACAGTTTCCGACACTCGCTCAGCGAATATTGTTTATCATATGGTAATCTCAAAAAAGATTATATGAAAATATTAAAATCAAATTAAAATATTTTGTTAGAGATACCTGTAGGTATCTCTAACAAAATATTTGGTATAAGGCACTTTATATTTCGGGGAACTAATTCATGCTCTCTTGATATTAAACGGCTCGGACTGCAGATATTTCATTTGATTGGTATCTATGTAACATCTCCTGACTGTTGGTATTTTGGTTTGAATTACATGCTTTGGAATTACTGACAAAGAGTGGGTGTGTAATACACCTTCACCCACCACTTCGAGCGGGATGTATTTTTGATTGTCTTGATATTTCAATTAAATTTCAGACATCTCAAATTTTCTAGACTTTCTTTTGTCAAAATGAATGTTGAATGAATATTATGACAAACTCTAATAAGGCATGCTCCGTGCATGTTTACATGTTCTTCGAGAAAGCTGATGGATATAGCTATCATGTTAAAAATGTAATCAACTTGACAGTCCGGCTCCCATGGCTAATATCACAGATATAAGAATACTATACTAGTACAGATGAACCATCTCATAGAAGGAATTGGCGACGTTTTAAAGGCGTCTTTAGGGCTAGCTAAATAATTTTCGATAAATTCCTAATAGATGGCAGTGTATTGTGTGCGAAAAATACGTAATAGATGGCGGTATATTATGTGTGCGAAAAATATATAACAGATGGCAGTATTTTACGTTATAATCCCCCATGAATGAACAGTTTCTATTGTCCCGATTATTTCCTAATAGATGGCAGTATTTTAACTTCTTATCAGAGTTCATTGGAGAGGAGATTATTATTAGTTATTATTACCCACATTTGGACTTTTCATTTGTCTTGATAAAATAAAATGGTTATAAGTACCTACTTACATAATAGAAGGTGGAGGAGATTCAATAATTTTATGATAAACCCATCGTGTCTGAGCTTGTTGATTTTCTTATTTAAACATATAAGTAGGTACTTACCTATAAATATGTTGTAAGTAGGTAGGTATACTACGGTTGTGTATTCCCGTATCAGTATTCGCTTAGCATAATAATATCATCATCATTCATTACAAATCTTATTTAATAACTAGCTGTTGCCCGCAGCTCCACCTGCGTGTTATAGTTTTCTTGATCACCAGTTACTGATTTATTGTATACTAGCTGTTGCCCGCAGCTCCGCCTGCGTGTTATTGCTTTCTTGAGCACCAGTTACTGATTTATTATGTATAGCTGTTGAGCGATATTGTATCTTAAGATAAAATATTATTGAGCGAAGCTCAATCTTAGGCGACTCATGTATTTCGTATCTCCGCATACTCCTCCTAAACGCCTGAACCGATCTCCTTCAAATTCAGTGATAACGTGTGGCGTGATGGTGGTTTAGAACATAAAAATTGAAAATCGGACATAACAAAAAAAAATCTCATAAATCGTTGTCGTTCGAAAATTTAACACTTCACTCAGTTTTTTGCAGCAGCAGCATGCATTGCATACCTAGTAGTATATTAGCCCTGTGCAGCGCCCCTTAGTGAACTCCACTGCGGGTGACGTAACCTACGACAAAGTTATTACAGTAATCGGGTCTAGGGATCGAACCGCAAAATTAAGTTTGTTTTTTTATTGTATATACTTTTCCGGGATAATAAGAACCCAGCGTGGTGCCCAGGATATTAAAGAATAATTTAACCAAGTTTCATCGTAATGGAACCGGTAGCTTTTGCGTGATGCCTGAACAAACAGACAAAATTTGTTTTTAAGCTTTAAACGGCGTAAATATGCTAACCTAGTAGGTGATTACATATTTGAGCCGTTTGGGGTTGAGACACTGGGGTCATGGGGTCCGAGTGCTCGCCGCCTTTATAGAGACATTGCTAAACGTCTAATCGATGCTTCTCAGGGCCAGAAGGCTGGCTATTTTCTGGCCCAAAGAATAAGTATCGCCATCCAACGTGGCAACACAGCCAGCATTCTGGGAACCTTCCCAGTCGGCAATGACGCGGAGGATTTTTTAAACAATATTTTGTAATGTAAATATTTTTAGTCTATAATTATGTATATTTTGTTTATTGTAATTCTTATTTTAATCACATTTTTGGGTTCGATGTCGGTTTAGTAACACCCCCCGCCATTTATTTTTTTGATATTTTCAATGTACAGAATTTTCACTTCTACAGATTTATTATACGTATAGATATAGATAGCTGTTGAGCGATATTGTATCTTAAAATAAAATATTATAGTCTCTTAGCCATAAGCAGCGCCCCTAAGTGAACTCCACTGCGGGTGACGTAACCTATGACAAACTTATTACATTAATCGGGTCTGGGGATCAAACCGCAAAATTAAGTTTGTTTTTTATTGTATATACTTTTCCGGGATAATAAGTACCCAGTGTGGTGCCCAGGATATTAAAGAATAATTATACCAAGTTTCATCGTAATCGAACCGGAAGCTTTTGCGTGATGCCTGAACAAACAGACAGACAGACAAAAATTGTTATTAATTACATTTTTGGGTTCGGTGTCGGTCTAGTAAGACCCCCCGTCATTTATTTTTTTTATATTTTCAATGTACAGAATTTTCACTTATACAGATTTATTATAATTATAGATATAGATGTAGATAGCTGTTGAGCGATATTGTATCTTAAAATAAAATATTATAGTATCTTAGCCATGTGCAGCGCCCCTAAGTGAACTCCACTGCGGGTGACGTAACCTATGACAAACTTATTACAGTAATCGGGTCTAGGGATCCAACCGCAAAATTAAGTTTGTTTTTTATTGTATATACTTTTCCGGGATAATAAGTACCCAGCGTGGTGCCCAGGATATTAAAGAATAATTATACCAAGTTTCATCGTAATCGAACCGGTAGCTTTTGCGTGATGCCTGAAAAAACAGACAGACAGACAAAAATTGTTATTAATGACATTTTCGGGTTCGGTGTCGGTCTAGTAACACCCCCTGCCATTTATTTTTTTGATATTTTCAATGTACAGAATTTTCACTTCTACAGATTTATTATAAGTACAGAAGACAGCTGTTGAGCGATATTGTATCTTAAGATAAAATATTATAGTCTTTTAGCCGTGTGTAGCACCCCTAAGTGAACTCCACTGCGGGTGACGTAACCTATGACAAAGTTATTACAGTAATCGGGTCTAGGGATCGAACCGCAAAATTAAGTTTGTTTTTTATTGTATGTACTTTTTCGGGATAAAAAGTACCCAGCGTGGCGCCCAGTATATTAAAGAATAATTATACCAAGTTTCATCGTAATCGAACCGGTAGTTTTTGTGTGACGCCTGAACAAAAAGACAGACAGACAGACAAAAATTGTTTTAAATCACATTTTTGGGTTCGGTGTCGGTCTAGTAACACTCTCTGCCATTTATTTTTTTGATATTTTCAATGTACAGAATTTTCACTTCTACAGATTTATTATAAGTATAGAAGATAGGTACAGTATGTGGCGAAAACTGTGCATATAAAATATCTCTGCTCTCGCAAAAAAATTGACTTAACAACCCGACCGACTTCAAATTACCGAAATGGGACCAAAATGAAATAGGACCACTTGAGAATTAGACCCTTTTAATTAAAAAAAATATTTTCTAAATCTGTTCTCCCAGTCAAAAGATATGAGATAACAAACGCCTTTTTTCTAATTCGGTTGAAAAAAGGCTACCTCTATATCCTTCCGCCGGGCGCCACTGGAAATACGTTCTGCTTGTAACCAGAGACGCCCGGCAACGGACGTTACAGCGGCCGTGGCCTTGGGCCGCGGAATTAAAAAAAAAACCTCTATATCCTACTAATATTACAAATGCGAAAGTTTGTATGTATGGATGTTGTTACTCTTTCACGTAAAAACTACTGAACGGATTTTGTTGAAACTTTACAATAATATAGCTTATACATCAGAATAACACATAGGCTATAATTTATAAAGATATTGTGTGAATTGTTTAAAATATGACGCGGCGCGACGGTAAAGGGAAAAAATCCAAATCACCACGCGGACGAAGTCACGGGCGACCACTAGTTATTAATAAAATGTTAAGTACAAATCGTGGAATTAATATTATATATTTTCTTCTCCTGATACAAGCATATATTTGCTTAAAAGGAGATCTCCAAACATGTGTGAGATGTACCAATAAGAAACCGAAAATAAACAATTTATTTATTATAATTTATAATAATTAATTTAAGCAAATTAAGCCGGTAAGTGATGAGACTAATTAGGAATGAATGACGCAGCGAGGTAAAATTAAGAGTAGGCGATAAATAAAATTAATAATTAATAAAACAGGGCAATGTATTTTTATTTATTACTTTTGTCTGCTTTTTTATCTGTCTATACTAGTCTATTCTTGCAGTTTTTACAGACAGAATAAGGACACTAATCTCGAACTGCTAAGATTATTATTAGTTGTAGGTATGTATGTATGTATGTAACATCTGTCCTGGCTTTGGATATATGGTTTAAAGTACAGAGTAGATATGGATTTTCTATAGTACCCGGCAACGGTAATAGGCTTGCCCATATTAGGTACGTGGGATCAACAAATTACTGGCAATTTGTGGGTGTATAATGCACCTCTGCTTACCCTGTTTGTATGTATGTGTGCAAATTGACTTTGTTTCCTCTAAATCGGCTAAAACGAAAAGAATATCGTCAATCAATAAGTCATTCCACGCGGGCAGAGCCGAGAGCGTCACTTAGTATGTAAGTCAACCAAAAAACTACATGAACGAAACGCACAACGCGCGAACAACTCAAACTCGGCATTCGGCAGTGGCACGCGCTCGACACGGTCGACACCGACACGGACAATATAGGTAGCTACCTACCTAGCCAGTAATTTCCACGAACTTTTATGTTTGTCAGAACAGCCACGTCTGTTGATCGGTCGTGCGGCAGATGAGGTTGGTTTGGAAAGTAGGTACTTTCCCTGAGAGCTACCCCTAGCTACTTTTACTTTAGCTACCTAACCTACCTAGGCTAAGTAGTTACATATTTGTAAACCTTCAAAATCGGTGTAGTATGTGGCGAAAACTGGGCATATATATCTCTGCTTACGCCCTTGGAAAAATAAAGCACGTCAAAAATTTACTCAACAACTCGACCGACTTCAAATTACCAAAATGGGACCAAATAATTGTCAGAATGGGACCAAATTGAAATAGGACCATTCGGGAATTAGTCCCTTTCAATTAAAAAAATAATTTTCAAAATCCGTTCACCCAGTCCAAAGATATGAGGTAACAAACACCTTAACTCCTCCTTTTTTGGAAGTCGGTTGAAAACAGGCTACCTCTATATAATTATAATAATATAGCAGTCACACTGGAGCGATGAAAGAGGCCTTTTTAGGGCTAAAACTACAAGAAACATTCACTATAAAATTTTATATTATTACCGAATCATTTCCCCGTTTGTGTTGTATTTCAGTATTTCACCATTAGATTAAATTCCATAAATAGCGTAGGTGCATGTTTTTTTGTTTTTTTTTTTGCCAGTTTTTTCGTGTTATTTTTTTTATTCAAGACAAGTATGTAGGTATTTCATTATTGTTTTTATTATTAAGTTGCTTCAAAATAAATATAAATAGGTATCAATAGGTGAAAATGTATATCTATATCATAATAATATTATCCTATTGTGCAAAATCTCTGTGCTTTAGCAAGAGTTATTGATGACAAACCATCGCCAGCCAAATTTATAGCAGTACTTATTCTAGCCGACACGTGTCCCGTGGCGCTGTGCTGACATTTTATTAAAAAAGGTTAAATTAGAGTTTTAAAGACCCGAAAACTACTTATCTAATAGTAGAAAAGCTTTTTAAATATAGGTATATTTACCTAGACTGGAATTCCTGACTAAAACGAAAGATATTGACTTAAATATTATGAACCATTACCCGTAACGCCACCTAGTTTAAAATAATTCAACTAACACGACAGGCCCGATAATTATGTTCCTGATAGACTACCAATGCTAATATGTAATATTTTTATACCCGATTAAGGAAATCTGCTAATAGATACGAAATGCAATGACACAATTATTCAATACAATAGATCTGTACAACATGTAAACGCTTATCTAACAACGTAATAGGAATATTGAACAGTTCCAAAAAAAATGATTCAAAATGATTTTTCTACTGCACACAGATTCAAAAATCTATTAATTTTATCACGTAATATGAATATTTCAATATATTAGTATGCAAGTACTGGTGCCGAGCGCACTGCGAATCGATGGTTGAATACGGTACCTTCTGGTGCAGTTAGTGCAAATATTTGCAAAAGGAAATCTGCCAATTTTACTACCCTAAGACGTATTAAAAATAATAAAATAAAAAATCCTGCAATATCTTTCATATAAGTTAAAAGTAGCTCAATTATTTACATATAAGTTTGGTTGACTCTTTTTAATTTTTTTTAATCCACTGCCCTCTCCATTCCTTCCATCCATTGTGGATTTGGTCCTTGGCCTTGTGATTGTGGACCTTGGCCATCTGTGTGGCTGCTCCGTGGTGGTCTTGTTTTAGCCCGCGTCGGTGAGTGAAGATCTGCGTGGGGTGAGGCCCCCTAGCCCCTTAGTCGACTCTAGAAAGTTGAAAACAAAGTATCATTATTACTATGGGTACTTTATTAGGCAAGTAATTTATAAAATCTAGCACTTCGATGATAAATTGATAATATACGTAAATGAATGAAATAAGTCTTATTATTTATCAGAAGGAAAAGTCCGTTAAAAAGTACGTGAAGAAGCCAGAGCCACAGTGATTAATGATGGACACGACATCCATTTAATTTCATTGTAGAAATTCCTGTCCAATAAGATAAAAGGAAGGCTTTTATTTTTTTACTCAAAGGAAATATTAAGTCTGTACTGTAATATTTGCAGTTGTCTATTTATTGCTTCTTAATATTCATGTTTGCTTTGATTTCAGTATCTACCAAAATTTCATTAATTACTTATAGGAGAAGGATTAAGTACAAAATTCACCTCACTTAAGTTTATGTTGGGAAACATGAACTTCCGAGTCAACTATACTAGGTTTCATAATAACCGTAACGTGACACATATCTTTCTACTTATAGCTCTGTAGTCGTTACCGTGAACACACTACAACTTTGCCACCAGACAAACTTTGCCAAAAACCTGTGCTCTAAGGAAATTAACAAATTTAAAAAGAACCATCATCATTACGGTGATACTGATTATATTGCCAGAAAATAAAATATACTCGTGACAACACAGTCACTCAGTTACTTGTGGGCACTTGGTGAAGACACGTCGTATTTTTGCGGGCCAATTAGTGACCAATTGAAGTCAATTTTACATTATTCCGAAAACACAAGTAAATTTAATTGATTGTTTGTTGTGTAAAACATTGTGCTGAGTATTTTGATAATAGTTTCCGCGCCGTAGCGCATGTATAACAATAGTAATGATGATGGGTAATGTTATCCAGTGATGTGCAGCTGGGTCATTGTCAATATTACCCCTCGTTAAAAACCGTTTAGGGTTGACACTTTCAGTTTCTTTTTTACCAGACTGTCAAGAAAAGGTTATGTTTTTCGAGTGTATTGAAAACGGTGAGCAAAGAAGTTAAACGAAATTGAAATTGTTAAAAAGGTTTAATTGCACACCACATTAAATAATATAAAAATGGTGGCAGAGGAGCGCGGGTTTGTGACTCGGAATCGTATAAACGTGATCGCGGTAACGTGACTCACTGCCAACTCCACCGACTGCCCTTGACGCGTGACAGTCCAATTCAGTCAATTTTGGTCACAAGGTAGCGCGCACGTCGACACGCGCTCCGTCATTTAGTTCCGAATTAGTGGCGCGCGCGTCGTCGCAGGACCCAACCCTCCCGAGTCCCCCTCGCTCGTCCTCCGTCCGTTCAATACATGTAGTTACATATTTATATTTATGCTGTATAAAGATTAATACCTAAACTTTACTAACTACTCGCTGGTTAATATGTACCTACAACAACCTACATACAATGCTGTGGCGTCGCGTCGCTTACACGTATGTTATAAAATAAAATAAAATTACTATAAAAAACATTTTAACTTATATACATGGGGCACATTAAAAGTTTTGCACTTCTAGCTAATCAGAGTTATATTTTTTTAAACGTTCCAACCTTCTTAGTAATAAAAAAAAACAATTGGCGGGAAATCATTTATCAATTGTTTTTTATCACACATCCTAGTTCTACGTATGCAACGAAAATGGAATTAAGTCGAAAAGATTTTAGAGCGATGATTTTTTATGATTTTAAAAGTTCTCTCTCTCCGCAAGACTGTGCCGCTCGTCTTCAAAATGCTTTTGGGAGAGAAGCACCTTGTTTGAGCACCGTGAGGCGATGGTTTGCTGAATTTGAGAGAGGTCGAGTTTCTTTACATGACGAATTTCGTGAAGGGCGGCCTTCAACTGCCGTCAACGAAAATAATGTGGCTACTGTGAAGCGGTTAATTGAAGAAAACCCGCGGATTACCTATGAGACAATTCGAGTACTATTGGGACTGGTATGAGTCAAATCCAGAAAATTTTACACGTAGAATTGAAAGTTCGGAAACTTTGTTGTCGGTGGATCCCTCATGAACTGACAGCGGAGCAGAAGCGGGCTCGCGTGGAATGGTGCTCACGAAGTACGACCACGGACATTCTAATGCTAGTTATGACATTGTCACAGGAGACGAAAAGTGGATTTATTGTTTTGAACCCGAAAAAAACAGCAATTTTGTGAATGGGTGTTTGAAAATGAGAACAAGCCAACAAAAGTGAGGCAGGCGAGAAACATTGGTAAAAAAATTATCACGTTTTTTTCTCAGCTACGGGTCCCATCTGTACAATTTCACTTGAAGATCAAAAGAGTGTTAATGCAGAGTGGTATTCTACCATTTGTTTACCCAGGGTGTTAGAAAAAGTTCGCGAAAGACGACCCAAAAGCCGCGTTCTCCTACATCATGACAACGCTTCTTCACACACGGCCAACAAAACAAAGTCATTTTTAGCTTCCGAAAAAGTACAACTCGTCACCCATCCTGTGCATAGCCCCGACCTAGCACCCTGTGATTTCTGTATTTTCCCCAAAATCAAAGATTTGATGAGAGGTTTCACTTTTACCAACTCCGAAGAGGCAGGGATAGCGTTCAATCAGCACGTAGAAAACATGCCTTCAGATCTGTGGTCCTCCTGTTTTAAAAAATGGTTTGATCGTATGAAAAAATGTTTAAAATGTAAAGGAGAGTATTTTGAAAAGCAATAAACATAATATTTTGGTTTTAACATGTTGTTTTTTAAGTTACGCAAAACTTATAGTGTGACCTACGTATAAGTAGGTACACCGTTTACGGAATTTGTAACCAACGTATTACAAACATGCAAAATTATTTATCTTATAATAATCGTAACAACTACATTTAAAATAAGCAAATGTGTTTACATTTATTTATTTTAAATAGGTACCTACCCGCTTTTAAAACTATTGAATTGTGTGATGTGTGTAACAAATATTAGATCAAGCAACACTCTGTATTAGTGAATTGAAAATAAACTCCAACACATTTGTTATTATTGATTTAAGTCTTCAATAAGTAACTTTGCCACTGCTAACATTATTGTTTATATTTTTTGCCTTTCAATACATAGTTTGTAAAAAAGAATATTCTACATTTCTTTTTTAATTCTAAATGATAGCCCCCTAGCACTTTAAAATCGAAAAATGCCCCTTCAGTTTGGAAGGAAACTATTAATGATATTAAGTACATTTTTGAGCAAATTTCATATACCTATAGAGACATATACCTAGTTCCGCTAAAAATATGGGTGGGTAATGTTGACTACAAGTGCAGATTACTTTGCCCGCCTTGAAAATCGTCCATATGATAAGGAAAAACATGATTAATTTTAAATTTGGCGAAACCTTCTGTCTTAATGTTGCCACAGAAAATATGACCATAGCTTCTTACATTTTTTTCACATTAACTTGTGTAATTTGAAAAAATCGGGCCATGTTGTAGCTTCACGGTATCAAGTCATCGTCCATGGAATTCTCACTGATGTGGCTATGTACCTAACAGAAATGATATGGAACCTTGTTAATATTTTAATATTGGCCCTGTGCTTTAAGATACTTGGTTTATAGTCATAAAACTCGGATTCTTGATTCCCCAGACATAAAATTTTCATAGGAGTTTAAAGATTTTGTGAATTTAAAAGCAGTCATCCATTTTTTAAATGTTTTCTTCAGAATATATCTATATATTACATCACCATGTTTATAAAACAATATATTTATCAGTATCCGAAACACGGCAAGGTTTCGATTTAAGCACACGCCTGGAAATGAAGGGTGTTCTTAAATCACTAAGAGTAATAAAATTTTCAGCGCACATAATTTATATCAACCGACCAGGACACGGCTCAACGAGACCATGAGGCAATTAACAAACTCGAAAATCACGGAAGTTCGTTAATTATTCGGCGGGAGCGGGTTGGGTGCGCCGGGACTCACCGTTATTGACAATTAAGACAAGCTCCGACCGCTTCATGCGCCTTATGGCTCTGCTTGCGGTCGCCCAGCACTGCCACGAAAATCTGATATCAGGCATTTTATTTTATTATGCAGAATCAGTAGCAGTAACCTATATGAAGATCGATATAATCAGTATTAACATCCATATTCAGTACATTTATTGTTCTGATCTTTGGTAAGGGTAGGAGGGTTAAATTTTAACAGTGTGTTCTACCTATCCCGGTGATTAAAATGTTCTTTTGTAGTAATTTTGACCAAGAGATTCTTAGTTGATTATAAGTGTGTATACAGTAACTGTAGATAATCCACTCCAATTTTTTTTATCCCCTGAACATTTTGTTAGGGTTTATAGATGTATCTCGATATCAATGTATCATATCTACACAGTTTATTAAGTTCTAAATATAGTAAACACATAATGTATGTAAGTTCAATGTAAACAAGTTACAATGTAACGTAAATCTCTCTTAAAGTAGGCCATGTATTGTACGTAATGGGAAGATTCACTGTGTATTCATAGCGAATCTGGGACAGCGGGCGAACCAAAATGGTGAAAATAAAAATGAGTCAAGTGATAGTACATGACATTAACCCGGGGTCGGATATAATAACCTTCATGCACGGCGACAGCGTATACGACGACCGCGTTGGTCTATGCCTTCATGTATAGATTCTAAAAGGATAAAATGGTTATACACTAACATTGTGAGTCTATAGAAAATAAGTTTAAATATGTTTCGAAATTCTATTTGGTGGGCCTCTTAAGGCCGATTTAGTAGTTTCCTAAAGCACCTCTGTCGAAGCTTCTCTTTCGAAGCACCTCTGACGTCATATAAACGTAACGTCTATATCATACAAGAAGGCGGTTCTAGTCTCTTCTAGTATGATTTTTTTTTATATATTTAGGTCGACAAATTGACGCCATCCGCCTGATGGTAAGCTGTGGCAACGTCTGTACACAGGAATACTATGGAGAGTGGCCCTCAACTTGACGACCCAGTAATGTGCCTCTTCACGCTTCGCTTAAAGAGCCCAGGGTTATGTTGGAGGAAACACGTGCGCAGGCAGGGCGTTCCAAGCCACTATCGTTCGGCAGAGAAACGATCGTTTAAAACGTTCGGTTCTTGCGAAGACGGTTTCCACGGTATGAGAGTGACATCTCTGCCCGGCACGCGTTGTTCGGCATCGGAAGGGAGAGGGTGGGATCAGGTTGAAGAGCTCTTCAGAACACTCACTGTAGTAAATACGGTAGAACGCGGCCAAGGAAGCGATTGTTCAGCGCTGAGCTAGCGGCTCAAGGCTTTACGTTATCTCCGGACAGTCTATAATGCGACTAGTGCGTCGCTGCATAGCGTCGAGAGCGTCTAGCAAATACTTCGCGGAGCCGTCCCAGAGGTGAGAGCAGTATTCGACGCAGGGTCTAATCTGCGTTTTGTACAGCAGACACCTCTGGTGCGGTGTAAAGAATCGCTTTACCTTGTTCAGTATTCCTAGTTTCTGCGAAGCTAGCCCAATACATCTCTCAATGTAGTTTATGTTATTGAGCTCTCGACGAACGTCTATGCCAAGGATGTCTAGATTGTCCTTCATTGGTATATAATATAGACGTTTATGGATATAGACGTTTCGTATATATATGACGTCAGAGGTGCTTTGTTTAGTACACGCCACAAGATCATGATATAGTAAACTGGTTGGAATAGAAATCGTCATAGTCATTTGGGATCTATGCGTCACCGACAATTCATATTGTTCAACGCCGTACGCCCGTTGCGCCACCTATACCCTTAAGCCCTTTGTTTCAAAGGACTTAGTCGAAAATCTTGTGAAGTAGACAATACATGGTATCAGTAATTACAATTTGTCAAATAAAATAAGTCTTTTGTAGATATTTCTTGATTTAGGGTCAACACCTAAATATAGGTGTACAATATGATGGGCCACTTCGTAGAGGTGTTTTAACATTTTCATCGTAAAAAATTGGGAATAGAAAAATTACATAACTACTAATTATTATTTGAACAATTAACCAGTTGAGTTCCATTCGCCGATATCTAAGTTTTTGCAGCATATTGTATCGTTTATCATTAACCACAATTTTGAACATAATGATCAGGATTTGTAGGAATCCTTAAAATGATGCCATGAAGACAATGTAATATGTAGGTTTATTGGTAATATTAGTCACTGTGACATCACTTCGCTAGATGACGTTGTGATAAATGTAAAAAATAATGATTAAATTTTTAAAGTCTAGTCCGAGACGCCCAGGACTTTAATTGGCTGTACCATAGCGGCTGGCACGTATAATAAGATTTTGTTGCCTTTCATTAACATTTCCTTGCAAAGCAACGGGTTTCAATTTTTTTTCAAAATTACAATATTGTTGTTATTGTTTATTAAATTCATTCGGCCATTTTGGACGTAACCCATTATATGTGTGCCCGGTGACGCAATAGGCTTGCCCCCTATTACATGGGACTAAAAATACTGGCAAATTGTGGGTGTGTAATGCACCTCTGCCTACCCCTTCGGGATATAGTCGTGATATGTGTCTGTCTAAATTTTTAAAGTAGGTAGGTAACCTAAATATTATATACGCTTTGCGTCTTGTAAAATTTCGAGCGCTTTATTAAAAAAATTACTTCATAAGTTCCCGATTTTCACTCATATTTGATATCTTAACGATATTATAGAAAATATTAAGAAAGAAATTATAAATAGATCACAAAAACTGTATCGGCGGGACTCGAACCCACGGCCTTTCCCTAACAGGGGGAGTGCTCTGACCAACTGAGCTACGATGACCACTACCGACGACATCGAATTTTTGCTTCATATCATATTCATAATTTCTACATCGCGCTATTAAGGTTAGCGTTGGATCCACCTACCGCAGTTCTACCGAACTGACGGTACCAGTGTATCGTGTTACAACGATATTTAAACACTGAATTTTTAGATGAAAGAAAGAAATTAAATTAAGTATAATTATATATACTATAATTTCTTTCTTAATATTTTAAGAATAGTTTAAGCAAACTCATTGCTTTGAAATACAAAAATATATTATAGAAAATATTAAAAGAACAACACATCAAAAGTGACCACAAGTTACGGGTAGACGGCAAACCTTTCAGATATCAGTTATAAGACAAAATAATATAAAAACCTAAAATCAGTAATGATAATCCATTTCAAAGTAGGTAAGCTCAGTCAGCTACCTATTTTATCACGAATTGCCATAACTTTATATCGTCTGTGGTTCAGTGTGTTTGTCTTGTTAACACAACAAAGCAAACGGAAAATGATGTACGACTACGACCAAGTTGGCTTTACTTGATTGACGGTTGGAAAATCGGTGGGAAAATAATAATTTATGTTTGTGATTCTAAATTTAATACCATCAATAATTTGGAATTGGTATCGCGTTGCGATAAGTTTGATCCTGGCGCCCAAACTACTGAAAGAAACCCACTTTGATTTCGTAAAAAAATATATGCTGTATTACAGAAAGTACATTTCAATTCCATTTAAAAAAATATTAGTGCGATAGAACAATAATTCTTCAGTTCAGTATGAACATATTGATTATATTCCAAGTTATCTGAGCCTGAATCCTCACACCTACTTACGGCAATCTACGAAAAGTAATTATTTCGTTATGTTCAACCCGTTAATCCTATAGCAGTAGTTTATGTCTACGCCTAAGGGAACGAATAAATGAGCCCATTGTCTGAGGCTCGAGCCCAACCCATTTAAAGATAGACAATACCCATTGTCAAATAATCCTAAATTTGTTGGGACGTCTTTCCCCGCTCGAAACTTGCCAGACAAACCGAGCAATGAACAATTCACGCCGCATCCTTGAGAGTTTATCATTGATGTAGGTACGAGTATATTAATGAAGATATCCAATTATGATATTTCATACGGTATTTATTTTATTTTATATGGAACCGTATATTTCGATGAGAAATATAAGAGTTAATATAAGAGGATTCATTTGGTATGGTCATTTGATACATTTCGAATCCTTATTTACTACGGGGTGTTAAGAAGATATTGGTATCTATGCATCTTCGGCCCAAGTCATCGTCACCTGTAGTAGCAGGGAAATGGCACCGATTTATTAATGAGAGTCAAAGTGGCGGATGTACCATTGCAAATCATGTTGTACCACTTACCAAAAAATGTACCTAAAATGTACTAAATTGTACCTAGGTCTAAAAAATAAGTACCTGATTCAGAACGAAATTATTTCGGAATTAAAATACACCCGCCATTTTGACATCAATACGGCGGGTGTACTATAATATTTTATTACTTAACCATTATACATAAAATATAATTACACCACAAAAATGTACCTAAAAAGTACCTAAAGTAGAAAAAACACACCCTTGATCCGTTGGATAGTTTCTAAGAAATAAAAAAACCGTGTCTAGTTTACTTACACTTATTATTATAATGAAATAATTATCTAGGTACATACTATATATTAACTATAATAATATTAAGTAATTACTAATTAATAATATGCTCAATCAATTGGTAGAGTCTATGTTATGTGATGATAATAATATTTTGAAAAGTCGACGTAATGACTGCACTGGTATACGAACATTAAAATACGATATAAAAATACAATAGCCTTCGAGCTGAATCAAACTGATGTAATTTATCTTAAAGACATACCTATAGAAATAACATTATTATAATATAAAATACGAGATTTTAGGATTAATAGAGTTTTTACCGTCCGGCGGCGATGTAACAAACATCCACAATATTGGTCACTATCGGGATCATTTTCGTCGTAATGCGGAATGGAAATGTTTTGATGACTTAAATAATTTTATAACCAAAACTCCGAATTCACTTATTGTTAATTGCATAATGTATGGACGGAAATAAAAGTGTCACAATTATGTTAATTATGTTATGTATGTAATTTTGTCCAGTTATTAAAATCGTGATTTATAATTTTACTAGCGTAAGTAAACCAAACACGGTTGTTTCTCAGAAACTATCCAACGGATCAAGAGTGTGTTTTTTACTTGAGGTACTTTTTAGGTACATTTTTTGGTATAACTATATTTTATGAATAATGGTTAAGTAATAAAATATTATAGTACACCCGCCGTATTGATGTCAAAATGGAGGCTGTATTTTAATTCCGAAATAATTTCGTTCTCAATCGGGTACTAATTTTTAGACCTAGGTACAATTTAGTACATTTTAGGTAAATTTTTTTGGTAAGTGGTACAACATGATTCGCAATGGTACACCCGCCACTTTGACTCTCATATTTATTAATGTACAGTATTGTTAAGCAAACCATAAAAAAAAATATTTTTCGGCAGAAAGAGCATCATACTTCGAAAGTCACACTAAGTGTCACCACAGATAATATAATTGTTACAGTCACCAAACTGATATGTTAAGAGGTAAAATCTCACTCAAGTACCTAAGATATAACTTGAAAAATATAACAGAACAGGTTCGATCTCATTTTAAAATTCGCCTTAAAGTTATAGAAAAAAATTACAACACAAAAATACGAGGGTGGATTGAAATATTCGCGGCCTAACACATAAATACTCGAACTATTTTAATGTATCTGACCTCATTCGATTTGTTTACTCTCTGGTTGTCACATTGTAAAATTTTATCGCAATAGCATTATCTGTATTTAAATTAGACTGAATTTTGTGAGCCTAAGTGCAGCGTTTTTAAAGAATGGAGAAAATTGAGCAACGTGCTGTCATGAAATACCTGTTTAAAAAAAAACTAACTCCAAAAGAGATTCACGAAGATATGTCTACAACATTGGGGGAATCTGCTCCGTCGTATACGGCTGTGAAAAAGTGGGTTGCTGAATTTAAACGCGGACGAGAGAGTATTGAAGATGACCCTCGCTCCGGCCGGCCTATGACGTCTACGACTGAAGAAAACATCGGGAAAATCTGTGATCTGATATTGGCAGATCGGAGATTGACCATCAGGGAGATTGCAGACACTATTAGCATCTCGTATGAACGAACACAAAACATCATAGTCAATGAACTTGGATTTTTTAAGGTTTCTGCGCGGTGGGTACCCAGATTGCTTTCAGTTGATCAAAAACGAATACGGCTCACGATTTCTTGCGACTGTTTGGAAATGTTTGAGGCTGATCCACAAGATTTTTTGGCCAGATTTGTCACAATGGATGAAACTTGGGTACATCACTACACCCCAGAGTCAAAACAGCAATCCAAACAGTGGAAAAAACCTCATGAACCGACTCCAAAAAAAGCCAAAACAATTTTGTCAGCTGGCAAGGTGATGGCGTCAGTTTTTTGGGATGCTAAGGGTGTCATCATAGTGGACTACCTTGCAAAAGGTGTAACTATAAACTCGGCTTATTACTGCACCCTCTTACGTCGTTTGCGTGAAACAATCAAAGAGAAAAGGCCAGGATTACTCAGCAAGAAAGTGTTGTTCCATCAGGATAATGCACGCGTTCACACGTCTGTTGAATCAATGGCTCAAATTCGTGATTGTGGCTTTGAATTACTGCCCCATCCCGCCTATTCCCCTGATTTGGCACCTTCAGACTTTCATTTATTCCCAAACCTAAAAAAACACCTTTGAGGTCAAAAATTTGTGTGATTCTACGTAGCACGACCACGGATGATTATCTTAATTTTCCTGTAGTACAAATTCATGAAAAAAAGTGTACTTTATAGTACCATAGAATAAAATATATGTACTCTGATATTTTCGCTGATATAACGTACATGCCCTGTAGTACCTTTCTGGCACGACCACTACACATTTTAGGTATTTTTATGAACTTTATGGTGAAAAATACTATAAATGTAATTGTACTTAATTGTACTCAATTTTACAGATAATTTTGAGCGGTGGTTTACCTGTTTCAAAGCGTTTTACTTTTTAAGTAACATCAATGTCACAATGTTACGCCATTACTATTAATTCTAAGTAGTCAAAAGTAAATAAAATTACGTTTTGTATTTATATTACGTTTTATAGTGGCTCGTGGTCTAGTGGTAACCGACAATGTTAACATATTGCAAAGGTTAAGCAACATCTAGTCAGGCCGTCTTAGGATGGGTGACCATTTCTTAAGACCCTGAGACCCCTCCGCGCCTCGGAAAGCACGTTTAGCCGTCGGTCCCGGTTTTCATACGAACATCATGGCAGTCGTTAGGGGTAGTTGGAGCCCTTAATCAAAAATCCGACCGGTCTAACTCGCCACATATCGAAACGGGTTCTGGTCGACCAGCTGATGGTGCTGGTTTCGGGTTGATATAACCCTTACGTAACACCCGGTATAATATAATAAGATCACAACAAATGTTTATGACTTGAACGACATTATCTTTTTCGACGTAGACATGATGATAGCGCTAAAAAATGTTCCCATTCAGATTATTCTACACACAAAAAAATATGCAGTTTTTGCTCTTATAGAACACATTCCAGGCCATTTTAGGGTTCACTGTAAGCAATCGTATAAGTGGAACATTTATACGATGACTTAGAAAAAAAGTCATGGCATCCGATTGTGATAGGAATATTAATGTATACCGCTATTTAATGATTATTACAATTATGTAATAAGTGTATCAAAATAATAGTGATTATTTTTTTTTCTTCTTTATTAAAGACTTTACCTACTTTCTTATGTAGGTACTATACTTAAAAAGTAAAACGCTTTGAAACAGGTAAACCACCGCTCAAAATTATCTGTAAAATTGAGTACAATTAAGTACAATTACATTTATAGTATTTTTCACCATAAAGTTGATAAAAATACCTAAAATGTGTAGTGGTCGTGCCAGAAAGGTACTACAGGGCATGTACGTTATATCAGCGAAAATATCAGAGTACATATATTTTATTCTATGGTACTATAAAGTACACTTTTTTTCATGAATTTGTACTACACGAAAATTAAGATAATCATCCGTGGTCGTGCTACGTAGAATCACACCAAAAATTTTCATCAAATGAAGGTCGAAGCTGCGGTGGGTGACTTTTTTGAAGGCATTGAAGAAACTTTTTTTATGACAGGCATACAGGCGTTGGAAACCAGATGGAAGAAGTGCATTGAGTTAAGCGGAGATTACGTGGAAAAATAAAATTACTTTTGTATACATATTATATTGTTTTCTTGCTGTGGCCGCGAACTTTTCCACCCTCGTATATGTGAAAAGTAGGTACATGTTATCTTGAGACCGACGCGACGATGTTCTCATTTCTGAAAGTAAGCAGTAGATTGGACGTCATCTTTTTCTCTTTTTTACTTGCGACAGACAGTGGTTGAACACAAAGAACTTGCATGTTTCGATGAACATAACTTGAGAGTAAAAAAATCCTCGAAGCTAAACTCTCGACTATACCAACATGTAGGTAGTAATATAAAATCTAAGTCATACTAGGTTTGTAATTAAAAAGTAATCAGAAAACTTGCTTCCTTACTAAAACTTTACCGAATTTCAATTTTACGGCAAATATTTATATTCAGCTTTTGTTGTAATTGCTCAAATTTGAAACTCATTTCATGGCAAAGTAGCCCATCAACGTTGTTTTGGTTTCATCAAGCGCCAAATGCGAAATCTTTACCATACGAGCTTTTCATAATTATATGCCGCAATTTTCCGTGGTTTAAAGCTAACAACCCTCCAGGAACGAAAAACAAGAGGGGATCTCATTGAGACCTATAAAATCCTAACCTACAGGTACAATTTGCCTAATATGCGGGATATGTTCGTGCTCCGACAAACACCGTACTCGTCCCGGAGACACAGCCTCACACTCAGCCGGACACACACATTCCCTTACTGTTTATCGCTGTCTTAATAACCGCGTCGTGGATATGTGGAATGAACTTCCTGAAAGTGTTGTGACTGCTAAATCAGTAAATAGTTTTAAATCCCGCCTAGACAAATTGTTAATGACCAACGCTCAATTGTGAATCATACTCGTAGAACAATAATTTAGTTAGCGACTTTAAGAACAATATGTGAAGACTTTCTCTGTAAACACTGTCTGATATGGACATATCAGCAAGTTGCTGCTCGTCCATTATGATATAATAATATAATAATAATTTCAAATTGTCAAAGCTATGTCTTTTGTTTGAGTAACTGTACATTGTTTATGAATTGGATGACACAGGTATTTGCTACCAAATGAACGCACAACAGAATTTCTACGCGTCAAATGAATTAGCAAACATCAAGAATATTATTCCCGTAAGGTACTCGTATAATACGATTAAGTTTAAGTGTAAGCTTGTGAACATATTTAAAACAAAACATTGTCTGAATTGATGCAAAGGAAATTTTTATCTCGGTGAATAAGAAAACACAGAACTTCATTCTACGCACTGTGCCGTTCCATTTTTTTAAGCTTCCTTGTACTTACAAGGAAGTGTAAAATAATTTTATCACACAAGAACCAACTCAATTACCTCTCGAAAATTCAGCTTCATTTTATTTGTGGATGCGTATTTCTAGGCGTATATAGTTGTCTCTGAAAAATTTACTTTACACACAGCACATAACTTTTTGCACTGCTCACTTTTGTACTTTGTACCAAATAAAATAAATAATAATGCCTGTACATACATAATACATTTGCGCACTGTAGGTACATGTGGAAAATTGGTTCGTGACATGTTTATAACCCGAACTTCCGTCGCACAAGTTGTACTCGTGTAGTTAGTTTATGCAGAAGCCGCTGGCAAAACACCTAATTTGTAAGATCAAACTATAGCTGGGCTAAACTAACTAAACCTATACCTTGTTATGTCTAGTTTTGACAGTTTAAGATTTAATTGGAACAAAGTTTAGCATTACTGAAATGCATGGTCGATACCAGTAATTTAATATGTTTACAACTTCCTGGTAGAAAGAGAACAGAAAAATTTATTCACATCTTTTGAATGGTTTACTATTATTCTACACCTATTTAAATAGCATACCCAGCTACAGCTAGAGTTTGACATATAGGTGGACTTGTAAATAGTCCCTGCCCAGCGGGGGATGTATGTAAGCGTTTTAGGGGTTATAGCGTACCTAATTTGCGAAGTGAAATGTGACACCATCAGATCATCAAACAAACTATGCTACACTGACCTTTAGATCACCTCTGCGGCACCTGGGTACTTGGACGTGTCTCGAGGATTTTCTTTTCCTTGCCGGCCGGCAGTAGCTTCTACGGAGTCGTTGACAAGTACGAGGATTAACACGATCAAGTCACAATAAGTAAAAGTAAGCGACTCGAAAATTGTCACGACGACGGTTATGCGAAAAATTCAAATTGCAAGTGCAACTGACGAGCGAGCGTTACTCAGCGGTATTAGCGGTCGAGTGTTTTAAGATGAACCCAAATGTCCGCAAATAAACCACAGTAGCCAACATCGATGACTTCCGGTGCAATATAACAATAGTTGTCGGAAGTTCATCAGCTGTCACTGTCTCACTTGCAAATATAGGCATTGCTATTAATATAATACATATATTACATATTGCTATGGGTTTTATATAAGGCGCTCCACCGACACATAGGTAAAGATATTTTAAAATAATATTAATCATAATTAATGCAGGTTTTAAAATAAGTTAAGAAACAAATAGTCTAAGTTGCTGACGTAGAATGACTTTCCGTAACACCAATATTTACGGGTGGTACTAGATAATGTGCGGTCTACCAGCAAAATATACATTCATCTGGTAAACTACAAAACCGCTTAAAACAAACTTAGCTATTCCAGGTCCCGTATTCGGCACTAACCACCAGGTATCGTACATATTTTATCAGTTGTTTGAACTCTGACTATAAATCGCGTTCAATGTGGTTTGAAATCGATTTAGTCTTACAATTAAATCTGTTCAGCAAGCAACGTCATATTTGCATGGGACAGACTTACATACTGGATTATGCACATCTTCTGTTTTAGAACTGAATCAGAATACTGTTTACCTAATTGGTGTAAAATTACATTTCAGACAGACTTTAGTGGCCTAAAATATGTGGTTATGTTGGTAACTATAATATGTATAGGTGTGTATAATAATATGTAAGTATATAAAATGTATTTGAAACAATTAAGTAGGTAACTGTTGATCATGAATAGATCAATTGTACCATATTGTTAACAAGACATCTGTGCAATGCAGCCATATTTAGTACTAGCTGTTGCCCGCAGCTCCGCCTGCGTGTTACTTTGAATCTACATAACTATTTTATTTATGAACCAATTGAAAACCAAACCTTAAATTTTAAGTTGAATAAACCACAACGTATTACTGAAAACCGCAAATTCAAATCGGTTAAGCCGTTTCTGAGATTAGCGTGTTCAAACATTCAGACAAACAGACAAAAGTTCTAAAAACCATTGTTTTGGGTTTTGGGTTTTATTACGTTCATAAAGCCCCCCTACAACAGTTTCTCTATTATATTTTCTATTATATTCTCTATTATACCATACAAATTCATCTTAAGATACGAAAATATGAAATATTATCTTCGTCGTGTGTGATAGTCCATTGAATTGTATGGCGAGCGATATTGTGTCCTTAAGATAAAATATTATAGTATCTTAGCCGTGTGCAGCGTCCCTTAGTGAACTCCGCTGCGGGTGAAGTAACATACGACAAACTTATTATTTGCGGTTGGTACAGTAATCGGGTCTACGTATCGAACCGCAAAATTAAGTTTTCTTTTTATTGTTTATACTTTTTCGGGATTAAAAGTACCCAGTAGGTGCCCAGGATATTAAAGCATAATTATACCAAGTTTCATCGTAATCGAACCGGTAGTTATTGCTTAATGCCTGAACAAACAGACAGACAGACAGACAGACCGACAGACATACAGACAAAAAATCTTTTAATCACATTTTTGGGTTAGGTGTCGGTCTAGTAACACCCCCTGCCATTTATTTTTTTGATATTTTCAATGTATGTACAGAATTTTCACTTCTACAGATTTATTATAAGTATAGAAAAGTATTTTCGGAATTCAGAGGATTCACAAATTACCCTCTAACTCTAAATAACATTAACCATTAACATTACCTCTTTATAATTTAAAATTATGTAAAGCGAATACTGTATTTCATAACAAAATTGTTACCTTGGCTGTTTCTCATTGCAAAGTACTGGAGACATTAATACGCCAAGTATCATGTGGTGATGTCAGCGCGTCTTCATAAAATCGTTGGCTCTTTAATTTACGTCACAACTTTGTTTTATCATATGTATTATATCATATCGGTTACTAAATAGGAACGATCGATTATCTGCTCATATTTCTCCTGTTATTTTGTTAATAAGTAGTATTTGCTGGCCAAATGATTGTTTATTGCTTGGTTAAGACGGATCCTAACTTGTAGGCGTATTATTTAGTTAATGTTGTGTGCGCTACCTTACCAGGTTTTTGAATAGAAAAAAGTATTTTTGCAAGTGGAATCAGTTACACAGTGCTTTTTAGTCCGGTCAATTTAGACCAAAAAATGAGAGTGGAGGTGCATAAAGTCCCAGCAAGCTGAAAATCAGTAAAATTGTTCAGAACATAATTATAAATAAAATTTAAAAGTTCCCCATCATTCCCGTGTATGGAAAAAAAAAATATTTTATTTTTTATTTTATTTTATACTTATTTGGTTCGGATCACAGAATGGTTATTGATTGTATAGTGGAGCTGGTAGCGGCTATTAGGCTTACCACATGAGAACAATAAAAACACCAGGAAATTATGAGTGTGTATGCAATACACATATGGCTACCTCCTTTATTTTCCAATTACGTCCGTGTGTCCGTTGTCGAGCGCCTCGGGTGTATACGCAAGGAATTTCCAGTAGCGCCCGGCGAACCTCTTACCCCCTTTTTTTTAAATTCCGCGGTCCAAGGCCGCTTCCGCTCCTACGTTCGTTGCTGAGCGTCTCTAGTACGCACGAAGGTATTCCAATGTCGCCTGGCGGACCCCTCCTACCCCTGGGGTATATTGGGCGTGTATTTATGTAAAAATTTTATTCGAGGTCAAAGGTTCATTTTGGACCTTTGACCTTTGAAAAAAATTTCCACACACGGGAATGATGGGGAACTTTTAAATTTTATTTATAATTATGTTCTGAACAATTTTACTGATTTTCAGCTTGCTGGGACTTTATGCACCTTCGAATGTCTAAATTGACCGGACTATTTTTACTTGGACTCTAGATATTGTTACATAAATACATACAATCACGCCGTTAACCTAATTCACCTGAGCTATTTCACCTAGGTGCATTAAATACACTTTTAGTAAATTGTATACACCTTTAGCGCCGTTCATAAAACAAAAATAAATTATTAAAAGACATATTAAAACCATAAGTAATCTTTATTCACCTCAGATAATCACTTGTTGTCCGTGGTCCTACTACCTGGTCCTACTAGTAGGACCACGGGCCATTCTTTTTGCCCCTAGTTCCATCAGTAGGACCACAGGCACCTAACATTACCCGTAGTGCTACTGTACACAGTACAGTACTACAGACATTTTTACTTGTACGTAGTTCTATCAATAGGACTACAGACAAGTAGCAGTGCCCATAGTTCAACTAGGAGTAATAAGATCTTTTTCCTGGTTACCCACTTATGAGTATGTATTCTAAACGTAAGGGTGATTAATAAATCATCATGTCATGTCATTTCAGTTGCACAATTACTTGCTACATACGAACATACAAACATATAAAAACATACAATCATCTTCACAAACTTTCACATTTATAATATTAGTAGGGTCAAACTTTATTAAACATCTTCCCTGGGAACGGTACTTTATTTTTTTTTATTTATTATTTATGTATACATAAATTACATATATAAATTTAACATTTATTAAGAAAATAATAAATCGTGTCTCTCCGGAAGGACCTTAGGAACTGGGGCCCTCAGGAACGAACTCAAAATGACTACGGACAATAAAAAATTACTCGTGGTCCTACCACAGTTTAGTAGGACCATTGCCCATACAAAATAATGTTGTTTTTGTTACAGTCCTAGTGATAGAACTAGGGGCAAAAAGAATGGCCCGTGGTCCTACTAGGGACCAGGTAGTAGGACCACGGACAACAAATGCAATCATGATTTCTGAGTAGGGACTTGGTACTTCAAAATGCAAATGTGAAGATGAAAGATACTGATAAAAAGGTTCTTTATAAAAGTGAATAAATTATACTTTAAAATAAATTTAATGCACCCAGGTGAATAAGGTGATTAAGGTTTTTTAAAAGTAATTGTAATGCACCTAGGTGTTTAAACTTTACTAAAAGTGTATGTAATGCACCTAGGTGAAATAGCTCAGGTGAATTAAGTTAACGACGCCCAATATACCCCAGGGGTAGGAGGGGTGGGGCGGGGCCCCAAGTGATTAGAAACTCCTCGTCGTCCGCCCTGGACCCCAACTTGCTTACGGTAACGCAGTGGCAAGTTGGGTGACCGAACGTTCTAGTCCGAACTTGTGGCCATAAAGTGCGAATATTAATAGTTATGTCGGCTCAACCCGATAAAAACGATTACCCCGGTCTCGGCTCCGCCTTTCTCTGGGAAGAGTCGGACCAAGAAGACGACCTCACGCTATCCCAACGGACTCCGATGCCGAGCGAAAGGGAGGCTCGCGCCGAGCTGTCCAGTCGCAGCGTGACGTCGACGCCTTCAGGAAATGTTGCTGCTGGGTCTGACGTCAAGTCAGGTCCCAGCAGTGTGAACACAAAGGGCCCTCCTACGAAGAGGGTCCACGAAGAAATAAAGAAGGGACCTTCGCGCGACCGGAGCACTAGCTGCTCTGGGAGCAGTGAGCCGGAGGAAGGGGGGCCGAAAAAGACGCCACGGACACATGGCGATTTTCTACTGGCGAAGGAGAAGGAGATGCCGCCAACGCTCCATCCTTCTGTACCACCCCTGCCCAGTCGCAGAGATATCGGCGTGCCGCCTGCGCGGGAGCTCTTGAGTAGCACTTGAGTAACAAGGGCATGCAGGGCAAGAAGAGGATTGTGGCATCGTTGGTGGCTGATGCCCAATCTTCGCTCGACGAGCTCCTCGCGCGGAGCGTTACTGATGAGGAAGTGAGGCTCCGGCTGCAGATGGAGGCCCTGCGACGGGAGGTCGCGGCCTTGACCAGGGTGGTCAAAGGGCCTCCAGCTCCAGCTCCAGCTCCAGCTCCAGCTCCAGCTCCTATGCCGCCTCCTCCGACGGCTGGACCAGCGCCGAAGAAAAAGCCTGCGGCCAATACCGCACCTACCACGGCGCCCACCACGGTGCCCACCACGGCGCCCGGATCGCCGCCACCGCCTGTGCCGACTATGGTGCAGGTCCTGACGGCGATCGAGAGGCGCCTCGCGGTCCTCGAGGACCGGGCGTACCGCCCTCCGCTGGCGCGTCCCACGTTTACATACGCGGCGGTTGTCGGCGGTGCTTCCGCTCCCGGTCCAAGCGGCACGCCACCCGCTGTCCGTCGCCCCGCTCCGCCCCCGTCCGCTTCCCCAGCGGTTCGGATGCCGGCCGAGACCGCGGCCCAAGCGAGGAAGGGGAAGGGACGGGGTAAGAAGAGTGGAACTTCTGCCACCCCCGGCTCCTCCAACGTTGCCCCCGCTGCTTCTTCACATCCCTCCAGACGGGAGGGATGGGAAGTAGAGGCAGCAAAGAAGAAGACAAAGGCCGCCAAGAAAGCGGCTAAAGCCGACGCGGCGAAGGCGCCGAAGAGGCCCCGCGCTCCTCGCTCCACAGCCGTCGTCCTTACGGTGACGACGGAGGGTGTGGAGAGGGGTGTGGGGTACGCTGATGTCCTGAGGCAAGTTAAAGCCTCAGTCGGCCTGTCAGCCCTCGATATCCAGGGGGGTCTCCGGTGCAAGACGACACGCACCGGGGCTCGCCTCCTCGAGGTCTCCAGCGCCTCCAGCGGCCCCAAAGCTGATGCCCTAGCGGCTCAGCTGAGGGACAAGCTGGATGGAGAAGCCGTCCGCGTCACCAGGCCCACCAAATGCGCTGCATTGCGCGTCTCCGGTCTGGATGACGTGGTCACGACGGAGGAAGTGATTTCCGCCGTCGTGGAGGCGGGCGGCTGTCCCCTTGACCAAGTGAAGGCTGGAGAGATCTCCTTCAGACTTACTGGCCATGGCAAGACAGTCGTCCAGTGCCCCGTCGCGGTGGCACTAAAAGTGGCGGACGGACGAGGCCTCCTCATAGGGGGCTTCCTAAAGGCGCAGGTGCACCTCCTTCGTGCCCGGGAAACAAGATGTTTCCGGTGCATGGTGGTGGGGCACGTTGGAGTGCAGTGCACAGCGGAAGTCACCGTAAGCGATCGGTGCTTCCGCTGCAGCAGGCCCGGTCACAAGGCAAGTGCCTGCGACGCCCCACCTCGCTGCTTTAAATGCGAGGCGGAGGGCAAGACTGCGGATCACCGAGTCGGCAGGACAACCTGCGCCGCCTCGACGCCAAATCCCCGTCCGTCCTCTGAGAACGGTGGGGGTGCCGCTACTGCACGGCCAGATGTTTCTCGGCGGGATGCTGATATGGACGTCCATTAATGTCTGACGCCCATATCCGCATCCTGCAAGTGAATTTGAACCGCTGCCGCGCTGCTCAGGATCTTCTGTACCAGAGCATCCGGCAGTGGTCCATAAACTTGGCCGTGGTCGCCGAGCCGTACTACGTCCACCCGGGAAGCACGGTGGACGAGGACGGCTCGGCCTGTTTTATCTTCGGGGGGTCCGCCGCAGACAGCTCGCGCCTTGCGATCATTGCAAGGGGCCAAGGGTGTGTTGCGGCGGACTATGATGGGTTGGCAGTCGTGGCCACCTACATCTCGCCGACACTGGATGAGACTCAGTTTGAGCTATGGCTCACTTAGCTCGACGTCGTCTTCGCTGCGTGCCGTCCTCGCCCTGTCCTGCTCCTGGGAGACTTCAACGCCTGGAGTGTGGCGTGGGGCTCCCTTGAAACCAGGGACAAGGGGAGGCTTCTTAAGGACTGGACCAAAACACGTTGTCTGGAGGTCCTCAACCGGGGGAATGTCGCCACCTTCTGGCGGCGGGGGACCAGCTCGGTCGTGGACGTATCGTTCGCGACTTCTGCCCTCGCCGCCCGTATTACTGGCTGGCACGTGGAGGAGGGTGAGGAGACGTACTCGGACCATCGGTATATACGGTTCGATGTCGTCCCCCCACCTAACCTCCCACAGCCGGTAGAAAATCCCCCGGATCCGCGTTGGGCACTTCACCATCTGGATCGGGAGGCTCTCCTGGAGGCGTCCATCGTGCAGGCCTGGATTCCGGCACTGGACCGGCCTGCCGATGTGGATGCTGAGGCGGAGTGGTTCAGGAGAGCCATGTCGCAAATCTGTGATGCGGCGATGCCTAGGGTTACACCCAGACCGGCAAGGAAGCAGATGTACTGGTGGTCGCCGGAGATTGCACAGTTGCGCGCATCATGCATCTCCGCCCGCCGCCAGTACACCAGGTTTCGCCGGAGGCATCGCCGCCCAGACGACGCGGCAACCCGAGAGGCGGAGCTTTATCAGGCTTACAGGGAGGCTAAAGGTAATCTCCAGGAGACAATAAAGCGGGCCAAGACAGCGGCCCGCGAGGAGCTCCTGGAGACCCTGCAGCAGAACCCATGGGGGCGCCCGTACCTACAGGTCAGGGAGAAACTCCGACCTAGGGCGCCCCCACTGACCCAGAGTCTCCAGCCGCAGCAGCTGGAGCGGGTCATGGGCTCCCTGTTTCCGACGAGCGCGGAGGAGCACGTCCCTCCACGCATGGCTCCGTCTCTGCCCGACGCGGATAGCATCAGTGAAGACGACGTACCCGAAGTCAGGGTGGGGGAGCTAGGTACGGCAGTACTCCAGCTTAAACGCCAGAAAATCACTGCCCCCGGACCCGACGGCATTCCTGGCCGTGCATGGGTCCTGGCCCTCGAAAAACTCGGGCCTCGACTGGGGCCCTTTAGCGCATGCCTCGAAAGGGGCCAGTTTCCCAGGGTGTGGAGGACGGGGAAACTGGTTCTGATCCGTAAGGCGGGGCGGCCGGTGGACTCACCGTCCGGATACCGGCCGATCGTTTTGCTCGACGATGTGTGTAAGCTCTTTGAGCGAGATATCGCGGAACGCCTCATCGAGCATCTCTCGACGGTGGGGCCAGACCTGGCGGACAACCAGTACGGTTTCCGTCGGGGACGCTCCACCGTGAGCGCGATCATGCGCGTCCGCCGTATTGTCGGGGCCTATCTCTCGGAGAGGGCCATAGCTTTCCCCAGCTGGCTCGGGCCAGCTCGGCGGGATGTGTCGTGCGGTGTTCCACAGGGGTCGGTCCTGGGGCCGCTTCTGTGGAACATCGGCTACGACTGGGTGCTGCGGGGTGCGTTGCCTGAGGGCGTCAGCGTAACGTGCTACGCCGACGATACCCTCGTCACGGCGCGGGGTGCAACGTACCAGGAGGCAGCACTCAAGGTCACGACGGGTGTTGCTCAAGTCGTGGGTCGGATACAGCGGCAGGGACTGGAGGTGGCCTTGCACAAGTCCGAGGTTCTGTGTTTTCACAGACCTCGGAACAGTCCACCTGAAGGTTCCAGCATAAATGCGGGAGGCGTTAGCATCGGCATCAAGCCCTCGATGAAGTATCTAGGGATCGTACTTGATAGCCGATGGAACTTCGGACCACATTTCCGAAGTTTGGTCCCCAAGGTGACACAGGCATCGGTCGCGCTTTCGCGACTGATGCCCAACCTAAAGGGACCCAACGCTTCCTGCAGGAGACTGTACCTGGGGATCGTGCGGAGTATGGCCCTATACGGGGCTCCCGTATGGGCGGCGCGTTTGACGGCCAACAACTCAACGCTCCTTAATAGACCGTTGAGGACCTTGGCCGTCAAAACAATAAGGGGCTACCGCACGATCTCCGGAGAGGCTGCATGTCTCCTAGCCGGGACCCCTCCATGGGACCTGGAAGCGAGAGCCCTTGCGTCATTGTTCCAATGAGGCGCTGGAGCGGGACCACAGGCCTGCGTCTCGAGAAATCGATGACCAGCGGTCCCAACTCCGCCAGGATCTCATGGAGTCATGGAGGGTGTGACTTGAGCAACCCAAGTGGGGTACCACCATCATCGCGGCGATGAGACCGATCATGGACGATTGGCTGCAGAGGCAGCATGGTGACCTCACGTATGGTGCGACGCAGATCGTTACCGGGCATGGATGCTTCGGTAGCTATCTGTTTCGCATCCGTCGTGAGGTCACACCCCGGTGTCAACACTGCGAGGTTTCCGACGACGACACCGCACTCCACACGTTGGTGGAGTGCTCAGCGTGGGCGAGTCAGCGCCGGGACCTCGTAGTGGGTCTGGGCGTGGATACCCTCTCGCTGGAGACCATGCTCCAAGCCATGGTCTCCAGCGGGAGTAGGTGGAACACGGCCGTGTCCTTCTGCGAGCAAGTCGTGCTCGCGAAGGAGGCGGCCGAGAGGGAGAGGGAGCGTACCCTCCCCGCCGAGTTCCGTAGTCAGCGGCGAGGGCGCCGCAGACTCATCTACGCCCAAGACCATCGACCTCCATGATCGGGGCCTGAGGATGGCGGGATCGCCACCCGTCGTTCTTACAGAAGCAGGCTAGAAGGGTTGCGTGCTGCGGGGCCTTTGCCCCATAGCACGCAACCAGATTCACTCACTGACGCGGGATAAAACCCTACCCCAACGACGCGGGATTCTCATCCCGACACAACCCCCGCAGAGACCACAGAGGTGGTCAAAGTCCGCCGGGCGCCACTGGAAATACGTTCTGCTTGTAACCAGAGACGCCCGGCAACGGACGTTAGAGCGGCCGTGGCCTTGGTCGCGGAACTAAAAAAAAAAAAAGGGGTAGGAGGGGTCCGCCGGGCGACATTGGAATACCTTCGTGCGTACTAGAGACGCTCAGCAACGGACGTAGGAGCGGAAGCGGCCTTGGACCGCGGAATTTAAAAAAAAGGGGTAAGATGTTCGCCGGGCGCTACTGGAAATTCCTTGCGTGTTCACCCGAGGCTCTCGACAACGGACACACTTATGGACAATTATGGGTCGGACATTATGGGTGTGTATTGCATACACACCCATAATTTCCTGGTGTTTTTGTTGGTCTCATGTGGTAAGCCTAATTGCCGCTACCAGCTCCACTATACAATCAATAACCATGATAATATTGAGAACTATTTTACGAGATAGTTAGGTATTTGTAATATTAGTTTCTCTGTTTGTTGTATCTATTCTCTTAGTCTTGACTTTTTCGTAGATCATAAATCTATACTTGGTGACGTTGGCAACAACTACCCTTGGAAACTTACCAATTTTTAAAATACTTACTAGATTATAGGTATCAAACTCATAACTAACAAAATAATTAAAATTGCTGTACTTATTATTAGACAATAGTGATTAAAAAGTATTGCTAAAACATTTAATAAACCTTACAATATAGGTATTATGGTACGTAGGTTTCTTACAATACATTATGTACAATACAAATACTTTGATTATAGATATTGATGACGGACAGCTTAGGTGATACGATTAGGTTTAATTGTTTCACCGTTTCAACTTGCGGACTGGGGAGAATTTCTTTCGTCTGTACCTCTACATGTCTACATCTACGGGTTCCGTCAGATCATGTTTGCGGCCGTATTTATCAACCGATTCTCATGAAACTTTACACACACACTCCTTGCTTACAATGAATAATATATGAATGATATTTTTTGAATTGGATGAAAAATTAAAGAGTAATAAAGAAAATTGAAAAATAAATGTTCTAAACAAAGCTCCCGAAGTCCGGTCTGTCAAGAATGCAATCCGTAACCATAGCAACCCATATAAATAAAATCAAAAGTCATGCAAATAAATACAATTTAAGAATAAACAAAGCCGCTCCCGAAGTCTACGGTTCACAGAACCACTAGTAAAATAATATTTTAGGCCAAGTGCGTGTCGGGCTACGCAGAATAGGGTTCCGTATTCACCCATAATACCCTCTATAACTCCTGAACTAACAGAGCAATCTAATCCGCTATAGTTTTCCCCTTCAAAGTTGTGTGTGACATGTTTTACTTCAAAAGAAAAACATGGCTAAGTGAGTATTAAAACTCGCTTAAGCAATACCATTTAATTTTGCATTTAAATTAATAACTGACTTTCCAATCTAACCTCCACAACATTTTCTTAAAGCATTATTTATTTAAAATTAACCCTTTTCTAAACACAACATAGGTATCTAAAAACAATCACCGAACGAATTTCCGTACAATTTTCACCAACAATCACCAAATTCGTGAGATTCACCCATGTTGTGTGCTTTGGATTCTAAAATAATCTGTGCATAAAGTAGTTTTTTTTAAATTCTCACTTTTTGTGAAATTGCCAATAATAAAATATTATGATAGAAAGACCTTAAAGTACCTAATGATGTTAATTTTGCAGCAATTTGTCCATAACTGGCCCATTTATCATAATGGAGTAAGTCAATTTTCAACGCTGTTAAATTTTAATGATAGTATTATTATTCGTTTTGGTGTTATTACGGCCACTTTGTGAAGAGTGCTTTATTTACTTTTTGACGCTTGTCATAGCTAAGCTCTGGGAGGTCTACATAAAATATAGTTATGAAGCTGTGGGAGATATCATTGTTTTTAGGCTTTTTATCATAGCATGGATACATAGTTGTAATTTAAATTAATAGTATTTATAACCTAGCAGGTGATTACATATTTGAGCCGTTTCGGGTTGCGCACTGGGGTCATGGGGTCCGAGTGCTCGCCGCTTTTATAGAGACATTGCTAAACGCTTAATCGATGCTTCTCAGGACCAGAAGGCTAGCTATTTTCTGGCCCAAAGAATAAGTTTAGCCATCCAACGTAGCAACACAGCCAGCATTCTGGGAACCTTCCCAGTCGGCAATGACGTGGAGGATTTTTTAAACGATATTTTGTAATGTAAATATTTTTAGTATATAATTATGTATATTGTAATTCATATTTAAAGTATTGGTTCCTTTCGATTTTTGTTATTTTTGTTATTCTGCTGAATGAACTACGTTATTGTCCAGTGTCATTAAAATCCGTTATGTAGTTTTCGTTTAGAAGAGTAATAAAGATCCAAACAAACAAATAGTCATCTATCGGATGGATGGATGACTGTTTGTTTGTATCTTTGTTACTCGTCTAAACTCTCCCCTTTATAACATTATAGGATATTAAAATATTTATCAAATTGAAACTGTACATATAACGTATATTATTGACAACTGGTTTTGACTTCGTTCCAAGACGCGTGCACCAGCATAAGCAGTCGTGTAATACCTGTGCCTTCAAACATTTGCCACTTGCTGGCACTCGACACTGTGACTACGTGACTATGCAGACAGCTGCACTAATCCCGTTCCCGAGACATGGCTGAGTTGTGCTAAATATTGTTATGCAAACGACCTACATACCTAATATTTTGTGAAAAATCTGGGGGATTTCTTTACAAAATAAATTCTTCTATCAATGAAGTGGTCAACCTTAGTCATCAACTCTTACAAGGGAAACCACCATTAGCGTACTGCGTTATGCAGAATTAGTAGTTCTTTCGATGTACCTCAATCGAATTTCCTTCAATTGACAAGGGATGTAGGTAGGTAATTTTAATTTTAATTTTTTTTTACAAATCACTCCTTTCCTATTCATAGGTGAAACTACGCAGCGGATGGCTTTCTAAATGGTTTAGATGCCATTCTGGTACCTTTGTTCAGAGTTCGTACATAATGTTTCTAACCATTGTAATTACAATAATTAAATTATGACAATAATGAGATTAGACTGAACTCTGTGGTCGGATATTTTATGCAAACACTTTTCAAGAAAGTGAACGCTTTGTACAATCACCTGAAATGACTGACAAATAATCTAGCTTGAGAGATTGAAGGCGAGGGAATGATTGAATCACAAGGATTGTGAAAACAAATTATACCTACCTACTTAGTACTTGGGTTTGGTTTTGGCGTAAATTCTATTTGAGTTACATATCCTACAAATACTTTTAATGTAAATATACACTTGTATATTGTTTGTTACTCTATACCTAAAACTTAAAAATTGTGTACTCGGGTGGAAATTGCTTTATTATTGCTATTACTTTTAAATTGAACATTTAAAAAGTTAGTAATTAAGTGAAAAATTTCGATAACCTAAATCACTCAAGTAAGGTTTACAAAATCAATTTCTTTAAGTAAGCACTAAACTACGAATAAATATTTAGGTATAAACTGTCAATTACCTTTAACTGAAATAATAAAATCGAAAAGATAGATATCTTTTGTGACCTACAATCATTATACTATCAAAAAGTATCTAAGTATTCCCTTGCGGCTACTTTATATTTTAATGAAGATTTAGTTGAACAAGATTAGTTCTAAATCGATTATCTGATTACCGTTTCCTTTCTTTACGTATTTTATATGTAGGTAACTATAGTTACCGGTGTTCCTTAGGTTTTCCTTTAGACAAACTTGTAAGGGAAAATGCTATCGTAGAAATTACTTTGAGGCATTTTATACGTACCTACCTGAGTATAATGAATAGAAAGGTATTTAAAATCGTCTACCTTTGCCAGTTTAGTTCCTAACTATTGAGATAAATAAGTTGTACCTATGCAGTAACAAGACATATTTGCACAATAAAGTTTTGAATCTGCAACATTGCACGCCCACCCACCGATGTCCGCCCGAGGCACTTTTTTTTTTAAATCCACGGCCCATGGCCTTGGCCTCTCTATGGCCGCTCTATGCGTGTGAACCAGAGACGTCTGTTGCCGGGCGTCTCTGGTAGTAACGAGTGGTGAATAAAATGATAGAAATGAGAGATATGGTGGATAAATCAGTGAATGAATGTTGGAATGAAATGGCAAGTTGCATAAGGAAAGTAGCAAAAGAAGTGTTTGGAGAAACGAAAGGTAAAGGTGTACTTGATAAGGATACATGATGGTGGAACAGAGAAGTACAAAAGGTAATTAAAGAAAAAAATAATGCTTTTAAGGAATGGCAGAAAGAAAAAGGGAATGAAAGTGAAAAAGAAGAATAAAAGGAGAAGTATAAGGAATGGAGCAAAAAGGCGAAAAAAGCAGTAGCAATAGTTAAATCTCAGGCCCAAGAGCAACTATACAATGCTCTTGATGGAACTTAGGGGCAAAAAGAAATCTACCGCTTAGTGAAAGACAGAGATGAGAGAACGAAAGACGTAAGACGTGAGATATATAAAACATGAGAATGGTAAAATTTTAATAATAGAAGATGAAGTGAAAAGTCGATGGAAGGTGTTTTTCGAAAAACTTATGAATGAAGAGAATGCATGGAGTGGAAATTTAGAAGAGGGACGAGTGAATGTAGGTTTAGTGAAGGAGATTGATAGAGATGAAATAAGAAAGGCAGTAAGAAATATGAAGGCTGACCTTGTTCTTCAATAAGTTGTTGTATGAGGTGACGATCCTCGATGAATGGTGCAATAGTTCTCTAGTGCCCATTTTTAAAAATAAGGGTGTTGTGCAGGACTGGGGCAACTATCGAGGAATTAAGCTGATGTCACACAGTATGAAAGTTTGGGAGAAAGTTATAGAGAAACGAGTGCGAGAGGAAAGCGAGATTACCCAAAACCAGTTCGGGTTTATGCCTGGTCGCGGGACTACACACGCCATATTTGCACTACGCCAGCTGTGTGAAGAGTATAGGCGTGCACATAAAAACTTGCACATGGTGTTTGTAGATCTCGAGAAGGTATACGAAAAGGTACCCAGAACGGTTTTGTGGTGGACCTTGAAAGAGAAAGGTGTGCCTGGGAAGTACATAGAGTCAATCTGTGCGATGTATTGTCGATCGAAAACCTACGTACGAACTGCTGCTGGCAACACCGACGAGTTCAGTGTGGCGGTAGGCTTGCATCAGGGTTCGGCGCAAAGCCCATATCTCTTCCTGTTGATAATGGATGCTTTTACATCGGAGATACAGAAAGAGACCCCCTGGTGTATGCTATTTGCCGATGACATTGTACTCGTCGGTGAAGACGGGCCTGAGGTACAGAGTAGATTGGAAAAATGGCAGTGTAAACTAGAGAGTGTAGGCTTGAAAATCAGTAGAACCAAAACTGAATACATGTTCTCTGATTTCGGCGGTCTCTCCAGTTCTACACCTATAGTGCTAGACGGCGCACCAATACCAGTTTGCCCAGTTTCCGGTATCTCGGCTCTCTTATCCAGGATGATGGGGAAATCGATCGGTCAGTGAAGCACAGAATTGACGCAGGTTGGATCAAATGGCGGCAGGTCAAAGGCACTATTTGCGACCCTCTATTTCCCCCACAACTTAAAGGGAAAATTTACAAGACTGTCGTCAGACCTGCCGTCCTGTATGGACTGTCATGTTTGGCCTTAAAAGCGACGGATGAAAGACAACTGCATGTAGCGGAGATGCGAATGTTAAGATGGATGTGTGGTGTGACAAGAATGGATAGGGTAAGGAACGAGTATATTAGAGGAAGTTTGAAAGTTGCACCAGTGAACGAAAAATTGAGAAGCAAGCGGCTGTCATGGTATGGACATGTTATGAGAAGAGAGGAAAGCAATGTCGTAAGAAAGGTGCAAAGTATGACTGTAGAGGGTTTAAGAAGTAGAAGTAGGCCAAAGAAAAGATGGATGGAATGTGTGAAAGAGGACATGACAAGGAGAGGAGTGACTGAAGAGATGACGTCTGATAGGGATGTGTGGAGGAGAAAGACTTGTTGCGCTGACCCCAAATAATTGGGATAAGGGCAGGTAGATGAATTATGTTGTGTGTATGTATTATGTTTATTAACATTCTTACACAATGTCATCTAGCCCAAATTAAGCTAACATAAGCTTGTGTTATGGGATCTAGACGACGGATAAACATACTTATATATTTCTAAATAGATACATATTATACATAGAAAACACCTAAACAAACATTTGTGGAAAAATCTATTTGATTCGACCCGGAATCGAAGCTGGGACATCAGCGAGGGCAGTAACATACCACTGCGCCACCGAGGCAGTCAATGTTGAGTAAGTAGGTAGTTAAGTTGGTTATCGTGCATATACTCGTAGAGGGATGGTGGATGAATGTATATTACCAATTTCTTGAATCATCGTACTATAAAATACCAATATAATTCGAAAATAAAAACCGTATATTTATTTGGTGATAACATCCGTGGAAAGAATAAAAACTAAAATATGACGCCTGTAGGATATTAAGTCAAGAAAGTGGTACATAAAGACGGCCATAAAGAGGTTTAATATTATAGCAAAGCACCACGGTAAAGTCGTATGTACGTAATCCTTTGTATCATTATACTTTAGAATTCAGTTATCAATATTATGTTGTTTTTCTGCTGAAAATTGTATCCTTAAAGTAAGACATGCATTATAGATTTTGCCGTTGAAACTCAATCTTAATACGAGTATGTTGGGTATGTGAAAAACTTTCAAGCACTTACCATTATGTTTTATCCACGATGGAACGGAGGCAGGGCTGCCATCACTATTTTAAATTTCATCATAAGTTAATAAAAAGAAGTAAGTATTTTCTTCTTCTTTTGGTGCCATCTTCTCAATGAAGGTGGGCGATCATCCTGGCAATTTGGACCTTTGACACGGCAGCTCTGAAGAAGGACACTAAAACCTTCCTCGAGAATCAATTAATAAAAACAGCATTAAAAGCCGTTGCGTAGTTTCAAAAGATCTAAGCATACGTACGGACGGAAGTGACTTTATTTATGATATGTAGTGATAGTGATGATAGACCCTCTAAAATCTTATTATCTTATCGAAACAAAATTACTTATCCTAAATATGTATTTAGTGAATCTCAAACACGATTTTCTGCTGAATTGAAACTGGATAAATCGAATCTTAAACATTAGGAAATTGGTACTGCTGCGTGAAGATATTATTTAGTATCTATCTGCAATGTGGAAAACATAGTACGGGATACCTACTTTAAAGAAGAATTAATTATTTAATTGTCATATTTTAAAGGCTCCAAAATTTTAATGCGAGTCGTAAGTAGAATATAACGTGCCCTTGAATAATGCGGCTATAGCTTAAGTAAATATTCAAAGATTCCATAATTAAGTAAATTATCAGTTCGATCAAACAGGCAGTTGAAACCAGGAATGAAAACTAGAAGACCCTAGCCGGATTTCTGTAACGGCACCTGATATTAAAGGCTCACTATTTCTTTTCCTATCAGGTATGTCAAGAAAATTTAATAATCTACTCCCCGCTATGGATTGTTTATTTTGTCAGTCAGGTATCTTACACGGGTTCAGGAGTTCAAAACCTTCCACTGAATGCGCAAAACAATTATTGCCACACGTCGTCAAACAGTTAATTGCATCTATTCGTTACCATTGTGTTCCCAGACTTCCATGAAAGTAACGATCATAAATCTCATCATAAATCTATACCAGAACCACATTGGCAAGTAATACACTTGGAAATTTACCAAATTTAAATATTACTTTGTAGTCCATAAATAACGCATTTCGTCTGACAAAGAATACTGCATAATTCTCATATCATTTTATAGTCTCACACAGTACCACTTTTAAATGTGTGTTGCGTATCTACGGAATCCGCAACATTAATTTTGTTTGTTTGATTGTATTCATACTTATTTTGTTACCTTTTCATGACCCAACGACGAAAGGGAGAGGGTAATGAAACATCGAATGGATACCTATACATTTATAGGCATACGAGAGGACGTGGATACATGGCAGGGTGCATCACTTAGACAATTGTATAAGAGAATATAGAAGAAAAATCGGCCTAGTCCGAGTCGGACACGCGCACAAACGGTTCTGCACCAAAACGGCAAAAAATCGCATTTATCGTATGGGAGCCCCCTTAAATATATATAAATTCATCATCTGTGAAAATTTCAACGTTCTAATTATCACGTTACATGAGATAGAGCCTAGTGACAGATGGACGGACGTACAGCGGAGTTTAGTAACCGGGTTCCTGTTTTACCCTTTGCGTACGGAACGCTAAAAATACCGTACTTTTCAGTAGAATTTAATGTAGAAGTAAATATAACTAAGAATTTGATAAGAAATGTGTAACTGTTGACTTCGCAAAGCTAAGAAGAAATCGTCACAGTATGTTTTTTGGAAAATATTTCCAGCAAGTAAAGTGCCTAGTCACGAATACCTAGAGACAGTATACAGAATGGTCATTCTGTACAGATAATACCGCATCTTGGATACATAATCCGGTTCAGAGTGTACTCTAGATGCAAAATAATAGCACGAAAGATTGGAGCGGGCCTTGTGTAGTTAAGGGGGTTTTCTCGTTACATTTTATGTCGATGATTCACCGAGCTTTAACCAGAGGGATTTGTGCAACAATTTGTTTGAACTCGTCCTCGTCTGGGCGTTGGTCTTAAATGCGGTTATGAAGAACAATATAAAACTATGTTACACAAAGGACATTCGTTGTGGCATCTCGCAAATAAAATGTTTTATCGTAAACTTTTATATTTATTCAGAGTAACATTTAAAGTACCTACTAAAAAGTTTGTCATCAAGCAATATTTTACATTTCAGTGCATTTCTAAAAAGTTAGAAAGGCGTTTTCTTTTAAGACCATAGTATATTTTACTATATTTAAGATTAGTTTTCGAAAATAATTCAATAAATAAATATTTTTTGGACATTCTCATACAACTATCCTAACTATAACCTCGAATTATAATCTCTATGCGGACGACCTGCAGTTGTATCGTCATTTTAGGGTCGACGAGATAGACGATGCTGTTGCTGCCCTCAATAGTGACTTGGACAACATTAGTAGTTGGGCTAAATCCTTTGGATTGTTAGTCAATCCAAGCAAATCTCAGGCACTTATTGTTGGTGGCCGGTATATGTAAGGCCTTCTGGATTTCGACTCATTGCCACAAATAATTTTCGATACCAAACCGATCGACTACTCCCAAAGTGCGCGAAGTCTAGGATTGTATATAGATCGTCACCTTTCCTGGGATGTACATATTGCAGAGATAAGTAGGAGGGTGTACTACTCATTTCAATCTCTCAAATCTCTTCAGAAACTCTTACCTTTTCAAACTAAGGTGACTCTTGCGCAATCTCTTCTTCTATCACTTTTAGACTATGCTGATGTCTGTGTTTTGGATGCATCGGAGGAACTAGTAAACAAACTTGGACGTCTGCAGAATCTGGCAATCCGCTTCATCTACGGTCTTCGGAAATACGATCATGTATCTGAGTCCCGGCGTAGATAGGGGTGGCTTCCGATTTGGCAGCGCCGTAATGCTCACATTCTGTCTTTCCTGTATACTATCCTTCACAATCCTAATTCTCCAACCTATCTGCGTGAACGCTTTGAGTATTTGGTGCCTCGAGACAGAGAATGTCGCGTCTCTTCTTCCCTTCTCCTTCAAACTCATCGCTATGACGAATCCTTCACTATTCAAGCTGTAAGACTATGGAACTCGCTTCCACATGAAATACGTGAGAGCCTTTCGTTGGACATTTTTAAGAGACGAGTCCGGGAACACTTCCGAAATAGTAGGTAATGCCTTATTTCGTTTTTATACATATTTGTGTTTGATTTTTGTATGTAAATAACTGTTTCTCTTTTAGATTTAAGTGTGTACGTCTTTATATTTGTCTTTTTTGTTGGTATAGTAAGTATTTATTTGTATTCTCTACCCTTTCTACCCTATGCTTTGTTTTGTTTAACTTCTCTTCTCTGCTATGTATGATATCTATCCTGTTACCGATGAGGTCTGCTGGAAGAGAAGTCATTTTTGACTTGAGCACACCTTTGTGCATGTTTTAAATTTATCAATGTGGTGTTTGATTCTACGATGTACATAAAGTATAAATAAAAATAAAAATAAATAACGTCATCTAGCCCAAACTAAGCTATAAGCTTGTGCTTTGGGATCTAGATCACTGATAGCAAAACACCCAAACTCCAAAACAAACATTTGTAGTTCACACAAATATTTGACTCGACCCGGGAATCGAACCGGAGTCGAAAGCCGATGCACTACCGACCACGCCACCGAAGCAGTTATTCGTGTATTCATTTACTTGCCATACGTATAGAATACCATACTTAACTACATAAAATTAAACTCATTCATCTTCACTCATCAATAAAACGAAAACAGGCAGAATACAGTACACCCCAAATTAAATATGAATTTATTCAGGTGTATGTAATATACAATGTATTTGGGGCAACTATTATGGAAATTTTGAGCCCTCGCCGTAATAATTTTAGCGTTTGGCAAAATACCTATATCTGATAACCCTTAAGGGAAACTACGCACCTTCCAGGAAAATTAATACAAATTTTAAGCTATAGGTACGTTAATAATAATAACAGATCGTGATAGAGCACGCTACCTACCTTGTTACTTGATTTAAGTACCTAGGTGTAGGTATTAAAGTGTTTTTAAAATCAATTATTGGTGCGTGCATCGACACTCTGGCGCCTTCTCACCTTCCTAGTACAGCGGGTTGAGCCGGCGCTGCTGCTGGCATCAGCGGAAAGCCTCAAACGGCGCAAACACTCACATGTAGATTAGTGGTATTTAATGAAACTTATCCTAACCTTTAAACTTGAAAAAATTAAAATTTTATTATTACCTATTAGTGGACATTTCGACGAGTGTCTGTCATGACTACAGCTGGTGCAACTTGGTGGTAACGTTAGGGAATATAGAGGTACGTATGTCGTTATTTGTTTCTATTCGGGTCGCGTTTAAGTCACCAATTTGAATTACATAAAATATTAAGAAATAAATTATAAATAGATCACAAAACTGATGTCATCGGCGGGACTCGAACCCACGGCCTGAAACTGACAGAATAGGACATCATTCAATTAATTTCAAACATTTTACTAATCTTTTCCATTTTACTCTGGTAGTTGCTCAATTCTATTCAAAAAAATTAACTCGCTATATTGGCGAAATATTTCGTCACAAGGAACATATTTTTGAGTGCCCATTAAGTATAACACAAAAAGTGAAATGATATTTCTGTTAAACATCACGCATTTTCTCAACGACCACATAAAACTCAATTTAAAACCAATAAGGAAGATTTTCCAGTTACTTCCTGAAAATAAATAAAACAAACCACTTACATTAGTATTGTGTAACTTCGAATACCAAGTTGACAACAAGTCATTAGTAAACTAACCGAATGAGTCCTTCAGCTTCCCACACGGACCAGTGCAGTCGTGCCTGTGTCTGAAATGACAAACAAGTTACTTAACTGTATATAACAATATTACATTGGAGTTAGCGTCCCGCTTGCCCAAGTCCGTCTGTCCTATTTACAGAGAAATGTTCTACACTTGACTCGTGTTTGGCCTCCGCAACGTTCAAGTTATGCTTTTCATCTTCAAGTTAGGGGAATTTGTGATGCGCACGTTGCATATTCCATGAAGCGATTTTTTATTTGTTAACTTATTTTCTATTTTAAATTCACACCCTTGTTTTGACTAATTTCAACGCATTGCCTTTATTGCCTTCAACCCAACACTTTTGGTACAACACAATGCGTGAAAGATTGAGAAGAGAAGATGAGACTGGAGATTGAACCCACGATTTCTCGATTCGAACCTACGTATAACTCACTAGGAAGTAAAATAATAATACGCAATATCTACAAAACTCATAATTTTATATAGTTCCGTACCTCAAAAGGAGAAAACCCTTATAGGATCACTTTGTTTTCCATCTGCCAAGACAATTCTTCTCTGGAGCTGTGGAAAAAAACAAACTTCTGAGCCAACGCAATCAAAAGATACAGCTGTTTATGCTGCAAATTTTCGACACTTGGTAAGGAATCAGAAGCTACAGGATACTTCCCCGGAAATCAGAATCTTGAACGAATCGAAAATCTTAAAGCACAGAAAAAAAAATTGCGAAAAACATACATTTTAAGTTTGTACGGAACCCTCGGTGCGAGATTCCGACTCGCACTTGGCCGCGTTTTTTTTAATAACATCGCGGTTTCTAAAGCCTAACTTAAAAAGTTTGCAACTGTAAAATAAAGATTACCCTATCTCTTTAGAGCGATCTAGGAATGTCTCTTGGGTATGCTTCTAGAGAGCACCAATTTTGAAAGCTATTTAAACAAAATTGCACTTACCCTCGAATATAATACCTGATTACTTTTAAATTGTTGTTGGCATTACTTTTTTATAGTGTTATTACTTTGCTTGTAGTGTAGTAGGTATTATTCGGGTCTAAGATCAAATATAGGGTATATTTGATCTAAGATTAGGGTACTTTGCTTAAAAGATCCGAGGACTTTATGCACTATCTTATCTTATTGACCCAAACCTCACATACAAGAGACGCAGGTGCCATTCAACACACAAGGTTCTGGCAAAGTTAAAGCTTTTATTATTTGATATAGGTAATAAGTTTGCCTACTATTATGTTGGACCAACAAAGTAGTCAACCTCTCTGCACTAGAATTTAGCAGTCTCGCTCCTTTTTGTAGTGATACCTGAACAAACAACCAAAGCTAAAAGCTTCACAATTTTATAATCAATATTATACATACTCGTAACTAGCGTACACCCGAATGATAAATTATATACTAAAACATTCCTCTTGAATCACTCTATCTATTAATTAACCGCATCAAAATCCGTTGCGTAGTTTTAAAGATCTAAGCATACACAGGGACGGACAAACAGCGGAAGCGACTTTATTTTATACTATATTATAATTGTGAGTATTATACTAGTAAATATTTCTTAAAACCCATAAAACTTTCTATAGTGCACGGATACGGCAATAGGCTTGCCTCCTATTACGTGGGACCAAAAAAATACTGGCAAAGAGTGGGTGTGTAATGCACCTCTGCCTACCCCTTCGGGTATATAGGCGTGATATATGTATGTATGTTAATATTTTTTACGCTCGCGTTTACATTTTCATGTGGTTCAACACACGTTCGTCATAAAGTGATAGTATGTACTTAAATCTCATGAACGTAATAATATCACGTTATCCTTTACATGGTAGGTAAGTACCTATATATGAATAATCTAATAACGTAAATGCATCTTCCATAATACCGTTTGAGTGATGTCCTCCTTAAAGCAATTTCTCTAACAGCATACAAATAAATGCAAATGTCGGTGGAGAGACATAAAAAGTTTAACGTCTCAGCAAATAATATGTAAGTCTAGCGTAAAAATGTTCGCCGTTGTCGTTGGAAAATTGCTCATAGCTACTAAAACTTCTTATATTAAAAGGTTTTTAATCTATTCACTGGGAATTTAGGGGGCCGTTAGTGTCAAAGCGTTACCCTCACTCCTTTCAAGTCTTTTCTTGTAAGTCACCGAGAATGTTATCGGATTTTTTGGGTATCACCACATTTCATACGCGATAACAATCACTTTACACAAGTACTTTCTGAACCGGAACGATTTTGTACGCACGATTTATTACATTTTTGTACGGTTATAATATTTTATATGTAAATCAACACAATAAAGCGTTTAAATTATAATCATAATATTTCTTTTTTAGGGTTCCTTACCCAAAGGGTAAAACAGGAACCCTATTACTGAGACTTCGCTGTCCGTCCGTCGCGCGTCGGTCTGTCTGTCTCCAGGCTGTATCTCATGAATCGTTATAGTGCGAGAGTTGACATTTTAACAGATGACGTGTTTTTGTTGCCGCCATAACAACAAATACTAAAAAACAGAATGAATTCAATATTTAAGGGGGCTCCCATACAACAAACGTGATTTGTTATGCCATTTTATGAAAATGGTACGGAACCCTTCGGGCGCGAGTCCAACTCGCACTTGGCCGGTTTTATAAAATAGAGGAAACCCTCAACTTCACCAGAATTTTTTACGGTTATATCGTTTCGGTTTCCTAATCGAATATATTTTTTAATACGAGTACGACGTGTTGTGGCTAATGGACCATATAAACATCTTTAAGGGTCAGAACATCCTCATCTGCTCACGGTGCACCGGCTTACAAACGGACCATGTGGAGATAAAAGCGTAATCTGTAAACACACACAGATTAGGTAACACACACCTATGTTAATATAACCATACAACCATTACATTATATACCACATACGATTGTTCTTGTAACCTATATGTTAATATAACCATCACACACGATTGCTCTTGTAATTCCTCCGAATTGCCATATTTAGTTAAATTAGTAGATTTTACTTGACAATTCAGAGGAATCCAATCCAGTTATCGAAATCTGCAACTCGGTAGATTCTAGTACCTACGAGTTAGGTAAGCACCATTAAATTTAAACGGGGATATTATTTACTTCGACTGCCATCTGTTTCTAGAGAGCATGTAGCCGGATATCACCTTATAAATCAGGCAATGTGCATCCGGGTGCAGTACCAGAACTATGCGGGTGGGAATAGGACAGAGTATGTATCTGTGGCTTTAAAGAAGTAACCGAAGTGACGCTTACATGGGTGCGGGCGTGAAGCCAATTGGCTACGTTCACGCGTTTGTTACCTGCTACAAATAATACTAGGTAGGTACTACTAGTTAAAGTTATAAATTGAAAAGGTATACGTTTGGCAAAGTATTAATCCGAAGGAAAAATAAATAATAGGTAGGTAGGTATACCCGATTTCGAATTATCTTCCTCTTTCATTCAAGCAAATGTTGTGGCGTTCGTTTGGGGAGGGCTATACACCTTAGCATTACCAGCGGCTATTAATGTTATTTAAAGTCTAGCAGAAATTCCACATTGAGTTAACAATACCTACTAAGACAATGGGTGCAAAGGGGCTCTACCAACATCTATAGGGCCCCAGCGACCTCACCTGCTAGTGGCGCACCTGCTGATAAACGGACGAGGCTCGTTAATTTACGGTACCTATGGAGTGGCTTCGGCCCCTACGTGGGTACCAGGTGGTACAACAGTGTTGGTCCGGGGGGGTACCACCGTGCAGCTGTGCTAAAGCCCCCCAAGTAACCCAGCCCAGGCTGGGTTGCGTTAGGGGTTCAGCAGCTGCACCGCCGGGCCCGGGGCGATGTATGGTGCAGCAGGCATGGGACCAGTGGGGGCGAAACTGAGTCTAGTGTGGGTGGTGTGGGTCGATTCGCCGGCCAGGGAGACCCTTAGCAACGGCGTTACCGCGGCCGCCCGCAACACAGTCATGGGGCCCGCCTGGGGCCAACCACCCCAGGAGGCTGCCCCACATGTTGCGCATAATCCTGATGTGGGATCGCCGCTCCGGGTGGTAACCGGTGTGGGGTAGCGGCGGCCTTGCATCAGGGGGGTTTGGGAGCCCTTCCGTCCGGCGAGTCGGCTCCGACCTAACCACACGGTTCTAGACAAAGCTAGCCCCTGCGCTTTGTCACTTACTGCTGCACCAAATGTCGCCCTGTCTTCACGCTTCTTCTTCAAAATCTACAATGGCAGTGCAACAAAAAAGAAATAAACGTTACACAGCGGCCCTAGGAAACCCCACAACTTCACATTTCGAGGTGGAGTTCACTAACGTCCGTGGACTCCATGCGAACCTCGATACCGTCCACCACCACCTTGAGACGGCACGGCCCGCTGTGATGTTCCTCACGGAGACACAAATACGCCGCCCTGACGAGACGTCTTACCTGTGTTACCCCGGCTATGTCATCGAGGAACAATTTCGAGACAAAGCCGGGGTGTGCGTGTTCGTTAGGGCGGATGTTTGCTGCCGCCGGTTGCGCTGCCTAGAGAACCCCTCCAATTCCGTCCTTTGGCTGCACGTAGACCATGGCTCTATGAGCCAGATCTACGTGTGCGTCTACCGATCCCACACAGGGGATTCTGAGACAACAAAGCTCTTCCAGTACCTCAGCGAGACGGCTGATGAAGCCCAGGTGCGGTTCCCGAACGCTGACCTAGTATTTCTGGGGGACTTCAATGGCCATCACATTGAATGGCTGGGGTCCCTCAAGACTGATCATGCGGGTAGAGCCGCCCATGCGTTCGCTCTCTCCCACGGTCTGACCCAGATGGTATGCGGGATCACCCGGATACCAGACAGGTCAGATCACGCGCCCGCTCTGCTGGATCTACTGCTGACGAGTCGCCCAGCCCAGTACAGTGTTTCGGTAGGAGCCCCACTGGGTAGTTCCGACCACTGTGTTGTTCACGCTGGCATGAAGGTGTCACCTCCTGCACGTCCTGTACAAACGTCACGACGACTATGGCACTACTCGTCAGCGGATTGGGACGGTCTACGCGATTACTATGCGTCCGTCCCCTGGAGCCAGCGCTGCTTTGTAGGAAAGGCTCCTTCGGATAGTGCTTCTGCTATTGCTGGCGAGATCAGTTTAGGGATGGATTATTATATCCCTTTCACTGATGTCGCCAGTATCCGCAGAGCCCGTCCCTGGTTCAGGCGAGATTGTGCCAAAGCTGTTCGACAAAAACAGTCGGCATATCGCGCCTGGATCAGGGCCCGGGCTGTGCGCGACCCAAACGTGGGCCACCTCAAAGCAGCGTACAACCGGGCCACAAAGTCGAGTAAGAGGGCCTTTAAGAGAGCGGATGCCCAGCGCGTCGCGCGGCTTGGTCAGGAGCTCACTTCCCATCCCACGGGCAGCCGTGGATTCTGGCAACTGGCCAAAGCCGTGCAATCTAACTTTTGTCAGCCCTCGCTGCCACCGCTGCGTTACCCAGATGGAACACTGGCTCACAAAGCCCAAGAGAAAGCGGATATGCTCGCAGACCTCTTTGCGGCTAATTCCCGGGTCGACGACCGTGGCCTGCAGCCCCCCGCCATCGCCAACTGTGGCCACACAATGCCTGATATTGTTATCAGGCAATGTGATGTACGGGCAGTGCTGCGGTCACTCGACACGCGGAAAGCTAGTGTAGAACATTCATTGCTATGCAGATGACAGCACACTGCACGGGAGTTACTCGGTTCGTCCGACGGCGGGGCGATCTGAGATTGAGGAGGAGAGACGACGACTCGTGGCTGATCTCGACCGTAACCTCGACAGTATCTCTCAATGGGGTACCGAGAACCTGGTCGAGTTCAATGCCCGCAAAACACAGGCGTGTGCATTTACTGCGAAGAAATCCCCTTTCCTTCCCCTACCCTCTCTTCAGAATGCATTATTACCAATGAAGGACAACCTTGATATCCTTGGCATAGACGTTCGTCGAGAGCTCAATAATAAAAACTACATCGAAAGATGTATAGGGCTAGCTTCGCGGAAACTAGGAATACTGAATAAGGTAAAGAGATTCTTTACACCGGACCAGAGGTGTCTGCTGTACAAGACGCAGATTAGACCCTGCGTCGAATACTGCTCTCACCTCTGGGACGGCTCCGCGAAGTATCTGCTGGACGTTTTCGACGCTATGCAGCGACGGGCTATCCGTATTATAGGTTGTCCGGAGGTAACGGGAAGCCTTGAGCCGCTAGCTCAGCGCCGAACAATAGCTTCCTTGGCCGCATTCTACCGTAATTACCACGGCGAGTGTTCTGAAGAGCTCTTCAATCTGATCCCACCCTCTTCCTTCCGATCCCGAACGACTCGTGCCGGGCAGAGATGCCACCCCCACACAGTGGATAGCATGTTCGCGAGAACCGAACGTTTTAAACGTTCGTTTCTCTGCCGAACGATAGTGGCCTGGAACGCCCTGCCTGTGCACGTGTTTCCTCCCACATATAATCCTGGGTTCTTTAAGCGGAGCGTGAAGAGGCACATCAGTAGGTCGTCAAGTTGAGGGCCACTCTCAATAGTAATGTGTGCTGTGAGAGTGGCCCACAATCGCTAGACGTCGTCACGACTTACCACCAGGCGGGCGGCGTCAATTTGGCGAACCAAATATAAAAAAAAAAAAAAAAAAAAAATAAGAAATTATTTTACGTACCTAAATAGGTTTATTAGGACATTTTCTCACGACCGCTTACCTCAAAATTAACAGAACAAAACTAAATATAAAGCACTAAGTACCTAATACTTAGATAATCTTTTTTTGTAAACAAATAGAAAATATCCAAACTCCGTACAAATGATTTATTAGCATTTCTTAAATTTTCGCAAAACTAACACTGTTGTAACATTTCGTACACTTTGTAGCAAATCATACAAAATTTGAAACGTTACGCATTTAGTCGCAAATTATACACTTTCGCAAAATATCAACTTTATTTATTGTTGGTCCATTTATTATCGTAATCTTAAAAAACTTGTATCACTTATGTAAAATGTATCATTTCATACACTGAACGTACAGTAGTCCACAAATTTCATAAACTTAAAATTACCCTTTTCACTACCTACCTAACAAAAATATTTTTAATTAAGATAAACCTTTTTCAAAGCATCTTCACAATAAAAACAGTTCCAAGACACAAAGAATACCTACTACAGGGAACTCCCAAGGCCCCATTTTACGAAGCAAAAAGTTACAATTGACAAGCAAAAAGCTGGCAACATATGCAAAAACTGCATAGTCAAAACACGATGTTACTAAATTTTTACTTGTAAATTGTAATAATGAGGCTCTGGTTAAACAAAGCTAAACTATATAAATTTAACTTTGCTTAGCCTATCTAAGCAAACTTTAAGTGTGATTAACCCATTTAAGTAATCGTTTGTAATTTTTGTCAGCTGTTCATTAATAATTTTCATTTTCTTTTGACGTTTAAGGTTTTAAGTTTACCTATACGTGGATTAAACAAAGATACAGTCCGATCCGGAGATGGAACCTGAGATTAGTGTACCTACTACGGGCATATGCACTAGCGACTACACCACCAAAGCGAACGATACGAGCGATCGTCTATTTTGATTGCCTATGGACCAGAAGCGGTGTGTGAAATTTCAAACAAATTTTGTTAATAGAGACTTAACAGAGAACTTACAAAGATACTTCGTGCTTAACTCACGTTTTTCATCTACAATTTTAAACTATTGCATTTCTCTCTTCAGTTAACGCAATTATTGCAGCAAATTGTCTCCTTCATTGTTCTCATCTGTTTTTGTACAATTATTATACTTGTACACACTACCTAAAGGTCTAGACTGAACCAAGCTAACCCACACTAACTGTCCAAAGTAAGCTTTTTTTAAATAAATAGAAAGGTAGGTATGTTGTAGAAATATTAAAATCGTCCTGGCATTTACTGAACGCTCGTTACGGACTATTTTACAATCACTTCGGCTATGTATGCAAGTTTCTTTTTCTGTCTCTCTTTTGTTCACTTTTTATTTAGTTGGTTTTTTAGGTGTTTGAATTTTATGTGTGTTCATTCGTTCTTTAAAATCGCGATGCCATACAATATACAGAATGTTACGAAAGGGTTATATCAACCCGAAGCCAGTATCATCAGCTGGTCAAACCACGGACGAGGATCTGGGGAAACATAACTATGTGTTGGTCAAAATTTTATTTACATAAACAAAAATAATCCTTTAAGGACGCCCACACCGCCGCCGCGCCGCGACGCCCGCGTCTCCGCCAAGGGCATTGTACATACGTACCACGCGCTCATTGTCTAGTTGTAGCTACGTCAAGCCGTACCGTTGGGACACGTTTGTTTTGATTTGAAATGTTTTAAAATTTTTTGATGAACTTTTTTTTTATATCGAAACGGATTCTGATCGACCAGCCGAAGGTGCTGGCTTCGGGTTGATATAACCCTTACGTAACACCCGGTACACGGTAGGGTCTTACAAATTTTTTTCTTACTTAACAAAAATTTCGATTACTACACGGCTTTATCGAAATTTTTGTTTCCACACACCAAAACAGCTTTCTATTGGGTTTTTTGTCAAATGTGGGCCTTCTTATATTCCTTCTCTTTACTGGTGCCAGGATTCTGTACAGGTGTAAACAAAAAACTTGTTAAACCATAACCAGCATCACCAAGTAAGCGTCCGTGAAGTTCTCCATTTTCAAATCGCTGTAATCGTCTTTCTCTAAAAATACGAGAGTCATGAGTGCTACCTCTCCAATATGCAACAATGTCAGTAATCTGTAATTTAAAGTCGCAGACTTCTTGGACGTTTATAGAATATACCTTTTCGATTAATGTAGTACTGTGTGTTATCTCCACTAACTTTTTTATCTATATATGGGTGCAATCAATAGCTTCTACCACATTTCTGAAGCCACCAAATTCTACGGAATCCAGCAATCACGTCTTCCTATTCTTCAAGAGTTCGTGGCATGTAGATAAATTGAGCTGCTCTGCTTGCTAGTGCAGTTCCGACTCTTTGACATATTATGTTTGTAATTGATTGTTGACTCATTTCATGAATGTCTGATGCATCGTCTTGAACTTCCTGCCGTGCCAGCTGTACAGACTGAATCCTCAGCAGAGAAGCCACCACCCTTGGTATTCTGCTCGATATCTCCTCGAACTAAATCTACCACTTCCCTTACATATACTTTAGTAAATGTATATTTACTTTTGAAGATATTATCGTCTAAAGAAAATGGATCATAGCGACATTTATACACTTTTATTTTTCTTGGTTTCTTTCCTCATTGTCCATTCCATCAAAAATATCAAAATAATGCAGATAATCCATTTTTGGAATTTTCACAAAACAGCAATACACAACTGACATTGACATGTATTTTTAGGTTAAAATAGGCATATACAACATCTCCAGAGTGTATAAGGGTTGCGTAAAATACAGTACAAATTAACAAGCGTTATAACAAACGTATAACACGAAAGTGTCAAATGGCGTTTATTAGTCAAGTTTTAGTTATAACTCTGTTAAACGTAGTGTGTAAATGATTATTAGTAAGACCCTTAATAATTACATCTGTTACATTTCTAAGTGTATAGCAGTATAACTAATTTAATCAGCAATTCTCAGACAAAGTGAAAGCCACCGGCGGCTTTGCTCAAAGATCACACTGATTATGTTTTTGGTTAACAAATAATACGTTGAGCTTTTTACATTTTTACTGTTTTGAACTCAGGCAAATACTAACAAGCCGATTTTAAGTACGTTAGGATGGGTGACCATTTCTTAAGACATTGAGACCTCTCCGTGCCTCGGAGAGCACGTTAAGCCGTCGGTCCCGGTTGTCATACTAACATCTATGGCAGTCGTTAGGGGTAGTTGGAGCCCTAAATCAAAAATCCGACCGGTCTAACTACAGAACTTCGATATCGCCCATGGGTTGTGAAGGTCAGATGGCAGTCGCTTCACGGAAAATATCGAAGGTCAGCCGAATCGCAGTTAGACTGGAAAGCCGACCCCAACTGAGTTGGGAAAAGGCCCGGTGAATGATGATATATGACTACGTTGTTGGTTTCAGCGATAAAAGATTTTACACAGGTATAATCAGTTTAGGTATTTTAATAGATCACTCTAAAACTGTTTGTTATTTCTAACTCTGCTTGTTGACAAGTCATCTTCGAAAAAGGGTTTGCTTATGTTGGGGGTGAGGATTATAAAGTCAGTATATGACAAGTAATAATATATTATTAAATCAAGGGTCATAATAAGACGTTTCCGTGATTTGGGAGTGGTATGTATTTTCACCTCATAGCAGTTTCACGTGGGTGGAATTCGTTCTGCAACCGTGAACCCCAACGTACAAAACATTAAGATGAATGTTCCACGGTATAAGAATTGCAGCTTTATTTTATATCAAGCATATTGTATTCTGATTATGTTATAACTGTCACTAGTATATTTCAATTACAGAATGCACAATACTTGCTACATTGCTCAGGCCATGTGTCTACGCGAATATGCGATAAACCTAGTTTTAAAAACCCTCTTGCTTATAGCAAGTGGTTTGTATTAACAACAAAACCACTCAAAGGCTTGCGGTACCAAAGCCTTTAAGCTGGTTTTGATACATCGAAAAATATTTATTTATTTATTTAAACTTATGCACAAAACTGTACAAAGGCGGACTTAATGCCACAGGCATTACCTACCAGTCAACCTTTGGGTGATGCAAAGAGAACTAGTAGTAGGTGCTCAGAGGTTGCCATGACACTTAACGTAAATAATAAACTTAAATCCTAATAACTACTTAAATAACTAATACTAATATACATACGTAAATATGACGTCAATAAACCTACATAATACTAAAACATACCTACATAGTACATACAATTTACATAAAATAGATACACAATTATAATTACATATAAGGCTACGACTACTATAAAGAGTAAGTGACAAAAGTAAAAGTAAGACAAACTGATTCTGCTTAGGAATGCTTATACAGTTCATATACCTTCCTCTTGAAAACGGAGCGGCTGGTTCACATCCTGACACATTCTAAAGGAGAATAGATTGCACAAAGAAAGAAGAGTGCACAAGGCATAAAGTGTGAGAAGGACAGTGTAAGAGAAGATTATTAGAAGAGCGTAAGTTTTTAATGTGGTTGGTACCCAGAAATTGAAAGTAATGAGTTAGGTATGAGGGGACATTAGGAGAATTTAAGAAGGAGTAGAGACTAGTTACAGCACGCAAACTACGACGCTTGCGTATGGATAGCCACCCCAACTCAGAGCGGGATTCCGAAACATGGTCATATTCGTAGATTGTAGACGAATCGAATGCAGTTGTTGAGAAGATGGTCAAGTTTATTGAGCATATCTGCATTCAGGTCGAAATAGCACACATCACCATAGTCTATAACAGGAAAGATCAGCGTTTGCATAACTGATGTCTTGGTATTGGCTGGTAGGAAGTTTTTTAGCCGATAAAGAGCCCGTAAGCTGCCCGTTACCCTTTCACACACTCCGGAAACCTGAGTGAAATATGATTACGATATACGAATAGATACGTTTTGAATTTGCGAAAATTTAAAAAGACGTCATATATCTAGCGCAGATATTCTTTTCACACAGCACGAGTAATGGCTACTCCAATATGAAATTGCAAAGCTGTTTAATGCTTAATAAACATTTATTAACACTAACTCTTCACAGCTTCACTTTGATTGTAATATTCCTATATTGTCATATCCCATCCTATCTTCTTTTACCTATTTATAAAGCATTCCTCGTAAATTGAACAAAAACGGGTAAGAACCGGCTACCGCTTTGATTCGAAGTCATTGTAATATAAACTCCAATAAAATTGCCTACTTAGATACTTTGTTTTTAATCGTTGTTAAACCCAACGATTTAAATAGATACGATCAATTCCGAACCAACCCTTTCAATATTAACGGTGTAATGACGCTAATTCGCTTAAATACGTAATTTAAATACAGATATTGGACGGTGTACCTCAATGCCACGATCAGTGTTTTTAAGCTAACATCTTCCACTTGCGAAGGCCGCTACGCACACAGGATGGGTACGACCTCCTTATAGCCACTAATAATAATACGGAACGAGCGAACGACTTGTAACAAATTGCATTATCTACCAAAATGGCCCTTGGAAAGCATTCATGTCACCGCTCCGTTTGAGTTAACTCTTTTCCGTTTTGGAATCTCCCAAATTGAGTTTGGAAAAGCGACTTCTTCTGCTGTTCTAACTCGATTTGCAGTGTTGCTTATTTGATTAAAATTTCTGTGGAATAAAATTTGAATAAAAATGTTTAACATTAACATCGCCATAAGCCTGAGTTATTTTTGGACGAATCACGCACTAATACGCTATGCATTTTTAATTTAATTACCTACTCAGACACAATCAAATCAAAACCTATACAATTAATAAACACTTCAAAGGAATCCTTCGGTCAAGAAGACATCGTTAACAAACCTGACATGCCTACCCCGTGGATAGTTAAAGGTGGGGTGAAGTCTGAGAAGAGAGAGAGTTTGAATATTGTATAAGAATAAAACTTAATATAACGAAACCATCTGTAAAAGTACAGGTGCCTATATATTTTTTAGAAATAATAACTAGGTAGGTACGAGTATAATTACAATGTTCAATCAAACGAAACTACCGTATTAAACGATTTAATATACTGGTGTGTTGTTTTATATTAAGGTCGACAAATGCCGCCCGCCTGATGGTAAGCTGTGGCGACGTCTGGTGATTGTGGGCGACTCTCATAGTACACAGAAATACTATAGAGAGTGGTCCTCAACTTGACGACCTAGTGATGTGAAAGAACCCAGGGTTATTATGTGGAAGGAAACACGTGCACAGGCAGGGCGTTCGGCAGAGAAACGAACGTTTAAGACACTCGGTTCTCGCGAATATGGTTTTCACAGTGTACTTTCTAATCTATGTCATTTATGATACAAATTTCAACCGAGAAGTCTTTGATCATTCATTCGACCATGATTTACGAATTCAGGGTTGAAATGGTTCTAAAATGATACGTGCCACTACTTTTTGGACTTAGTTACACTTTTTGAATCCGAGACGCCCAAGACTTTAATATGGGCGTGATATGTGTGTGTGTGTGTGTGTGTGTGTGTGTGTTACACTTTAGTCCGAGACGCGCAGGACTTTAATTGGCTGTGCCATAGCGGCTGGCACGTAAGATTTTGTTGCCTTTCATCAATATTTCATCGCAAGGCAAGGGGTTTCAAAATTACAATATAGCTGCTACTTTTTATTAAATTTATTCGGCCATTTTGGACATAACCCATTATAAATGTGCCCGGTGACGGCAATAGACTTGTCCCTATTACGTGGGGCTAAAAATAGTGGCAAATTGTGGGTGTGTAATGCACCTCTGCCTACCCCTTCGTGGATATAGGCGTGATATGTGTGTGTGTGTGTGTGTTACACTTTTCACATTATTACTTTTTATTTCATGGTCAAAAATTTTTTTGTAGCTTGAGTGATTAATCCTTTGAAATAACTGTCTATTCATTAGTAACCAGTAAACGGTATTAGAGAAAGACTGGTGATAAGAAATAAGGTATTTTTCCCCGAGGGCTCTCGATAATTGGTACGCACGTACGACACGATAAGCACTGGGAAAATATTACCTACTGCTCTTACAAATATTACGTGTGGAAGACATAATTCCATAAATTCACCTATACATAAAATAGTCAGTCCTAAATGGTTTGTATATGTCGCTGGTTTAAGGTAAAATCAGCTTTTTGAACAAAAACCTACACATCAACCAATAGCCTACATTATCTGTACTCACTTACTATAAGTAAATTAGTACAAATTCTGTAAAATCAACAAAAAGTCTGTTTGAAAATACTGAAATATGAAAGAGGCACCTTTTTTAGGGTTCCGTACTTGGGTACGGGTACAACGGGAACCTTATTTACTGAGACTTCGCTGTCCGTCCGTTCGTCCGTCTGTCGTGGGCTGTATCTTATGAACCGTGATAGTTATAAAGTTGTAGTACAGTGAAATTAGTCTCGAGACATTTTTGCATATGGAGTGGTGTGTATATTACTCAGATCTTAGAGCGCGTTTCCACTATATCGTTCTGGCCTATACAAAAATGTTTCGATATCCTAACATTACTATTTAATTTTATACTTATCCCTAGCAACACTCTGATTTTTGTTTTCAATAAAAATAAGTTTTTATTTTAAAGAAAAAGGTTTTGACTTTATAAAAAAAAAAATTCATTCAATTTCACGTCCTTGAGCAAACGACAAGGCGACTACCGTGAAACAATAAAATATCGTGTCGTTCTTTAGATGATAGTAGTTTAGCTATAGGTAAAAAGTTTTGACCATAATAATTACGAAACAAAACAAATAAATAAATCGTCACTTGATAGTGGAAACTGGAAACACGCACAAAACCAGAATAAACCAGTTTATGCTGTCCGCAGGTGCAGGTGGTATCGTTAGAACATAAAGCACACATTTCATTAAAAAATTAATTTGTGTGTAAGTGTTGTAACTTTATATTGTTAATTCAAAATGGCTCCAGTGTTAAAACATGGTCGAGGCAAGCCTTTGACTTCTCAAACTAAAGAAGTTTTGTACTGTTTGTACAAATATTTCGAAAATGAGTGTAATAACAACCCTAGCAGTATTATGACCCCCACTCAATTAGTTGCTAAATCAACAGGAATTTCAATAGCATCCGTCAGAAAGGTAGTATCAGAAAGCAAATGTCGTCCTTCAGATCAGGAAGTAACATTTAAATCTCCTAAAAAGAAACCGAATCGTAAACCTACAATAGTAATCGATAACTTTGATCAGCAAGTTATCAGAAGAACAATTCATGACTTCCACATCACAAATAAAGAAGTTCCCACTTTGAAAACTTTGCACGCAAAATTGAAAGAAGATATCGATTATAAAGGTTGTGTCAGCACGTTACGAAAACACGTCATGTCATTAGGTTTTAATTGGAAGCAAACAGAAGATAACCGGAAACTTCTTATGGAAAAACACGAAATTAGATACTTGCGAATTAATTATTTGATGAAAATTGCTGAATATCGTGAACAACGCCGACCAATTGTTTACACCGACGAAACATATATATATACATCACATACCCTCTCGAAATCTTGGTCAGATGGAAGCACTTCAGGTTTGAAGCAACATATATCGAAAGGCAACCGCTTAATCATTGTTCATGCCGGTGGTATGGATGGCTTTATACCAAATGCATTGCTTATGTTTAAAGCCAACCAAAAAAGTGGTGATTACCACGACAATATGAACTATGACAACTATTCAAGGTGGATTCAAACTCAATTAATACCCAACTTACAACCAAATAGTGTTGTTGTTGTTGTTGACAACGCACCATATCATAACTCAATACAAAATCCTGCACCGAATAGTAATTCTAGAAAACAGCAAATGATTGACTGGCTGACATTTCGAAACATTGAGCATTCATCCACGTTGCTTAAGCCTCAATTATATGAACTGATTCTGCAAAACAAGGCGAGATTTGTAGAGTACAAGATAGACGAAATATTACGACAGCACGGTCATACTGTGCTGCGTTTACCACCATACCATCCGGAGTTTAATCCTATAGAAAATATATGGGGGATAGTGAAAACATATGTCGCAAAAAAGAATGTCGCAATGAATATGAAGGTTATAATGTCATTAGCTGAAGAAAAAATTAACGCCATAACTGTAGAGGGATGGAGAAAAGTTTGTCTGCATGCTATTGAGGAGGAAAACAAATATCAGGGTAGAGACGCAGCTTTAGACACAATATCAGAACGAATCATAATTAATTTAATAATTCATCTGATGAAAGCGAGGATGGGGATGATTGCGATATGCCTGGGGTTGATGAATTATTAGAATAATACATTTATGGCCGGAGAACACCTAATTCATACACGTCTTCACTGAAGTGAAAACCGGCATTCACTGCTTGTAATGTTTGGAACTGGCTTGTCTGCCTCATACAGTTCCATAGATTACAATGCAGTGGATACACATTTTCACGTCCGTATTAGTACGTAGTGCGTATGCGTAGACGTGTACGCATTTGGTGTGCTCCAGCCACAAACGTATATTACCTTTAAAAAAATAAAAACTAAAAATAAAATGTTGTTTTTTTTTATTTGCTGACCATACACTACTACAAACGCAAAAATTTCTCCAAGCTAATTTACCTGTACAGCTGTTGTATTTCTATTGTCTCTATAACAACAAATACTAAAAACAGAATATAATAAATATCTAAGGGGGCTCCCATACAACAAACGTAATTTTTTGCCGTTTTGGTACGGAATTCTTTATGCGCGAGTCCTAATCGCACTTGGTCTATTTTTTTAAGAATCTACGAGTACCTATTACTCTTAAGGTCTACATAAAATTACTACTGCATAGGTAGTAGTTTGAGTTTTGATATAATACCTAGGTATTTATGTTTATTTTATAATTATGTTCGTGCAGGCAACATAAAATATGATAAATACTTTATGAGGAAAGTTGGTAATAACTCTTTGATCCAAAGATCATCCAGCCGAATACCCACAGTTTTTGACATCAAACATTTCAAGGATCAAACATTACAACGACGAGTGCCACTCTTTTTCTCTTTGATTACACTGTAAGAGATATTTATAAATAAAACCTGTATGTATGTATGTATGTACCTATTTCTTATTTCAAAAGAAAAATACAAGTCTCGGTTTAAGTTAGGCACCTACCTACCGGCACTGGTAGTCTATCAGGAACATAAAAACCGGGCCTGTTGTGTTGTTGAATTATTTTAAACTAGGCGGCGTTACGGGTAATGGTTCATAATATTTAAGTCAATATATTTCGTTTTAGTCAGGAATTCCATTCTAGGATCTATATTTTAGAAGTTTTTCTACGATTAGATAAGTAGTTTTCGGGTCTTTAAAACTCTAATTTAACCCATTTTTAATAAAATGTCAGCACATCGCCACGGTACACGTGTCGGCTAGAATAAGTACTGCTATAAATTTGGCTGGCGTTTGTTTTTCATCAATAACTCTTGCTAAAGCACAGATAGATGTCGCTGATATTAATATTGAATAAGCCCTCTGGTTACTTAATTTTTGCACAATAGGATATTATAGTAATATAGATACACCTTTTTACCTATTGATCACTATTTATATTTATTTTGAAGCAACTTAATATTGAATCCATAATTAAAAAAATAAAAATAAAATAAAAATTGTTTATTTCAGGCATTGCCCATAAAATTTTAGTAACAAAAGAGCTTATGAACTATGTTAGTAAAACACTGTAATTATATAGGCCGAAGACTTACTTAACTAAAATGTACATAGTTTATATGTGTGTCTTTGGCAAGGTGAACCTGTGTCCAATGCCGCATAATGGCACTGTCCACATGAAGCCTTGCCGCAACACACTGCAGGAGGCTGTTGGGGCTGCTCCGTACGCGATCGATCAGAGATGCAATGCGTTTTCTTACGATGGCTGCTAAGCTATCAACGCCAGCCTCTGCGAACATCCCCGACGCACTACAGTAGCGGCGCAGCCCCATCAGCATCCTGAATGCATTGTTAAATTGAGTGCCTAGAGCCCTGTACGACCCCTGGGTGTAGCTTGTCCACAGGCTGCACGTGTACAGTGAATTACAATAGGCTTTGAAAAGTGTAATTTTAACCTGTGCAGTACATCGTGCAAATCTGCGAGCAATCATATTGGCCCTAACGCACAAGGCCCTACGCTCCCGTACTATGTCCATATCATCCCTGAGCGACTCGGTCACCCAGTGTCCCAGGTATTTAAAACACTGAACCTGCTTCAGCAGAGCGCCATTGAGCCTAACTGGGGGAATTTTATAGGCCCTGCTTTTACTTTTAAAAACAAGCAACTCACTCTTTGAGGTATTATACCTGAGACCATGGGCAACCGCATATCGCTCACAGATGCTAATCAGCCTATTCAGAGCACTGATCGAGGGGCACAGAAGTACCATATCGTCTGCATAACTTAAGTTGTTAACAAAAGTACCATCAATAGAGCAACCGACACCCGCCCCGCTGAGCTCCACGATCAGGTCATTCATGTAAAGGTTGAAAAGCGCCGGAGAGCTTACTCCCCCTTGCCTCACCCCACTCCGCAACCTATACATGCTAGAGACCCCTCCAGACTACTTTACATAATTCTGTTGGTTGGAGTACCAATACTTGAGAATATCAATGTATTCTCGAGGCAAATCAGTATCATTTGCTAACTTTTTCCACAAGATATCATATTGGACCAGGTCAAATGCTTTTGACAAGTCCAAAAACACAGCATATACTGGTGTATCCCTGGCAGTATAGTACTGAACAGTCTGCTTGAGGCACAGAACTGCAGCTTCAGTGGAGAGACCAGGTCTGAAGCCAAATTGCGCATCATGAAGCTTAATACAGGTATTTAACTTTAGCTCAAGCAGCCTGTCCAGCACCTTAGCTATTATAGTGGCCAGTGATATTGGCCTATAGTTGGACCTGTCACTCGTACTGCCAGTTTTATTTTTGACAATGGGCACCACTATAGTTTTCAACATATTGTCAGGTAAGAATCTGTGACTCAGACAAAGAGAGAAGAACAACGCCAGGACACGTGGCAGATGCACACCTGCATATTGCAGGTGCTCAATACTTAAGTGATCATGGCCAGGCGATTTACCCTTGTTCATGTTTCTCAAGACAGATCTAACATCCTTTGCCCGAATCACAGGTGCCTCCCACATACCATCTACAGTACCATCATTTTCAGCACACTCAGCCATTGTTGAAACAGTAGCAGGTGGGACTCTAAAATGTTTCTTAAACATTTCGGCTATCTGCGAGGGTTCATTTAACCCCTCTACACTTACTGGACCCAGGGTCTTAGGGGTCATCTTTTTTGTGTTCTTCCAGAAAGTCCCAAACTTCTTGTTTGCATGGGCCATACCTAAAATATCCATTTTAATTTGTGTTTGGTTGTTTTGACACCATTTTAGTTTTGCTTTAAACACATTTCTGGAAGCACACATTTTGTCATATATATATACATGACCCAGTACTGAAACCACAAACGAGCTTTATTATGTACAGCTTTCACATGCTTGTTCCAGCCACACATATATCTCTTACAACTATATTTCTTACTCTTACAACTAGATATTGAGGCTTCCTTCAAAATGTCAATTATTTGCTCATACAGATGTTCAATTACAACATTGTGAGTAGGATCTTTACAGACTGTTTGTCCACATTTTGAAAACTGAGGTGGAAAATCTATTAGTTTTAATCTTTCATTACAGTAACTAGAATAGTGTGATATCTGTAACTCATCCCTCTCCCCCCATAACACAGGATTATTCACAAAATCACCTGATACCTTTTTTGGTGTTAAAATGTTAAGGTTACAGTGTATTTCTAAGGGAAAATGGTCTGAACAAAAAATATCATGATGTATCTTCACATTATCTACTGAACTTCTAGCTGCCTGGGTTACTACACAATGGTCTAACCAACTACTAGTACCATGACTGTCACTTACATAAGTGTAGGAGCCCGAGTCCAAACCAAGTATTTCCAAGTCCACGCATAACCAGTCCTGGTCTGCACAAAAACCCATTAACTCTATGCCAAATCGCCTACCTGGATGAGCATACAAATCACCTAGAATATAACTAAATTCAGTGTCACAACTGTCTATAATTGCACTTATCTCACTTAAGCACTGTGTAAACTCCACTAAGTTTGTGGGCTCATCCGTGGGCATATACACAGAAAACACCAAGAATGAACAGTTCACAGACTGAACTCTCACAGCTACGATACGATCACTGGTACACGGCACCACCGACACAGAGCTGAACACGCCCCTCCGCCACAGGATAGCTACCCCACCGTAGGGGCGCCCACGAAGAACGCATTCCGACGTATCGACGGCCGACTTCCCTGTATACTTAAAGTCTTTATGCGCTGTACCCAAAAGGGGGATATCCTGAGGAAGAAGGCACGTCTCCTGCAGTGCAATCAAGTGTGACGATTGACACAGCGCTCTAATGCATTCCATTGATCTCACAAGCGACTTACAATTAAATGTGACAAACTTTGCTCTGTTGTTGTTGTCCTCCATGTATGATTTTATTGTTTTCAAGATTAACATATGTTTGTCTAGGATTTTTTTTTAAATCAACGAAACGTCTGAAGAAAATTCCCTCAGGCCACAAACTGTCATTAAGAAACAAAGATAACTTGTTCTTAGGCACGTAGACTATGTAGGCACTGAATTGTTTTTGTTCTTTACTGTTAACTTTTCTTATGTTCACGTTAACCTGCATTTTGCTATGAATATACTCTTTGATATCCGCCTCCTTCGTACTATTGTCCACATTATTAATAAACAAAGGGACTTTAATATCCGCTGCCTTAAACTTTTCCTGGGGATTCGAAGAGGCTTTGCCTTGTACAGTCTCAAAACGATTCCTGTATTTTCTACGTTCAACACGCACCCAGTCGTCCTCATTATAGTTCTTTTTTATCTGCATTCCCTCTAATTCCTGTGTCGAGGGGATCCTGATACCCGTACCTGATGCCTGGATAGGTGCAATCTCAGCAGCCAAAGTTCTTAATCTTGACGGGGAGACAAAATCGTTACCCAAATCGTTACCTAAATCGTTACCAAAAGCAGTTGGCGAGCTGTCACGAATGTTACGATTAGACACTGACAGGCGTGACAGCGCAAGCGGCGGTTGTTGAATTGGCGGGGTCGCCGGCTGTAAGGGAGACAAGCGCACTATTTCGCCAGAGTGCGAGCGAGACAGCGAACGTCGCCCGTCGAGGCAGTCAGCTGACTTATTGTCGTCGGGCCGCTTCGATAGCGGTATATGAGGTAAACCAATCGGCACACTCTCATCGTAACACTCACTTTTTCGCCCCCTACCGCCTCTTTTTAAGTTTATAAAATGATCTGGGATATCAATGATCGAAGCATGTTTATTTTGCAACAAATCTGTCTTGTCCCCTCTGAGTTGCTCCTGCGTAACATACGTATCCTTCATTGCCTGTAATTCATGTTTAAGCACGATTATATCCTTAAGCAAACGTGAGGCGTCAATATGATCGAAGGTTAATGGTGGAAGCCTCTGCAACTCCTTGGCCACAAACACAGGCAATTCGTCTGGATTAGACTCCTTAAACACAGCTATAACATCATATAAATCTTTAAACCATTTCTTCGCCTTTTTTCTAGTTATTTTCCGTTGTGATACCGCCGTAAACAACAAGCTTTTAGCGGCATTAATTTCCTCTTCCGAGAAACTAGACACACAAAGTCACTAAGGATTTTTCATCCATCACATCTTGCTTATTTTGTATGAAAGCAAGAAGTTCACAAATCACTATATTACACGTCGCACACTTTAGGGTAGTTGTAGGTGACATCGCGATTAACTACATGACGCGCGCGCGCAGACATCCGTTCTCTGTCACTCTCGGACGCGTACTGAATTAAATAGTTACATACTTGTCTTGAATAAAAAAAATAACAATAAAAAACTGGCCCAAAAAAACATAAAAAAGCATACAGTGAAATTTAGAACCTCCTCCTATTTAGAAGTCAGTTGAGAAAATAAAGAATTTGTGAACAAAAACAAAAACTAATTTCCTAGGAATTGAACGCGGATCATCTATGATTTTCGCAGTATCATATATCCAGTGGCATGCAACTTCGCTAATCTGGACTTTAATTTGATGGTGAAATACTGTAGTACAACACATAAACGTGGAAATGATTCGGTAATAATATAACATTTTATAGTGAATACAAGCTGTCCCGGCGAACTTCGTACCGCTTAATTTTTTTCTTTTAAACCTTCCCTGGACTTTCAGGAATATTTCAAGACCAAAATTATCCAAATCGGTCCACCCATTCCCGAGTTTTAGCGAGATAAACGAACAGCGATTGATTTTTATTTATAAATAGAAGATAGATTTCTTGTAATTAACCCTAAAAAAACCTCTATTAGCTCTTTCATCGCTCCAGTGTGAATGCTATATTATTATAATTATATAGTGATAGCCTGTTTTCAACCGACTTTCAAAAAAGGAGGAGTTAAGGTGTTTGTTACCTCATATCTTTGGACTGGGAGAACGGATTTAGAAAATTATTTTATTAAATGAACGGGACTAATTTCCAAGTCATCTTATTTCAATTTGGTCCCATTCTGACAATTATTTGGTCCCATTGCAGTAATTTGAAGTCGGTCGGGTTGTTGAGTCAATTTTGGACGTGCTTTATTTTTCCAAGGGCGTAAGCACAGATATTTTATATGTCCAGTTTTCGCCACATCTGCACCGATTTTGAAGTTTTCAACAAATATGTAACTACTTAGCCTAGGTAGGTTAGGTAGCTTTTCGTGGGAGTAATTCCCACACGCACACACACTTTCTTGGTTAGATAGGTAGGATAGGACCTATACAACGTGTTTCATATTAGTGTGGTCATATTTGACCCTCGTTACACATGCGCGTTGAGTTAACTATACGCATGGACAAAATTGCAAATACAAGTTTAGTTAAAACTTTTAAGGTGTCATGTAAATTTAATTGATTTGTTGATTTAATCGATATTTTATAAACCCAACACTACCTAGGGTCAAATTTAGTCGTAAGGTTTAGTCCCCTTCGATGAATCGTAAACAACTCTTATTTCATATGCTCCTGGTACAGAATACTATTTTGTAGTAATGATAGGTTGTAGACTTTAAACAACAAAAACTTACCGATTTCATTGTGCATGTCATCCTGGTAGATAGGTAGGTACTGTGTTCCACAATAAACATAACTAACTCACTAATATCACGATACTTAGATAAACATTATTGAATTTAATAAAAAATACACTTCCTACCTAAGATACTAATAAACACTAAACTAAAAAGTAGGTACTAAAGTAAGGGCTCGAAATGTTCGCCGCCTTGATCAATGCACAGTTGGGTCCGTCGCATCATGCTGGCAGTTACATTACACAGCATGTCTGCAGTTACACTGCTAAATGCATCAAATATTTTAGACTCCATATCTTCATGCGTGAGACATACCGCACTGCACACTTTGTTTCTGACATAGCCCCACAAAAAAAAGTCAAGTGGTGTGAGATCCGGTGACCTCGGAGGCCAAGGTATGGGACCACCATGTCCGATCCACTGGTTAAACTGCTCATCTAAATACGCCCGTACATCTCTCGCATAATGTGCTGGCGCCCCGTCTTGCTGGTACATCATATTTGTGTACAATGTTACAGGCAAGTTTTCAAGTTCGGTTTCACCGTTTAGCAAACTCGGTAGCACGAAAGGACCAATTAAAATATCTCCGATTATTCCCGCCCAAATGTTAACACGCCACTGATGCTGAAAGTTGTTTTCTGCAGATGCGTGTGGGTTCTGATGAGTCCACATGTTCGTTATGCTGGTTACTGATACCAACACGAGTAAAAGAGGCTTCATCGGTCCATAAAATACGGTTCGCGAAACTAGGGGATCGTTGTGCTTCCTCTCGGTACCACTGGCAAAAGTTGAGACGTGGTACGAAATCAGCCGGTGTCAGTTCTTGGGTGTGCCTGAAGTGGTACGGATGTTGACCATCTGCTTTTAGCACGCGCCATACTCTCAAATGATTCATTCCCAGAACAATTCCAGCGCGGCGAGTACTTGTTCTGGGATTGGATTGAAAATGCTCGAGAATACTTTCTTCTTGCTCTGGTGGTGATCTGAGCGGGAACCACGGAAAGAACCAGTGTCATGTAAACGGTTCACCATTTTTCGGAAGCACTCCACAGATGGTAACCGCCGCCGTTCACCTTCGAGTCTATTGTCCACAAATCTTTCTCGATAAAGGCGACGAGCTTCACGCAGACTGCCATCGGCTGCCCCGACGCAAAGTATCATTTCATAATATTCACTATTACTTAAATACGCCATGATCGATTAACACAGATTACTACGTACGCCTAATATCAAAGTTTACTTGCAACTGAAAAGAAATTAGATAATTGTAAGTGTTGTCCAAGTCCAATGTCTTATTTCCTTGAATTACGTCGTAATTTTGGTAAAAATCTAATAAAAGTACCAAGTAGGTACTTAGTTTTATTTATGAAAAAAAGCTAGTAGGTACCTAGTATAAAATAATTTAAGAGATAAATAATAACATAATTATTATTTACCATAAACACAGGATATTTCCCTAAGACCTATGAAATAAAATAAAATTGTTGAATGCCAGCGGCGTCGCTCTCATGATAGTATGCATGTAAATACATTTCGAAACCTACTTAAACCCATTTAAAAAAAACCGCTTCAAGATCCGTTGCGTAGTTTTGAAGAACTAAACATACATTAGGACAGACAGACGGAAAAAGCGACTTTCTTTATCCATGTAGTCTAAGATTAGTAATTTATTACCAATTGCTAAAATGAACAAATATCCAGCATAAAAAAAGCTAACAAAGTCCCCGTTTATGAAGAACATTGCGTTAACTTGCAACACCGGAATAATATGGTTTTGTGGTAAAATTTACGTGTTGTGACGTGTACGTCTTTGATATATGCCGACATCGCTACTGATACCTAGTTTCTTCAAAGCGGTTCCAATCAAAAAAGTGGGCGGTCCTCTTTGTAATTTTTAGGGGTCCTTAAGATACATATTAGTGAAACTGACACCAACACCTCCTACTTTTTCTGATATCCTCGTTCAACCATACAAGTTGCCACTTTTAGCGATAATGTTTTATGAACTTTTATGCATCACATTATCATGACGAATCGAGAACCTAAGTACCTACTCTTTTTTAAAGTCGGTCAAAAATAACCAAACACCTTGCAGATCATTTACTTCATGGTAAATGAGTCGAAAGAGAGTTCACGATATGGTAGTGCAGTGACTGGCATCCACGATCTCTCTATCCCGAAACTGAATACCTACATACTACTATACCCACCAGCGTTCTCAACAGCTACAACATAAACTTCTACACAAACAGCAGTTGTATTTTAAATATCTGTGCGGAACCAATTTATAAAAAGTGTAAATTTAAGGAAGACAAGAACATAAATGTTTCTTCTCTTTTCTTCGACAGCAAATGCGTTGCTCCTGGTATTTGAGTAGGTTGACAACAAATTACGTGTGAGTTGTGACATACACGACAATCACGTGATACATAAATTCATAGAAAAACTTCAAAAATAACTTTGAGTAGGCACTCTTTATTTTGACCCCAAGTTGTGATTCGGAAACTATTTTGTATGATAACTATTGATAAAGTAACTTTATCTGTTGGTTAAAATTTTGAGTAACAACGAGACTGTCCGAATCTATTTCACTGTTTGGCAAACCTACTTGAGGTCAAATCTAGAGTTCATTCTAATCATATGTTTATTTTGTAGTGCAGTCTTAGAGCTTCATTTCAATTAGCTATCGATAAAAAGGAAAATTTATCGACTACGTCATTATACTTCAATATTTTATTAAATTAATTAAAGACTCCGCGCAATATATTATTTAGGCCCTACCCAACACAACCTTGAGATATGACCACACTAATATGAAACACGTTGTATTGTCCGTGTCGACTGAGCCGAGCGCGCGCGCCCCGACTGACTAGTGACTAGAGGCCGAGTTTGGGGGTTTGCGCCGTTCGCGCGTTCGTGCCTTTCAATTCGTGTAGGTACTTTTCTGGTTGACTTACATGCTAACTGACGCTCTCGGCGCTGCCCGCGTGGAATAACTTATTGATTGGCGATGTTCTTTTCGTTTTAGCCGATTTAGAGGAAAAAAAGTCCATTTGTTACCGTAACTCTCCTGATTCTCACATACACATACATACAAACAGGGTAAGCAGAGGTGCATTATAAACCCCCAATTGCCAGTAATTTGTTGATCCCACGTACCTAATAGGGGCAAGCCAGCAAGCAAGAAAATCCATAACTACTCTATAATTTAAACCATAAAGCCAGGACAAATGTTACATACATACATACCTACCTACAACTAATAATAATCTTAGCAGTTCGAGCTTAGTGTCCTTGGGCGTTTTCACATTGCACGATAACGATATCGTAAGTACCTAGCAGCAGTAACATATTTTAATAAAGATTTAATTTACTATCACTTTAATGCAAACCTAATATGTACCTTTGAATATTAATAAAATACTATTATTTGTATGTGCTACCTGCAATCATTACCAACTTGCCAGCCCCTATATCCCGGGAACCGAGCTTCCCACCTAAATTCTGGGCAATTTTTTGTTCCCCTGCACCACCTCCCATCACAAGTTCCATTCGCCTGCAAAAAAAAATCCCGGGAATTCTCATCCCGCAAAAATACCCAAGATTCCCAGTACCCCATATTTCGAAAACTAAATATCCCAGGTCAATTTCGCCCTCATTTTTCCGGCCCCATAGTACCCTAAGTAAGTATTTGAACCCCATCTTCCCACAAAATTTTTCTTCCCAATTCTCATCCCACTTTCCACGAAACTTGAAGCCCCTATATCCCGGTAACGGAGCTTCCCAGCTCAATTCTGAGCAATTTTTTGTTCCCCTGCATCCCGACCAAGACTTATTCTATTAGCCTGCAAAAAAATCCCGGGAATTCCCATCCCACAAAAATACCCAAGATTCTCAATACCTGATATCTCGGAGAGTAAGCATCTCAGTTCAATTTTGACTTCATTTTCGAACCCCCCTTGAACCTCCCGCATGTAATAAAACTCCATCTCTTCCCATAAAAAAATCCCAATTCCCACCCCACTTCCCAAAAACGTTGATATTACCGGTGACAGTTATCCAACTGTCACCGGTAATCGTGATAAGCGTTTCTATGTTCCCCTACATATCTAGGTTCTATGAGTAGGTCTGGGGCTATATATATATGGGGGTTTCTATGTTGCAGTTTAAATTTGTAAAATATTAGTAGACCATACTAAACTGAGCTAGATAACAGATGCGAACAGTGACGAATCATATGGTCATATGCTGTGATTAATCACAGGTGAACTCACAGTCACTCCTTGTGTAGTCACGATATCGTCACGATATCGCCACGATAAAGTTGACGATATCGTGGCAATGTGAAAACGCCCTTCTGTCTGTAAAAACTGCAAGAATAGTATAGACAGATAAAAAGACAGACAAAAATAATAAATAAAAATACATTGCCCTGTTTTATAAATTATTAATGATTTTATTTATCGCCCACTCTTAATTTTACCTCGCTGCGTCATTCATTCCTAATTAGTCTCATCACTTACGCTTAATTTGCTTAAATGTACAGACACGATTTGTACTTAACATTTTATTATTTTTAAATAGTTAGGTACCTCTCCGATGGCGGGCGCAACTTCAGTTACAAGCAACAAGCTTCTTTGATACCAACGCGCGCGTATCAAAGGCGCTTGCATAAGTAATAATCCGAGAGGGTAAGCAGAGGCATTTTATAAGCCCACTCTTCGCCAGTAACTTGGTTAGTTCCTCATGTATGTATTGTAAATAAGTACCTAATTACCTATATTACGTTGTTAGTCGTTTAATTATCTAGGTACTTATATCCATACTTACTAATATTATAAAGGAGAAAGATTTGATTGATTGTTTGTTTTCCGGTGATGTGTCCTGTGAGAATCGGTAACGAGAAAACTAAATCACACGGGCGGCTAGAAGTAGGTAGGTACCTTGCCCTTACCGTTATCGTAGATACCTACTACTATAACTAGGTTTTCGCTGGAACGCGGGCGGTTACATCGTAATAATTAAGACGGAGAACCCTACCTAACGTCTAAAAAATAAAAACAATAAAAAAATAAATTTAATTTTCAACAATGACGCGAGCCAACAATAAACTCTAAAAAGCTGCATTTAAAAATTTAAATTTCGTGCGCGAGGCGACAATCAAAATTTTTAGTACTGTCAAAGGCATGTTTCTTTAATTCTTAATAACTCAAAAACTATAAGAGCCACCATACACCAAACACTATACAGCAAAGCACTTTAATGTGATCTGCATGCCACATTTCAAGTCGATAGGTTTAAAATTGCGACCGGTGTCCTTTTACATACATTTTCGATTGGGACCATCTTAGGGAAGACTACGCTGCGCTTCGTCTTAATTATTAAGTATACCAATTTATAAAGGGTGTAAAGGGGTCCCTCCCACCAAGATATTAGGTTCCCAACGTCTCAAGTCAATCTCATCTACAAGTGCACCTGCCGATCAACAAACGAAACGTAAAGTTTGCGAAAGCGGCAAGAGGCCAACGCCAACGATTACGTGGAACCAACAAAGTTACTGGCTAAAACTGGGTGTATAACTTGTCTCTGCTTACCCCTTCGAGGAAACAGGCATGATTGTATATATCATGTTTAAACGTATTTATTATTAAATAAGAAGTTGATGAATGATGATGATATGCTAAGCGAATACTGATACGGGAATACACAACCGTAGTATACCTACCTACTTACATCATATTTATAAGTACCTACTTATAGGTTTATATAAGAAAATCAACAAGCCCAAACACGATGGGATTATCATAATTTTTTTTCCTTTTTTTTCATTAATCTCCTCCACCTTCTATTATGTAAGTAGGTAGTTATTATCATTTTATTGAGCTGAGCAAAGAGAAGCTCTTTCTTAGGCGACTCGTGTATTTCGTTCGTGATCGAACTCCTCCTAAACGACTGGACCGATCTTTTTGAAATTTGGCACGGTCATAGTAACCATCACCATGAGTGCATATATCTGAATTCATAAAGATCGGTCCAGTCATTTAGGAGTTCGACCCGGATCGACAAACTCAGCTCAATTATTGCAACAGCATAATGCATTGCATACCTAGTTTTATCAAGACAAATGAAAAGTCCAAATGTGGGTAATAACTAATAATAATCTCCTCTCCAATGAACTCTGATAAAAAGTTAAAATACTGCCATCTATTAGGAAATAATCGAGACAATAGAAACTGTTCGTTCGTGCGGGATTAAAACGTAAAATACTGCCATCTATTACGTATTTTTCGCACACAATCCACTGACATCTATTAAGAATTTATCGATAATTATTTAGCCTCTCCTATAGACACTTTTACGAGTAAAACGTCACCAAATTCTTCTATGAGATGGATCATCTGTACTAGTATAGTATTCTTATATCTGTGCTACCGGTAAAGAAAGTCATTTAGTGAAAAGTTAATAAATAGTCTATATTAAAAACAAATCAAAAATATATTTTTTCATGTTGTTCACAAAGTAACAGTAGGATGTGAAAAATATAAATAAAATAAATATATTAGGATAATTCACACAACGCTATATTAGTCTCAAACTAAGCAGAGCTTGTAGTATGAGTACTGGATAAACTGATATAAATACTTATACACATTTTTTTTGTAAATACATACATATCTGTCTTCACACAAAGTTTGTCCCGCCCGATAATCGAACCCTAGACTCCGGCGTCGAAGGTGGTTGCATTACCGATCACGCCACCGAGGCAGTCAAAATTGTTATATTTGATTTAATTGATAATTGCCTTATTAAAGTTTACTGCAATGTAATATATTATACGTAGTTAAAGCATTTGAGAAAAGAACCTGGCATCCAAATAAGTTTGTTTAGAAGTGATCTAGGCTTTTAATACGAGGAGTTATTTCTAATAGAGTCTTCTCAATGAGCATTTTGCATTAGTAACAAAGGCACACCAAGTCTATCATTGCTGTAGCTTTTAGGTCGACAGTTATCGTGCCAGCCACAAACGTGAATTTACGTTTTGCATTTACAAAAATTAAAAGCGAAATTTTCGCTGCACTTGCGGCCGTTCTTTTTACCAGTGAGCTCGAGTAATGGCCACTCCAATCTGAAATTACACGAACTTTTTGCTGTACAGGCTTTTTGTAATATTCACGTAAGTAATTTAGATTATCTTCATTAACAAACATATATGGACCGTTATTTTCGCCACCATATAACTATAACTTATAAACACCATACAAAGAATACGGAATATAAGTAATAACCATAATCCTTTCCTTAGAGAGAACTAAGTACGATTAATATAGGTAAACACAACCGATCGATAGGAAAGCTTAGAAATATGTAAGGATATATTGGGCGTTTTATTCATCGAATTTATTGCGTCTTATGAAAACGGAGCCCGTCATCCAATCTGCATGGTTGAATGACCTGTCACTATCACTGGCCTTATTTGTTGGTTGTATTTGTGTCAATAGATATTAGTGGTTGGTTCTATACCTACTGCTCGACATCATCTTGATCAAGTCGCTTCTTGATTTGCATTGGGTTTCACGATAATTAGTGATTGATTTAAGGGCGAAAAGTTTAAGGCATTAAATTATTATAGTAAGTCTCTATGCACAAGTAAGTCACCTTGTATCTGTGCTGTTCCTCCACATACACGTCTGAGATTATGCTGAAATTTATCACTTTGAGGCTTAGTGACATAACATTGACTCAAAAGCTATAAAAATGTATCCAAGTCTTATAGGTATTCTTGGTAAGACGTCAGCCGACGCCGACGCCTCGTGAAATCTCATCGCGTCGTACTTCTCTTTGTACCCGCCTCAGTTTTTAATCTGGAGGCGTTGAATAAAAAGCTACTACTAAGATACGAGATAAGTAAGCACTATACATATTTTGTACTTTTTTTAACCAGGATGAATTGAAATGTATTATTGCGATATCGACACTTTTTCAATCTTCTCTGTTGTTACCAATTTCACTCTGTAGTAATAATTAACACCAGAAAAGATAAAATATTGAAACTTTTACCAACTCTTCATATTATACATTTTCTCGATGTTTGATGTCTCTAAGAAGTAGAGAATACTATCGCTTGGATAGAACTTAAAATTTCCATAAATACCAAAATATTAACCACTATTAAATGAGCTAATTGTTTTCAAGTAATATTAACTTGGACGTAGCTAGTTGTGAGTATTGATTAAGATATAATAATGCAGATTTTTTTTCTTGATTTTTGATTAAATTTATTAAATACCTTCAGGGCGATGACCGTTCAAGAAGAATACCCTATTTATTTTGGTCGATTGACATAATTATTTACCAAAAACATTTTTCTTTTTGAGATGCAAACTCGCATTTGCTCAATATAGTTATGCTATATTTATAACAATACCGTGTTATAAATATAAGATAATGACATGTCTGTTATGAAAGGTGAGACGGACTGGAGTTGACACAACAAGGCATACCTACCTAACCATTTTTGGTTTAGTTGATATATATTTTATAAAAGTAAAGATAGAGGATGGACTTGATAATACAGAATTGTTTTGTGGTTGTATTGTTATACAGGTACGTATTTATATTTATTTCATTTCCCTCTATCACGTATCCCATATGAAAGAAAAGTGGAAAGAGTTCTTTTTTTATTTATTCTTGTACATACACAGTTAATGGATACAAACTAAACATGTATACAAAGGTGCCACTTATCTCTAAAGAGATTTCTTCCAATGGTCCTAAGAGAGTAGATCTTGATTGCAACATTACATAAACTATAACTACATAAATACATACATAATACATTATATAAACACACATAGACGTTCAATAATTAAAGTAAAGAAGAGATATACCTACTGTTCCTTCACTTTCTTCTTGAACCTAGACACTGTTCTGTAGTTGCTTTGTTTCATCCACCCCAAACGTTTCTTCATCACCTTAGGCTTGTAACGTAGATGAGATCCTTCCCTATATACCAGGATAGTTTCCACTGATCAAAGAATCAAAGAATCAATTTCATTTATTCAGTTTAGGCACATAAAGAGCACATATGAATGTCAAAATTTTACAATTTTGTCAAGTAATATTATAAAAATACTAAATTAAGTAAGTACATAAATAACCATTAGAAAATGATTCTTTCGCTGGTTCGGTAATTTGGTTCTCCTGAGAAGAGACCAGCAAGAAACTCAGGTAGATTATCCATTTTCTTTTTTAATATTGTTTTGTTTACATTGTTACAATTAGTTTCTATTGTATTATACGAGTGGCCAACAACAGAAGATTAGGGTGACCATGCATTTTTATCATTAAGATATTCGTCTACATTATAGTAGCCTTTCATCATCAAACATTTTTTAACTACTATTTTAAACTTATTAAGAGGCATGTCAACCAAATCCTGAGGAATTTTATTATAAATTTTTATACATTTGCCAACAAACGAATTACCAACTTTATGAAGTCTAATTTTTGTCATTGCCAATTTATTTTTATTTCTTGTATTAAAATTATGGTTATCGGAATTTTTTTTGAATAGATCTATGTTCTTCCGTACATATAAGATGTTGTCGTAAACATATTGAGAAGCAACTGTTAAAATATTAATTTCTTTAAATAATTCTTTCAGCGAGTCACGGGGTCCGAGTCTATAGATTGCTCGTATAGCTCGTTTCTGTAATATGAATATTGTCTCAATATCGGCAGCTGAGCCCCACAGCAGCAGACCATATGACATAACGCTATGAAAGTAGCTAAAATAAACTAATCGTGCCGTTTTTTCGTCAGTCAGAGACCTTATCTTTCTAACCGCATAGGCAGCTGAGCTAAGTCTTCCTGCCAAGGCTGTGATATGAAGACCCCATTGTAGTTTACTATCTAGAGTTATCCCAAGAAAAACTGTGGTATTGACTATTTGAACTAATTCATTATTCATAGTAATATGAGTATCCACCTCTAACATTGGGCATAGTAAATTTTACACATTTTGTTTTCTTCGCATTGAGCAGCAAGTTGTTACTTGTGAACCAATGCAATATTTCCGAAAGGGTATTTTTTACATCGTCAAGTGCTACTTTTTGTCTATCACTTTTAAAAATTAATGATGTGTCATCAGCAAATAATACTATCTCACAAAGATTTTTAGTGAAATAAGGAAGATCGTTTACGTATATTAAGAATAAAAGGGGTCCTAATATAGAGCCCTGGGGTACTCCCATGACTAATGAGGCGCCAGAAGAGTCGGTGCCATTAATGTTTACTTTTTGTACTCTACCAGTGAGGTAAGACTCGAGTAAGCCAAGTGAGCTGTTCGAAACACCATAATAACCTAATTTTAGTAGCAAAGTCCCATGATCAACACAATCAAAAGCTTTTGATAGATCACAAAATATACCAATAGCATCCTGCTTTTCCTCCCAAGCATCAAATATATGTTTCACAAGTGCAACTCCTGCATCCGTTGTGTTCCTGCCTTTAGTGAAACCAAACTGTTTGTTATGAAGTAACTTATTGTCTGTAAAATGTGAAAGCAATTGATTAAATATTATTTTTTCAAAAATTTTACTGAGGGATGGGAGTATGGAAATAGGTCGAAAATTTGAAGGATCACTTTTGTCTCCTGCTTTAAATAAAGGATTGATTTTACTGTACTTCATAAGATGAGGAAACTGATTTTCATCTATACATTTATTGAATATGAATGCAAGGTGAGGTGCTATAGCGGGCACTATTGATTTTATTATATTAGTTGAAATGCCCCAAAGATCCTCGGTATTTTTTATATTTAGTTGTTTAAAAGTTTTAAGTATAGTGACAGAGTCAATATACTGAAAATCAAAGTTAATTCTACATTTATCAACACTAGATTTAAGAAGAGAATTGGCTACGTTTTTTGACGAATTTAACTTATTTGTAGTGGTGATTGGAACATTTGTGAAGAAAGATTCAAATGCATTGGCCACTTCAGAATCAGTTTTAATATGTTTATCATCTATTTTTAACTCGAAGGATCGATCACGTGACTTTGCTTTACAAGTTTCTTTGTTAATAACATTCCATATTGCCTTCGTTTTATTATCAGATTTTTCAATTTTAGCCCGTATATAATTAGATTTAGCTGTTGAACATACTTTTTTGAATAGTTTGGAGTACTTTTTAATCTGTTCAATTACTTGTGGCTCATTAGTAGATGCCTTTGTCTCGTATAATTCATATAATTTCCTTCTACTTTTATAGATTCCAGGCGTAGCCCAATCACTAAATTTTATTTTAAATTGATTTACATTTATTGTTTTTTTAGTGAAAATGTTATCACATTCGTATTTGATTACTCCGAACAAATCTCCGTAATGATCATTCGGGTGTTTATCATTATTCAACTCCAAAAGAGGTACTTTATTCTTAATGTTTTCTTTAAATTTTTCTAATCTATAAGTTGTGATTGGTCTACAAACAATATTTTTTGATAATGGAACATGTTGGAACTTAAATCTAGCTAACTGACCTGCATGATCTGAATTTACAAAATGTATTATAGATTTCTCATCTACATCGCTGTTAGAAAAAATATTATCTAAGCAGGTAGCTGATGTGGCTGTGGTGCGTGTTGGTTCACAAAAAAGATTTTGTAAGTTAAAAGATTTAAAAAGGTTGAGGAACCTTAGCGCGTTCTGAGAGTTTTCTAAAATATTAATATTAAAATCGCCACATACAACTATAGTCTTCTTACATTTACATACCTTTTTTAAGGCTTCCTCCATAATGGACTCAAACAGGTAGTAATCTCCAGAAGGAGGTCTATAGACGCTAATAATAATATATTGTTCTAGCTCTGCACATGATAGTTCAATATTTCGCTCACTTGTGAGTGCTACTACGTCTTTTCGGTCTTTTGATTTTAATTTGTCATTAATTAAAATGAGAGACCCACCTCTTATAGCGGAATCTCTAGTAAACGCACTAATGATTTTATAATTATCAATATTAACTAAGAGTTCATGTTTTTTTAACCAGTGTTCAGTTAAACAAAGTACATGGATACGTTTTTCATTTAAAAATAATTCTAGTTCTAACTCTTTGCCAGAAAAGCCTTCAATATTTTGATGAATTATATTCATGAACATAGACTTTTCCTTTGTCCTTAAATTTAATTTGCTAGGGATTTCCTCTATTGTCCTACAACTAAGTTTAAATTATTGTCACCCTTTTCAGGAACAGATTCCAAGGTCACAAGACAAACATTGTCACTTTTCTGCTCAATAAAAGCAGATTGTTTAGCCAAGTTTTTGGCTGAATAACTAATAAAATATGATAGCGAAGATGCTATCTGTCTCCTAAAATATCTATTCAAATAGAATTTATCTTCCGTCAATAACAATTTATTTTCTAAATACATGTTAATGTCAATCAGATGGAATTTATTTGGATTATGAAATGTCAATGTATGTATTGTTTGATTTAGCTTATATCTAAGATTGTTTTCGGCCTGTGACAAGCCACGGCTATAAGGAAGTGTGAATAAAATAATGTTTTTAACATCTAATAAGCTCAGTAATTCTAAACAGTTTACAATTGCATTTCTGTCTGCATTTCCCCTATCTCCCACCAAAATTAAAAGTGTACAGTTGCTGTTTAAATTACAATTTTTAATTTTTTTTATAATGTTACAGTAAGTTAATCCCGGCATACAATAGTTAGTAACATTTTGTTCTAAATATGAACTAAGTAACTGGCCCATTGATTTCCCTAATTCATCACAAAACATCACTATTTCAGATTTAATCATATTTCGTTTGGTGAAGGAACTACTGGGTTTCTTGTTTGACTCAAGTGAAGGGCTTATGTTTGAAGTCAGCGAGGACTTACAGACCGGCTCAGGACTAATTAAATGGTTGTTTGATGTCAATGTGGAATTTGGACTCATAAGCTTCTTCATGGCCAGAATGTATTCCTGATACTCACTTTTAACATTACAATACCTGTCAGTCATTATGTCTAGTGAATTTTTTAAATTATTAATTTCTGATTCTAACTTTAAAATATTGTTATTATGATCAGAGATATTATTTTCAATTAATAATGAATACATGTCAAGTTCATCGCCTAGTTGCCTTCTCTCATTAATATACTTGACTTTTTTGTACATACTTTTTTGTCTTTTAATAAGTTTTTGTGTTTTTCTTATGTATTTATTAATTTTCACATATTTCTTAATTTTGTTTCTACTGCACTCAACTATGCCCATCTTGTGATTGGAACAATGAGCTGTTAAGGTATCATCCTTTGTTAAATCTATAGTAATAGTGGGTTCTAAGCTGGGTTCAGTAGCAACAAGGCTGGGCACACTACCAACTAACTCCTCAAACAAGTTATGGGTATGGGATACTATGGTGTCACGTTTCTCAGCCTCAAGGTGGGAAATGAGGTGGTGGGCTTCGTGCAGTTCCTGTTCCAAGACTGACATGCGCTTGAGACCCTGTTCATACTCGTCACTACACTCTCTGAACTGATTGTTATTGAATAAAAACGCTTAGGACGATTTTATAGGTATAATGTTTGAGATAACAGATTACAAGTTATACTGCGGCTTTAGGGGTCGTGGATGGTAGATGATTCTAGATAATGTTAGGTCTTTAGTTTAGTATAGGTTACAGGCTTCAGGATCGACGCAGGTGCTGTAAGTTAGACAGCAACTTGCCTGGATATATCGTAGGTCCCGCAAAGAGATCGATTGACGTGTGACATTCGTTTCTATACTTACAGGTCGCGCTAACGCAGGGGGACAGTTGAGGAGAGGCTTCGTCGCACGCGTAGCTCGCATGACGTAGTGTGACGTCACACCGACGCGACGTCACAGGCTGACTTTCGAAATTGTTTGTGTTACCCATGTTATTGGTATGGCATAGTAGCCATGTCAATAACTATTGCGTAGTATGTGTAATTAATTACCCATGGCAACACTGAGACACTTATGTCGTCGTAGCCTATACTTCATGCCTGTACAATATATGTCCTATTGTGATATAAAAATATATGCAATAAGACCTCATTCAACAGTCGGTGTATATTTAAAGAAACATCGCCCACTTTTACAAGACAAATAATTTTTTTTTTTATCAGACCAGTTTATGTCCGATTTTTTTTTATTTTATTTTTTTTATTTTATTATACATTTCCCCACAAAACTGTGTTGTCGGTTTGTCTGTGGGATCGAGCCTGCGTACATTATACTTATTATTTTAGGTTGTTAAAAACTAAGCTAAATATCAGAAGTAAATTAATACAATCTTACATTTGGTACATACATACGGACATACATAAATATACGCATATACACATACGCACATATACACCCATACATACCCTTATCTAATTAACAATTGTGTAACAAGCTGAATACTTAGTAACTAGGTATTAATAATTTAACAAAAACTATTTTTTTTATAAACTGCCGATATAATGGTTTTTCAATTTTCTTTTAAATAATTTTATATCACTTTCTGATGCAACTTCCTTCGGCAAGCTGTTCATTCATTATGGTAAAGGTTTATTAAGTGATCTGTCACCAAAATAATTAGTTATCCTGGGCACAATAAATTTCCCAGTGGTCATCGAGCGGGTGTTATGACTATTGCTTACTGCTTCCAGTATATGCTCCCATGCGACTGCCATGGTTGTTTACGGCCAGTAAATAATTTATGTTTTAGCCTGACGGGTAAAATGGTACATATTTTATATAATCTAGTGTAGTCATTTCTACATTCATCTTTAGTTTTTTTATTAAATAAATAAATAAATAAATAAATATTTTTGGACATTCTCACACAACGTCATCTAGCCCAAATTAAGCTAATATAAGCTTGTGTTATGGGATCGAGACGACTGATAAACATACTTATATATTTCTAAATACATACATATTATACATAGAAAATACCCAAACTCCGAAACAAACATTTGTGGATCACACAAATAATTCGATTCGACCCGGAATCGAACCTGGGACCTCATGGGCGGCAGTCGCATACTCATACCACTGAGCCACCGAGGCAGTCTAGAAATTTTAAAAATCTTATCTGCAAAGATTCTATTTTGTCTATAGGTATATGTTTTAAATGTAAGTCCATAACAGTCAAGGGAACTCAGAATAGGTTCCACTAGTGACATGTAAAGGCATCTTAGTGTGCCAACAGGTACCTTAAAGCTTAAATGATAAAACTTTCCAAGTAGTACCCTAAGTTTACCACACAAGTAATCAATGTGCTGAGTCCAGGAAAAACGTTCATCCACCTTCACGCCTATAGGTAGGTTACACTGTTATCTCTAACTATTGGTTTACATTTACAATTTAGCATATCCTTATGTAGGCATGTATAATCATGAACGTACAGAATAGGTTGTTCCGGTGGTACCAGGTAAGGTGAGTGAATAAGCAACAGTTTTGTCTTTTCTGTATTAAGAACTATACCATTGTCGTGCGACCACTCAACGATTCTGTCTATGTCCTGCTGCACTAGTCGACAAGTATCACCCATGTCAGTGCCGGCACGGAGCGTGCACAGGTCATCCGCGATCATATGTGCCGAGCAGTGCTGCAGGACATTGCACAGGCTGTTGACGTGCATGAGGTAGCACACCGGCCCACATCCTGATCCCTGGGGCACCCCGCACGGCACCGCCATCTTGTCACTGAGCGCATCACCCACCTTTACCCGGCAGGAGCGTGCAGTGAGATAATCACGAAACCATTGGTTGAGTGGTTCTCCCACTCCGCACTCTCCCATCGCGCCAAGAAGGGTATCGGTTTCGATCGTTTCAAATGCTTTTTTATAGTCGTAAAATATGGTATTACAATTTTTTTATTATCTAGATAATTATTAATTTCATTGGTTAATTTTGACAATAAAGTATTTATACTCTTTGATTTTAGAAAACCATGTTGGCAGCTGGTCAATAAATTATGTTGTTGCAAGTATTTACTTAATTGATTCACTATACATTTTTCAATTATTTTATCTACACTTGACAATAAAGCGATGGGTCGGTAATTTGAAACGTTCTTACGATCACCCTTCTTATAAATAGGGCGGATTATTGCTTCTTTTAATTGGCTAGGGAAACAACTCTGTTCAATTGACATATTATTAACAAGTTTTGCCAATACTGGACTTTATTGTTTAGTTAAGAACTTCGTCACAAGTCGGACATCCGAATGAGATCACAGCCGGGCGACTTATTCGCATCCATGTTTTTGATTATTTGTTGAATCTCGATACTGGTAACTGGTTGCCATCTCATGCCCATGTTCGACTGATTGACATATACCTCACGTTCTAACATTTTAGTATCACAAATAGGGATGCTTTATATTCATAATTTCACTTGAAAAATTAGAAGCAAATCAATCACACAACTCTTTAGTAGTCCAGTTTGGCAATCCATATTCCTTAGGATTTCAGCATCCAACGACTTATTTGTGGTGCCTAACATAGTATTAATAGTGTCCCAGAGTTTTTTGTAATTATTTTTACATTGTAAGATACTTTCTTTATCGTACTTATTTTTACATTTATTTATAGCTTTTTGACATTTACTTATTTCTATATTTTCTATATGTAAGACGTTTTAACATATTCTTTGGTTCATTGTATCATACTTCAAACAGTCTATCCCTTTCTTTTATCATGCTTTTTAAGTTTAGTGTTTATCCAAATTTTATTGTTTCTGTTACTAATATTCGTTTTTATCGTAGTGTAACTCTCGTTATAAATTGAAGTAAAAAAAAAAAAAAAAAAATATGTTTGGACAATCCACACAACGACATCTAGTCTCAAACTAAGCAGAGCTTGTGATATGAGTACTAGATAAACTGATATAAATACTTATATACATTTTTTTTTTGTAAATACATACATATTATACATAGGAAACATCCAGACTTCGGTACAAACGTATGTGTCATCACACAAAGTTTGTCCCGACCGGGAATCGAACCCGAGACTCCGGCGTCGAAAGCGGATACACTACCGACCACGCCAACTGACAGACTGGTATAAAGCATTGTACAGCTCATTAGGCGATTCTAATAACTTCATACTAAGAAAATCGATACGTGACAATTTTTCTCGAACAAGTTTATTGTTTAACACTCGTTTATAATCAACGTCAGGCGAGTTGCACAGTCCGCTTTGACCACTACGGGCGTAAATATTATGGGTAAGTTTCCATTCCACCACAGCTGAAATTAAGTAATGGTCAGAAATTTTATGTTTTATTACAGCTGATTCTATAGTATACCTACTATTTGCCGATCTAACGTAAATATGATCCAAGCATGACTGCACCGCACCGTATTTCCCATTACAATTTCTTTCCTAGTTATATGTTTGATACATTGTATAAAACCATGTTCGGATGGCAGATTCTTGTATAATGCAACATATTTATCATGGTGATTTAATAAGTTTATATTTATATCGCCACACAAAATTACCGATGATCGGAGCGGTAGACTTTTCCAATAAACAACGAAATTCAACCAAAAATAGGCTTGTCATATCTTGTTTCCTAATTTTTGGGGGTCTACAGGGTGTTACGAAAAGGTTATATCAACCCGAAGCCAGCATCATCAGCTGGGCGATCATAACCCGTTTCGATATATGGCGCCTGCCAAAGAAGAAAAAAAACCTGTTTACAGGAAAGGCTAATTTCTTGTGTAACAGTGCTAAATGCGGCTTCGACTCGACTGCGTACACAGTATTTTTAGGTATCAAAACTCACGGTACAACTCCCGGGCAAATTGCCTTCTGATGCTCCTACACAAAGCATCATCTCGTAATTCTCTTCGTTACTCAGAGCCATTACTACACAACACAATCACTCTCACACACAACTTGACACAACTCACAAATTAACACACTAAACAATTATTTAGCTACCTCACTACACAAAGCAAAGAATGCAACGGAACTGACATGTGACCTTGCTAAATGATAAGTAAAATCTCTGTCCCCAATTTTAGAATAATCTTACCTGTTTACAGGAAAGGCTAATTTCTTGTGTAACAGTGCTAAATGCGGCTTCGACTCGACTGCGTACACAGTATTTTTAGGTATCAAAACTCACGGTACAACTCCCGGGCAAATTGCCTTCTGATGCTCCTACACAAAGCATCATCTCGTAATACTCTTCGTTACTCAGAGCCATTACTACACAACACAATCACTCTCACACACAACTTGACACAACTCACAAATTAACACACTAAACAATTATTTAGCTACCTCACTACACAAAGCAAAGAATGCAACGGAACTGACCTGTGACCTTGCTAAATGATTTTAAATAAAATTCTAGGAAACTTCGTGACTCGACCGAGCGCTTCTTGTTCGTGAGGGCGGCATCGTTTGATGCGAAACAGAGAAAAAATGTTCCTACCAGGAGTGAGATGGAAGGCTTTTCTCAGGCGCGCATTATTTGTACCTATTATTTGTACCTAATTTGATGTCGATGACCGAAGCAGCTGATTTTAGCTAGTGTTGTTTAAACAAGTGTGTATTTTATTCGGTAATAATGTGTTTTTTATGAACTTTTTTTTTCTTCTCTGGCGGCTGCGACATATCAAAACGGGTTCTGGTCGACCAGCTGATGGTGCTGGCTTCGGGTTGATATAACCCTTACGTAACACCCGGTATAAATCGCAAATAAATAAATAATTTCACTGTTCCGTTGCAGTGTAATGGAAACGCACTCCGCCGCTCGCATTCCAACTACTCGTGCCGATTGGGCGCTTTCACACTGCCACGATATCGTGCATTTTATCGTGGCGATATCGTGACGATATAGGGGAGGTAATGGTGCATTGGGCATGTGTTGTTAAGCAATTCGTTAATTTCGTTAAGACGATACGTATGTGACGATATATTCCACTTTAGCGTGGCGATATCGTGACTACACAAGGAGTCACTGTGATTTCTATTCTGATTAATCACAGCATATGAGCACATGATTCGTCACTGTTCGCATCTCTCAATTTAGTATAGTCTACTAATATACTAATAATTCTCACTCACAATTGTTTTTTTTTCTGCCACATCCGTGGACATTGGTGTGGGTTATACGTTTACCGAAGTGTTTAACATTGTACTAAGACATGTTAAGTCATAACGTGTAACTGTTAAATGTCCCAATAAAGAAAAATAAAAAAATATATTTTATATATTTAAACTGCAACGTGTGGGGGGGGGGGGGGGGTGATGATTGATGTTGTATTACTAGGATATAGTCCCCAGACCTACTCATAGTACCTAGATATGTAGGGGAACATAGAAACACGTTCAACTGTCACCCACCGGTAATAACAAAGTTTGTGGCAAGTGGGATGGGAATTGGGATTTTTTTTTATGGGAAGAGATGTAGTTTTATTACTTGTGGGGGTTTCAAAGAGGGTCTGAAATAGAAGTCAAAATTGCCCTGAGATGCTTACTTTCCGAGATATCAGGTACTGGGAATCTTGGGTATTTTTGTGGGATGGGAATTCCCGGGTTATTTTGCAGGCTAATAGAATAAGTCTCGTTCGGGGTGCAGGGGAACAATTTGCTCAGAATTGAGCTGGGAAGCTCCGTTACCGGAATATAGGGGCTTCAAGTTTTGTGGAAAGTGGGATGAGAATTGGGAAGAAAAATTTGTGGGAAGATAGGGTTCAAATACTTACTTAGGGTACTATGGGGCCGGAAAAATGAGGGTGAAATTGACCTGGGATGCTTAGTTTTCGAGATATGGGGTACTGGGAATATTGGGTATTTTTGCGGGATGAGAATTCCCGGGATTTTTTTTGCAGGCGAATGGAACTCGTGATGGGACGGGGGGAAGAAAAATTTGCCCTGAATTTAGGTGGGAAGCTCGGTTCCCGGGATATAGGGCTGGGAAGTTGGTAATGTCGAGAGTAACTAAATCCAATTTAACCTAATGATGATTCTATTCTGCAGTCATTCGGTTTGGAGCCTTTCTTGCGCCATCCTGCCGCGTTGCTTGTGAGTTTAGCAGACTACCGATTTTTTGACCAATTACAGTTGCAACGTAGTAGTATAGCAGTAGCATGGCGTTTTAATTCATTTACGCGACTTAGACCCCTGACCTGATGAGGTAGGTACTGCAGCACCCATATGCATAATGACAATTTAAACATTTCTTAAATTGCTTAACAAAACATGCCTAATGCAATACCTCCCCTATATCGTTATCGTGCAATGTGAAAACGCCCATTCGTAACTATGAGCCAGCAGTTCCCTACGCGTGTACACCAACACACCGCCACCTCTGCTATCTTGTCTAGTGTACGCATTTAAATCGTACCCACTTATTTGAAATAAATTTAACATCGAGTTGTTAATATTGGGTTCTGTAATTACTATTATCTCTTAGGGTGTTCTTATTGGCATATAAGCTTAACCAGCCTTTAATATCATCAATACAACTGTAATTCACACAAGATTCAACAAAATCTGCAGCATTGAAGTTATTGAATTTTATAATAACATACTAGACAGGTATACATTACATAATTGAAGCTATATACCTACCTACTTAGTCGTTAATAAATCGCATAAATCGGTTTCTGATCTGATCCATTTTGCTTTGTCACCTTCAGATTTTTTTTGCCAATACCCATATTTGCCACCCAGACGAACTGATAGGAACCCCGTAACTGATTTTTAGCACTCCAGATCAAACTTTTGGTAGGTACTCTTAGGTAGGTCTTCGTTAATAAATATTTTGCTATTCAACGATCCTCCTGTAATTATATTACTTTGAATATCCGTAAGTGTAGTACGTTTGGACAACCACAAGTTACGCGCTTCAACTGCAGTAGATTTAAACCCCACTAGTATAGTGGATGGTCTCGCCCCTTGCTTCGATGGTTGGCTTCGGCGAGCCCATTCAATGTCGTCACTGCGATTACCGATCCTATACCCAATCTTGGGCCCAAGATTGGGAAAAGAATACAGACTAGGTAGGTACTTCGAATTTTAATTCATACTTCATTACCTCTCGGGCGTTTTCACATTGCACTATAACGACACACGATATCGTGCAATACACGGTGATTTTATTACCGTCAGCAGTACGCAAGGGTTCGCTTTCGGAATAATTTTTGAACCAACTGGCAGCATTACTTTGAAAAACAAACACATTTGTTTTAGAAATCTAAAAAAAATATTTAGTTTCTAGACATCAAATGAGAACCCGTTGTAGTGGACTCACTCTCTTAAATACTTAAGTTTTACAACGATAGTTACGGTACAGTTCGTTTTCATTCAACAATGCGCTGGCACAGAGCAAGCGTGTGCTGCCCCCGGCTCCCACCTCAGCGTACCCCTCCGAATCCTCCTAGCGGCGCGACGCGCCGACAGCTGACACTGCGGGCTGCGTAAACCTCGTGACAGCGCCGGTGTCTGTTGCGTAATCGTGTGTGTCAGTGAGTAAAATGAGTCGTCAGTATGAATTTTCGAACGTGAAGTATCTAGCAATGGTACAATTGTATGCCATTGCTAACCACAAACTACAAGAGGCTAGGCGATTGTACTCCCAGCCGGAGCACTTAAATACGTTACGGACCCAGCGCTTACTCAACCACGGACAGTTCCGGACACCGTTACATGCACAAGCCCGAGGACGTTTAAATGATTATTCCCAAATGGAAGACGAAATCATCGAGTACTTCGAACGAGATCCTCGGCGGAGTACAAGAATGGCAGCAGGAGTCTTCAATGTGAGCCAAACCTTTGTTTGGAAAACATTAAACTCCCATGGATTACATCCTTACCATTTTCGGCGGGCTCACGCACTGTATGAGAATGATGGATTAGCAAGGGTCACCATGTGTCAGTGGTTGTTGCAAAATACAAACATGAACGTACTTTGGACAGACGAATCATTGTTTACGCGAGTGGATTTGTACAACGTGCATAATGAACATTACTGAGCGCTGGTTAATCCCCACTTAATAAGGGAAGACCCGAGACCGACACCAGGTTCGGTTTAGTGTAAACAATCAATTGCAACGTGCACGTTTGTGTATCGAAAGGAATGGACTCCATATCGAGCAGTAAATTAGTGTAAATAAACTGTAAATAGGTATGTAAGTTTGATTTTATTTGTAAATAGCTCCAATTTTTTAAATACGCCTGAAATACCTCCTCGCAGTCAGTTGTAGTTCAGTGTATTTTTATTATTATTATTACATAGTTCAAAAGTCATTATGTCACTATCGTTAATAATAAAGTAGGGATTACAGACGGTCCTAAGCCCGTGTAAAGTACGAAGGAGAAATTGGAGTATGTACTTTATTTGAACATAAAGTAAATACTCTGTAGGTATGTTTCGTAGTGATACTGGCCATATTGGCTGTGCGGGGTCATTGCTCCCTAACACATGATTTGCGCGGTACTTAGAGCGCTCGAAGGATGGATGTGTGTGTGCGAGACTTGCAGCCTTGAGCCTGGCGAGCGTGCCGCGCCCGTCCGCGTCAATTCATCAATTAAATATCGTACTGCTACTAATGTTAAACTTGATCGAGTGAGAAGAATTACAGAAATGACTAATTTTTTTATTATTATCAGTACAGTCATTTAGATGTTAAAAAAGGAATCCAAATATGATTCCGAGAGCGAACCCTTTCGACTGCTGACGGTGATAAAATCAGCGTGTATATCGTAAGTAGCAGCAGTAACTAGAATGTAAATTACACATTCTTACCTCAAAGTTAGTTAGTACATATCGTGACGAAAGGATGGATGTGTGTGTGCGAGACTTGCAGCCTTGAGCCTGGCGAGCGTGCCGCGCCCGTCCGCGTCAATTCATCAATTAAATATCGTACTGCTACTAATGTTAAACTTGATCGAGTGAGAAGAATTACAGAAATGACTAATTTTTTTATTATTATCAGTACAGTCATTTAGATGTTAAAAAAGGAATCCAAATATGATTCCGAGAGCGAACCCTTTCGACTGCTGACGGTGATAAAATCAGCGTGTATATCGTAAGTAGCAGCAGTAACTAGAATGTAAATTACACATTCTTACCTCAAAGTTAGTTAGTACATATCGTGACGATATCGTCACGCTATGAAAACGCCCATTGAATATAGATTATATTTTCCAGTACTAGTAACTAAATATATAAAGATTCATAGTTATGTCGATACAATAAATATTATTATTAGTTATGTAGGTAAAAGTGAAAGTAGTATCCTTGAAATTAAAATAAATGTACTGAGTATAAACAGTAATGAAAGTTGGGTAACACGAAATACATACAATAAGCCTGGTTCCCAGAAAGAATTTGATATTTCTGAAACAAAAATTCGATGTTACCTATAATATCTTTAGTTTTCAAGATTTATATTGTGAAAATAATAAGTTTACAAACTAATTTAGTAACAAAATTTAATGAATAACTTCTCAAACTTTACAGACAGAGCAAACAAGTATCTATGTACCACATGAAGTACTTACTAGCATGTAGAACTTGTAGTTAATTAACCTAAATGTTTTGTTTGGAAATAACAGAGGTACTTACTAAAATTTTGTCAGATACCGGTACAAATTAAATTAATCAATATAATATTATTCTGATAAATTTTATTTGTACGATTACCGTACGATACCGTCAATATTATATGATCATAATCATAATCATAGTTGACAATTTGTCATTTTTTCTGTTTTATAAAACTTACAGTTGTCAAGGTGGAAAATTTACAAATATGTCGGATTGTCACGATATTTCGACATATATGTCAGAAGACAGGCGACAATTTTTCGGAAAATACTTGTGGCGGCGGCGTGCGGCGGCGCGGTGGCAGGCGGCGGGCGGCGTGGTGCGGTGAAAATTTAGTACATTGCTATACTTTTGTTTCATGCGCAAGACGCTTTGGCAACCAATTCGCGCGAAATTTCGCGGCGGAGAATGCCCCGTAGCCAGGCGGTTAGCAAAAAATGCACCACCACGAAAAGAAAAAGTGTGCTGAAACCACAACCGAAACGGTCACGTGATTAAATTACTAACATATTTTTTAAATTTTCTGCGATATAATTGATCATCTGAAATTGACACTGGTTGTTCATACGGCAGTGATGCGATAGTTGCTAGTCGTAGTAGTAGTACTACCTAGTAGTCTTCGAGATCTAAAGTGGCAATCTAAGTAGGTACCTACTAATACTTTTTTTTTTTTTTTTAATTCCGCGGCCCAAGGCCGCGGCCGCTCTAACGTCCGTTGCCGGGCGTCTCTGGTTACTACCTACTAATACTAAAACGTCTCTAAGTGAAGATATAATAATACACACCACACTGTAAAGCTGTGTTTAGAATTTCCAAAGCTGGTTATTTAACTGCTCGACTCGTTCTGGTGTCTAATGGAAGCAACAGTTTAATTTAGTTCCAGTCGTATCAACAAGACAGCTTTCAAAGATTCACGACCTACCAACTAATATTTGAAATAGTTCAGTAAATTAGTTTGCAATGCCTACAGTGTAATTTATATTACAATTTATTTATACTACAAGAGTAATATATATTTTTAAGAAAGGATATTTCAAGAATAAGAACACAAATAATTAAATTTCGCTGTGTGACCTGAATTAATAGATTAAAATAAAAGCTATGTAATCGATTAATTTATATTTATACTAGCGGACGCACACGACTTCGCCTGTGACAAATTATATACTCAAACCTTGCTCGAAACCCACTATATCCATTAGTGAAAGCAGCTTGAAAATCGGTGCAATTGTTTTTGAGTTTATCGCGAATAGAGATATAGACAGACGCTGCGAAGGACTTTGTTTTATAATAATACTAGCAGATGCCTGCGACTTCGCCGGCTTGACAAATTGTATGCACAAAACCTTCCTCGAGAACCACTCTATCCATTGGGGAAAAACCGCATCAGAATCCGTTGCTTAATTTTAAAGATCTATGCATACCTACGGAACGGGTGGCTTCGTTTTACTTATACTATGTCATGATATGTATAAGTGATGAAGTGATGTAGTGATAATAGATATAAATGATTGACTGCTGTATCAACGTTGTAGTACGTACCTACTGGAACTATTAATAATAATGATATGTGAAGCATTTTTACAAAGTGCCTGATCCGTGTCCCGAGCCTGGGCGACGCTCTTCTTTTGTTTTGTATATAAAGATAGCCCAGCCCGCGCGGACTCCGGCACTTTGTAATATAAACTGCTTCATACAATATGTTTGTAACATTTCAAATCCGTGCCCTTCCATCCCCAGTACACGTCACACCCTGCGCAAGACCCGTTGTAATTATAATTGAACCCTTAATCAGCCCTAAAGGTTGCTCCACTCGCGATCAATTGCGCACCCTTTTGTGGCATTATAAATACGAGAATGATAATTACAATATGTAACAATAAAATGCTCTAATATTGAAACCACAACTGCACGTTTTCCTGTCACATGCATTACTGCGTTTCATATATTACAACATAAATTTAATTTTAGATCTGCATTAATAGGTTTAAAATGAAGTTAGGTATTAATTAATTTTGCTTGGTTATGATATTTTGCAAAATACGAAATATCTTTGCAACATTTCAAACAAACTGAAAGCTATATTGAAAGTAGGTACAGACTTTACGTTTTTATTTGTTCGTTGCTTTTTCAAATTCCACTCGCCTAATGAATGTGTTTGTACCACACAGTTTAGCTGTTACATAATAAAATTGGACGTTTATACCGGCAAAACGACCAAAATTAAAGTGAGTATCGGTACAGATATAAGAATACTATACCAGTATCGGGTAGTACTATTATACTACTATAATCATCGGGAATAGGAAAGTAAACTATAGGTAGATATTCGTAATGTATTTTAGTACTTATTAAGAGGAGTATTACCTAACAGGTTTTAAAAGAGTTTTGCTTTTATCGAGACTGATGTTTCTTCTGTGGCTGATGTTTCTTCAGTGAATGAGCAGGTGGTAGTCGAGTCAATGAAGCCGTAAAACAGGCAATCTTCTAAAGTCCTCAGAAACAGCTCCGATTTGGATAATTTTTGTTTTAAAATTTTTGTTTTTTTATATTATTTAAAATCAGAAATATTGCAGAGGGGGGAAATAATTATTTGTATTGTTTAAACAATATGTAAATTATTTATACAAGGAAACAAGTTTTTAGCTTTCTAATGTTTTATGAACTCGAAAAAATAACACTAAACAACTAATGTTGTGAATTTTTTTATTATTTTCAAACAGAACATTTAGTTTTGATCATTTATTTGTATATTAAAACCATCATCTTCTTCAAGTGGTGGGTGATTATCGCAATCACTTCCACTGCATACAATGCAGGCGGGTGAGCAGTAATAGGTTTATTAATCTTCTCTGCAAAAAATTGGCAATTCGTTTAAAAATCAGCTTTTTATAATACAGGAAAAAATACTTTCATTAAAATTTTTAATATAGATCAGTAATTACGTGCAGTAGCTGATACTTTCATGGTCGAAGAGCAAGCTGAAGAAATACTTTTTAATGGAGGTAATTATTGTCTTCTCACCATGTATGGTGCTAAAACTGTCCAAAGCTTGAATGAACTGCGATGCAAGCGTTTTATAGCATAGCTTCAAAAAACAAGAGCGTACAACTAAGCTTGTTACCTCCAACAGTGGATGCAGCAAAACAACATATTAAAAGAGTTTACCTGCAAGTTCAACAATGGAAAGATAATGCTAATTTTTTGAAACCAATCACAATGACAACCCGCAGCACCAATGAACATTTTGAAAATTATATTTTGCTCCTACAAAACAGGATGCGGTTCAGCGTGTGGCTGCAGAAAAAGTGGTTTGCATTGCTCACCCGCCTGCATTGTATGCAGTGGAAGTGATTGTGATAATCACCCACCACTTGAAGAAGATGATGGTTTTAATATGCAAATAAATGATCAAAATTAAATGTTCTTTTGGAAAATAATAAAAAACATCACAAAATTACTTGTTTAGTGTTATTTTTTCGAGTTCATAAAACATTAGAAAGCTTAAAACTTGTTTCCTTGTATAAATAATTTACATATTGTTTAAACAATACAAATAATTATTTCCCCCCTCGGCAATATTTCTGATTTTAAATAATATAAAAAAAACAAAAAATTTAAAACAAAAATTATCCAAATCTGCTGCTGTTTCTGACGACTTTCGACGAAAAAGCTTTATTGACGCGGCTATAGGGAATGAAAATGTTTGTAAACAATAAACTAAAACAATAAATAAAACAATTCTGTCTTTAATTGACCGAGCAAGCGAAGCGTCTACATTTGGAGATTGGACAATTTTGCTTTCGTCCGTTTGTCTGTCTGTATATGTGTTTCGGGCTAGCAGCCACAGTTTTTATCCTATCTTCAAGAAACTTGGATTGATGAAATACGTAATTTATTAATTTAATTTCGTACTGAGTAATACAGTCAAATTAAGTTTTAATGCTGGTGTTATTTTTTATTGTTGGGGGAGGGATGGGGTGGGAGGGATGGGAGCATCAGGGATTGGGGGAAAATCCCAAAAAATGTTTTTAATGTTCGCGAAATCTACTTTTCAACCACTAGTTTATAAGAATATTGACCATTTCAAAATTAGATCAAAATGAGCTAAGTAGGTATAGGTAAAGTCTTTTTTTTTTTTAGTTCCGCGGTCCAAGGCCGCGGCCGCTCTAACGTCCGTTGACGGGCGTCTCTGGTTACAAGCAGAACTATTTCCAGTGGCGCCCGGCGGACTTTGACCACCACTGTGGTCTCTGCGGGGGTTGGGTCGGGATGAGAATCCTGCGTCGTTCGGGTTGGGTTTTATCCCGCGTCAGTGAGTGAATCTGGTTGCGTGCTATGGGGCAAAGGCCCCGCAGCACGCAACCCTTCTAGACTGCTTCTGTAAGGACGACGGGTGGCGATGCCGCCGTCCTCAGGCCCCGATCACGGAGGTCGATGGTCTTGGGCGTAGATGAGTCTGCGGCGCCCTCGCCGCGTGACTACGGAACTCGGCAAGGAGGGTACGCTCCCTCTCCCTCTCGGCCGCCTCCTTCGCGAGCACGACTTGCTCGCAGAAGGACACGGCTGCGTTCCATCTACTCCCACTGGAGACCATGGCTTGAAGCATGGTCTCCAGCGAGAGGGTATCTACGCCCAGATCCACTACAAGGTCCCGGCGCTGACTCGCCCACGCTGAGCACTCCACCAACGTGTGGAGTGCGGTGTCATCATCGGAAACCTCGCAGTGTTGACACCGGGGTGTGACCTCACGACGGATGCGAAACAGATAGCTACTGAAGCATCCATGCCCGGTAACGATCTGCATCGCACGATACGTGAGGTCACCATGCTGCCCCTGCAGCCAATCGTCCATGATCGGTCTCACTGCCGCGATGATGGTGGTACCCCACTTGGGATGCTCAAGTCGCACCCTCCATGACTCCATGAGATCCTGGCGGAGTTGGGACCGCTGGTCACCGATTTCGCGAGACGCAGGCCTGTGGTCACGCTCCAGCGCCTCCTTGCGCCATTGAAACAATGACGCAAGGGCTCTCGCTTCCAGGTCCCATGGAGGGGTCCCGGCTAGGAGACATGCAGCCTCTCCGGAGATCGTGCGGTAGCCCCTTATTGTTTTGACGGCCAAGTTTCTCAACGGTCTATTAAGGAGCGTTGAGTTGTTGGCTGTCAAACGCGCCGCCCATACGGGGGCCCCGTATAGGGCCATACTCCGCACGATCCCCAGGTACAGTCTCCTGCAGGAAGCGTTGGGTCCCTTTAGGTTGGGCATCAGTTTCGAAACTTCGGAAATGTGGTCCGAAGTTCCATCGGCTATCAAGTACGATCCCTAGATACTTCATCGAGGGCTTGATGCCGATGCTAACGCCTCCCACATTTATGCTGGAACCTTCAGGTGGACCGTTCCGAGGTCTGTGAAAACACAGAACCTCGGACTTTTGCAAGGCCACCTCCAGTCCCAGCCGCCGTATCCGACCCACGACTTGAGCAACACCCGTCGTGACCTTGAGTGCTGCCTCCTGGTACGTTGCACCCCGCGCCGTGACGAGGGTATCGTCGGCGTAGCACGGTACGCCGACGCCCTCAGGCAACGCACCCCGCAGCACCCAGTCGTAGTCGATGTTCCACAGAAGCGGCCCCAGGACCGACCCATGTGGAACACCGCACGACACATCCCGCCGAGCTGACCCGAGCCAGCTGGGGAAAGCTATGGCCCTCTCCGAGAGATAGGCCCCGACAATACGACGGAGGTAGAGAGGCGTTTCGTGATACTCGAGCGCCTCCCTAACGCAGCTCCATGGCAAGGTGTTGAACGCGTTGGCGATGTCAAGAGACACCGCCACCACCACCTTGTCCTGCGAGACTGCTTCCTCCGTCAGGCTCTTCACGCGCATGATCGCGCTCACGGTGGAGCGTCCCTGACGGAAACCGTACTGGTTGTCTGCCAGGTCTGGCCCCACCGTCGAGAGATGCTCGACCAGGCGTTCCGCGATAATTCACTCAAAGATCTGGCATTATCAAGGCTGTTCTCTCTGAGACAGTCTTGATAATGCCTCGTTTAGAGGCGAAACAATTGTCGACGTTTTGTTGTCCTTTTGATTCTGCGAAAAATTAATGCTATTAATTAATGCTAAAAAGTTTTTTCTTAAAAAAAAAATTTTTACTTACCATTGTTCACTCAAAGAGCTTACACACCTCCTCGAGCAACACGATCAGCCGGTACCCGGACGGTGAGTCCACCGGCCACCCCGCCTGACGGATCAGGACCAGTTTCCCCGACCTCTACACCTTGGGAAACTGGCCCCTTTCGAGGCATGCGCTAAAGAGCCCCATCAGTCGAGGCCCGAGTTCTCCGAGGGCCAGGACCCATGCACGGCCAGGAATGCCGTCGGGTCCGGGGGCAGAGATTTTCCGGCGGTTAAGCCGGAGTACTGCTGCACCTAGCTTTCCCACCCTGACTTCGGGTACGTCGTCTTCGCCGGTGCTATCCACGTCAGGCAGAGACGGAGCCATGCGCGGAGGGACGTGCTCCTCCGTGCTCGTCGGAAACAGGGAGCCCATGACCCGCTCCAGCTGCAGCGGCTGGAGACTTTTTTTTTTTTTTTTTTTTTTTATATTTGGTTCGCCAAATTGACGCCGCCCGCCTGGTGGTAAGTCGTGACGACGTCTAGCGATTGTGGGCCACTCTCACAGCACACATTACTATTGAGAGTGGCCCTCAACTTGACGACCTACTGATGTGCCTCTTCACGCTCCGCTTAAAGAACCCAGGATTATATGTGGGAGGAAACACGTGCACAGGCAGGGCGTTCCAGGCCACTATCGTTCGGCAGAGAAACGAACGTTTAAAACGTTCGGTTCTCGCGAACATGCTATCCACTGTGTGGGGGTGGCATCTCTGCCCGGCACGAGTCGTTCGGGATCGGAAGGAAGAGGGTGGGATCAGATTGAAGAGCTCTTCAGAACACTCGCCGTGGTAAATACGGTAGAATGCGGCCAAGGAAGCTATTGTTCGGCGCTGAGCTAGCGGCTCAAGGCTTCCCGTTACCTCCGGACAACCAATAATACGGATAGCCCGTCGCTGCATAGCGTCGAGAGCGTCCAGCAGATACTTCGCGGAGCCGTCCCAGAGGTGAGAGCAGTATTCTACGCAGGGTCTAATCTGCGTCTTGTACAGCAGACACCTCTGGTCCGGTGTAAAGAATCTCTTTACCTTATTCAGTATTCCTAGTTTCCGTGAAGCTAGCCCTATACATCTTTCGATGTAGTTTTTATTATTGAGCTCTCGACGAACGTCTATGCCAAGGATATCAAGGTTGTCCTTCATTGGTAATAATGCATTCTGAAGAGAGGGTAGGGGAAGGAAAGGGGATTTCTTCGCAGTAAATGCACACGCCTGTGTTTTGCGGGCATTGAACTCGACCAGGTTCTCGGTACCCCATTGAGAGATACTGTCGAGGTTACGGTCGAGATCAGCCACGAGTCGTCGTCTCTCCTCCTCAATCTCAGATCGCCCCGCCGTCGGACGAACCGAGTAACTCCCGTGCAGTGTGCTGTCATCTGCATAGCAATGAATGTTCCCGAGGGATAGCATATCATTGATATGCAGAAGAAAGAGAGTTGGTGATACTACGGACCCCTGCGGTACCCCGGCATTCACTTGCAAGAAGCGAGAAGCCTGGCCATCGCAGAGGACCCGCACTCGGCGCTCGTTTAAAAAGCTGGCAATCCAGCTGCACAGTTGAGGAGGTAGACCATATGCCGGAAGCTTGGAAAGGAGCGAAGCATGCCAGACCCTATCGAAGGCTTTGGCGATGTCCAGGCTAATAGCCAAGGACTCGCCGTGCCTTTCCATAGCCCCACCCCAGACATGCGTTACGAATGCCAGAAGATCACCCGTTGATCGCTTTGGCCTGAAGCCGTATTGTCGATCATTGATTAGCGAGTGATCCTCTAGGAATTGCATGAGCTGCTTATTTATAAGGAGCTCAAGCACCTTGCAAATGACTGAGGTGACAGCTATGGGTCGATAGTTGCCTGGATCGGACCGATCCCCTTTCTTGGGGATCGGTTGTACGTTCGCCTCCTTCCAGACCTCCGGCACGAGCCCTGAAGAGTATGACAGACGCGTTAATACTGGAGACAACTCAGCTGCACATTTTCGTAGCACCACCGCCGGAATGCCGTCAGGGCCACTGGCTTTCCGCGTGTCGAGTGACCGCAGCACTGCCCGTACATCACATTGCCTGATAACAATATCAGGCATTGTGTGGCCACAGTTGGCGATGGCGGGGGGCTGCAGGCCACGGTCGTCGACCCGGGAATTAGCCGCAAAGAGGTCTGCGAGCATATCCGCTTTCTCTTGGGCTTTGTGAGCCAGTGTTCCATCTGGGTAACGCAGCGGTGGCAGCGAGGGCTGACAAAAGTTAGATTGCACGGCTTTGGCCAGTTGCCAAAATCCACGGCTGCCCGTGGGATGGGAAGTGAGCTCCTGACCAAGCCGCGCGACGCGCTGGGCATCCGCTCTCTTAAAGGCCCTCTTACTCGACTTTGTGGCCCGGTTGTACGCTGCTTTGAGGTGGCCCACGTTTGGGTCGCGCACAGCCCGGGCCCTGATCCAGGCGCGATATGCCGACTGTTTTTGTCGAACAGCTTTGGCACAATCTCGCCCGAACCAGGGACGGGCTCTGCGGATACTGGCGACATCAGTGAAAGGGATGTAATAATCCATCCCTAAACTGATCTCGCCAGCAATAGCAGAAGCACTATCCGAAGGAGCCTTTCCTACAAAGCAGCGGGACAGGACGGACGCAAAATAATCGCGTAGACCGTCCCAATCCGCTGACGAGTAGTGCCATAGTCGTCGTGACGTTTGCACAGGACGTGCAGGAGGTGACACCTTCATGCCAGCGTGAACAACACAGTGGTCGGAACTACCCAGTGGGGCTCCTACCGAAACACTGTACTGGGCTGGGCGACTCGTCAGCAGTAGATCCAGCAGAGCGTGTCTGGTATCCGGGTGATCCCGCATACCATCTGGGTCAGACCGTGGGAGAGAGCGAACGCATGGGCGGCTCTACCCGCATGATCAGTCTTGAGGGACCCCAGCCATTCAATGTGATGGCCATTGAAGTCCCCCAGAAACACTAGGTCAGCGTTCGGGAACCGCACCTGCGCTTCATCAGCCGTCTCGCTGAGGTACTGGAAGAGCTTTGTTGTCTCAGAATCCCCTGTGTGGGATCGGTAGACGCACACGTAGATCTGGCTCATAGAGCCATGGTCTACGTGCAGCCAAAGGACGGAATTGGAGGGGTTCTCTAGGCAGCGCAACCGGCGGCAGCAAACATCCGCCCTAACGAACACGCACACCCCGGCTTTGTCTCGAAATTGTTCCTCGATGACATAGCCGGGGTAACACAGGTAAGACGTGTCGTCAGGGCGGCGTATTTGTGTCTCCGTGAGGAACATCACAGCGGGCCGTGCCGTCTCAAGGTGGTGGTGGACGGTATCGAGGTTCGCATGGAGTCCACGGACGTTAGTGAACTCCACCTCGAAATGTGAAGTTGTGGGGTTTCCTAGGGCCGCTGTGTAACGTTTATTTCTTTTTTGTTGCACTGCCATTGTAGATTTTGAAGAAGAAGCGTGAAGACAGGGCGACATTTGGTGCAGCAGTAAGTGACAAAGCGTAGGGGCTAGCTTTGTCTAGAACCGTGTGGTTAGGTCGGAGCCGACCCGCCGGACGGAAGGGCTCCCAAACCCCCCTGATGCAAGGCCGCCGCTACCCCACACCGGTTACCACCCGGAGCGGCGATCCCACATCAGGATTATGCGCAACATGTGGGGCAGCCTCCTGGGGTGGTTGGCCCCAGGCGGGCCCCATGACTGTGTTGCGGGCGGCCGCGGCAACGCCGTTGCTAAGGGTCTCCCTGGCCGGCGAATCGACCCACACCACCCACACTAGACTCCGTTTCGCCCCCACTGGTCCCATGCCTGCTGCACCATACATCGCCCCGGGCCCGGCGGTGCAGCTGCTGAACCCCTAACGCAACCCAGCCTGGGCTGGGTTACTTGGGGGGCTTTAGCACAGCTGCACGGTGGTACCCCCCCGGACCAACACTGTTGTACCACCTGGTACCCACGTAGGGGCCGAAGCCACTCCATAGGTACCGTAAATTAACGAGCCTCGTCCGTTTATCAGCAGGTGCGCCACTAGCAGGTGAGGTCGCTGAGGCCCTATAGATGTTGGTAGAGCCCCTTTGCACCCGCCTTGACTTTGACTCTGGGTCAGTGGGGGCGCCCTAGGTCGGAGTTTCTCCCTGACCTGTAGGTACGGGCGCCCCCATGGGTTCTGCTGCAGGGTCTCCAGGAGCTCCCCGCCGGCCGCCATCTTGGCCCGCTTTATCGTCTCCTGGAGATTACCTTTAGCCTCCCTAAGCCTGATAAAGCTCCGCCTCTCGGGCTGCCGCGTCATCTGGGTGGCGATACCTGGTGTACTGGCGGCGGGCGGAGATGCATGCTGCGCGCAGCTCTGCAATCTCCGGCGACCACCAGTACACCTGCTTCCTTGCCGGTCTGGGTGTAACCCTAGGCATCGCCGCATCACAGATTTGCGACATGGCTCTCCTGAACCACTCCGCCTCGGCATCCACATCGGCAGGCCGGTCCGGTGCCGGAATCCAGGCCTACACGATGGATGCCTCCAGGAGAGCCTCCCGATCCAGATGGTGAAGTGCCCAACGCGGATACGGGGGATTTTCTACCGGCTGTGGGAGGTTAGGTGGGGGGATGACATCGAACCGGATGTACCGATAGTCCGAGTGCGTCTCCTCACCCTCCTCCACGCGCCAGCCAGTAATACGGGTGGCGAGGGCAGAAGTCGCGAACGATACGTCCACGACCGACCTGGTCCCCCGCCGCCAGAAGGTGGCGACATTCCCCCGGTTGAGGACCTCCAGACCACGTGTTCTGGTCCAGTCCTCAAGAAACCTCCCCTTGTCCCTGGTTTCCCGGTAGCCCCACGCCTCACTCTAGGCGTTGAAGTCTCCCACGACCACGGCCAAGTTTATGGACCACTGCTGCATGCTCTGGTACAGAAGATCCTGAGCAGCGCGGCAGTGGTTCAAATTCACTTGCAGGATGCGGATATGGGCGTCAGACATTAATTAATAATAATTAATGGACGTCCATATCAGCATCCTGCCGCGAAACTACTGGCCGTGCAGTAGCGGCACCCCCACCACTCTCAGTGGACGGACGAGGCTTTGGCCTCGAGGCGGCGCAGCTTGTGCTGCCGACCCGGTGGTCCGCAGTTTTGCCCTCCGCCTCGCATCTAAAGCAGCGAGGCGGGGCATCACAGACACTTGTCTTGTGACCGGGCCGGCTGCAGCGGAAGCACCGATCGCCCACGGTGACTTCCGCTGTACACTGCACTTCGACGTGCCCCACCACCATGCACCGGAAACATCTGGTTTCCCGGGCACGAAGGAGGTGCACCTGCGCCTTTAGGAAGCCCCCTACGAGGAGGCTTCGTCCGTCCGCCACTTTCAGTGCCGCCGCGACGGGGCACTGGACGACTGTCATCCCATGACCAGTGGAGCCGAAGGAGATGTCTCCAGCCTTCACCTGGTCACGGGGGCAGCCGCCCGCCTCCACGACGGCAGAGATTACTTCCTCCGTCGTGGCTGCATCCTCCAGACCTGTGATGCGCAATGCGGCGCATTTGGTGGGGCTGGTGACGCGGACGGCATCTGCGTCCAGCGCGTCCCTAAGCTGCGCTGCTAGGGCATCAGCTTTAGGGCCACTGGAGGTGCCGGAGACCTCAAGGAGGCGAGCTCCGGTGCGTGTCGTCTTGCACCGGAGTCCCCCCTGTATATTGAGGGCCGAGAGGTTGACTGAGGACTTCACGGTCTTCAGTACGTCGGCGTACCCCACCCCCTTCTCTACACCTACCGTCGTCACCATCAGGACGACGGCGGTGGAGCGAGGAGGGCGGGGCCTCTTCGGCGCCTTCGCCGCGGCGGCTTTGGCCGCTTTCTTGGCGGCCTTCCTCTTCCTCTTCTTGGCCCCCACTACTTCCCATCCCTCCCGTCTGGAGGGATGTGAAGAAGCAGCGGGAGCGATGTTAGAGGAAGAGGAGGCGGCAGGGGTGCCACTCTTCTTGCCGCGCCCCTTGGCCTTCCGCGCCTGGGCCGCGATCTCGGCCGGCAACCGCTACGCTGAAACGGACTGGGGCGGATCGGGGCGGCGGACAGCGGGTGTGCCACTTGGTCCCGGAGCGGGAGAACCGCCAACAGCCGCCGCGTACGAAAACACGGGCCGCGCTAGCGGAGGGTGGTACGCCCGGTCCTCCAGGACCGCGAGGCGCCTCTCGATCGCTGTCAGGACCTGTACCATTGTCGGCACAGGCTGTGGCGGCGATCCGGGAGCCGTGGTGGGTGCCGTGTTGGGCACCGTGGTGGGCGCCGTTGTGGGTGCCTTGGTGGGCGCCGTGGTGGGCGCTTTGGTGGGCGCCGTGGTGGGTACCGTGGGGGGCGCCGTCTTCGGCGCTGGTCCAGCCGTCGGAGGAGGAGGCGGCAGGATGGGACCAGGAGGCGCCTTGACCACCTTGGTCAAGTTAGCGACCTCCCGACGCAGGTCGTCCATCTGCTTCCGGGAAGCAGTGAGCTCCACCTCCAGGCTCGTCACCTGCTACCGGAGCCTCGCCTCCTCCTTTGTGACGCTCCGCGCGAGGAGCTTGTCGAGGGAAGATTGGGCTTCACCCACCAGTGAAGCCACAATCTTCTTCCTCCCCGCCACGTTCCTGTTGCCCCGCATGGCAGCATTCATGCGGGCAAAAACGCTCATCAGCTCCCGCGCCGGCGGCCCACCAATTTCCCTGCGACTTCGCTGGGACAGTTGGACAGAGGACGGAGGAGGAGTTGGCGGCCTTCTTCTGTACGCGTCGAGATGCGTACGCACCGTCTTGACCGGCACCTTCTCCGAATCGCCGGAGAGGAGGGACCCCCACCCGGAGCAGCTAGTGCTTCGGTCGCGCGGTGGCCCCCCCTTCTCCTCTTCTTCGTCGCAGGAGAACGGCCCTTCTTCTTCACACTGCTGGGAGCTGACCCATCGTCAGTCCCAGCAACAGCAGTTCCTTGGGGCGTCGACGTCGCGCTGCGTCTAGGCAGCGCAGCGCGAGCCCCCAAATCGATATGTCGTCGGTTGACACTGCCCTTTCCCGGGCAGTGGGACCGGAGGTCAAAAATCTCAAAAATTTGGCCAATCGCAAGTACAGACTAGGACGTTCGGTCACCCAACGAGCCACTGCGTTACCGTGGTCAAGTTGGGGTCCAGCGCGGACGGCGAGGACGTAGTCACTAATCGCTTGGGGCCCCGCCCCTATAGGTAAGGTCTACTGTAAAGTTCACCGTTTCCATGATAAAAAGCTATTAAGTACCCCTTAATTATGATAAGTTCTTCCACAGCTCAACGTTGGCTTTGTTCCAAAATAAATATTTATGAAAATAACAACCAACTAAAGTAATTTAAATTGTAACATCCATTTTCTTAGCTAGTTTAACGATCTCTTTAGCCCAGCGCTATAGGTGTATATGTACACCTATTTCGGATGATCCGCGAATGAATTGAGATATTCAGAGGTGTTACAATAATATAGGACAGACAGCCAGACAGACATAAATCTCGCCCATATCTCTGAATGGGTAAGCAGAGATGCATTACACAATATCATAACTAACAACATTTCATTATGTATAATATCATTATTTGTAATTTGGGCTCTTAGTTTTTGGTTTACGCCCCCTTCTACGCTGCCATCCCTCCTCAGCCATGTTGAACTATCATTCAACCCTCCGGCCAGGCCGGTATTAAGTGTCGTAAACGTGTACACCAGCTGGTAGCTGGTAGGTAGGTACCAGTAGGTATTAAGAATAAACAAATTTATTTATTTTTTAACTACGTACTAATACATAAATTTACCTTAATTATTGTACGTCTATGTATGTTTATATAACTTTTTATGTATTTATGTGTAGATTTATGTAGTTATAGTTTCTGTAAGTTTATTAACCTGCTCACAAATCAGGACCTGTTTGCATCATATCTCCTCTCTTAGGCCCACTGGAAGAGATCTCTTTAGAGATAAGTGGCGCCATTGTATACATGTTTAGTTTGTATCCATTTACTGTTTTATTTACTGTGTGTGTACAAAAATAAATACTTAAATAAAAATAAATAAATAAATAAATTGCTATAGTATGTACGTACCTAAAACGTTCAATCAAATTTCTAACAATCCAGAACAATTGATGCCATTTGTGTTCATTTTAATTCCCAATTCCATAATTCGAACTGTGTATTGAAATTGGAGTTTGTAAGCAGTTATTACTCTCACTGGGGTTAATTATTCTAATTTACTATTATTGAGAATCTGACCGAAATTATTGAACAATTTGATCATTATATTATACTCGTAAAATTATCGTAGTCTGTATTAAAATCAATTTGTATGTATTCTAAATTTAAATTTAGTGTTTCTACACTAAGCTTGTAGCTTTCTAGCTACAAGCTTATTACTAAAAACTATACGTGAGTAATCGTTTCTTATTAACTTTATTCTCGGTAGTTTTTTTTATGAGCCGTAAACCCCTCGAACGTAAAGAACCTAGGTCTTCGGAGAAAAAGGCAAACAAAGAGATACCGAGCGGTTTAATCCCACCACACTGACACGTCAACGAGGATACCGCACCTAAAAAAGGTATAAAAGAGACGAACTTAATATTTTATACATAATTACCTACTTACTGAAAAAGGTTTGAGATTTAAACGCATTTACACGCTTTGTGTGAAGTTTGTAGGTATAAAATTAAACTTAGAGCATATCATAGGTGCCGGGCGCCTCTGGAAATACCTTCTGCGTGAGTACCAGAGACGCCCGGCAATTGACGTGAGAGCGGTCGCGTCCTGGGGCTGCGGAATTAAAAAAGATCATATCATAGGTAAGTACCTCTATCTATACTATTGTTTAAAATGCAATTTTATCATAATTGCATTTTAAATATGCATAAATGGAGTTGATGCGAATTAGATAAACGTATAAGATGTACCAAAAAGTGCTTTCAAACCCGTTTTATTCACTAGTATTTAGAATTCAAGGCGCTGGGAATACCCATTATAAATTATCGCCACTTTTGTAGTAACAGCTTGTTTTCATGACATGAAACAAAGGCATTCACATCCTTGAATTGAGTTAAATATTAGTCTAAAGCTATGTAGGTAGTATAACTTTGTTCAAGCAATTACTAATTCCGATTCCGGGTTGAATTTTACTCACATTAAACCAAGCACGAGTACTACACAGCTTGGGTTAAATTGTGTTCAGTTTGGGTACTATTTGTCTGCTACCGACACTGTAACGTCAGTTAATGTCTGGTTAAGTATTTCGACTAGTAAACTGTTCCCAAAATAATAATATCTACATAATATAGTGTTGTTTCTAAAGTTTTCTGATAGAACTGGTAGAACTTTATAACTTAAAAGCGATTGTCTCTGAATTGGGAATTGAACTTTCGTACCCTTCACATTATTTTGTTAACAGTTCATTGTGTGTGTTTTAATTCGTACATTCCGATACTTCTCTATTTTCGTGACATTTTGTAAACAAGAACCTTTTGACAGGATGAAATGTCCTGTGTCTCTTTCCAGGTTGTTAGCAAGCTAAGGACGAAACTTTAACCAAATCTCTCCCATGGAATTTGAGAGGGATGGATAAAAAACATTACATATATTATAACATATATATAGGTTATAACCTTTGCATTTGGTATAATGTATCATATACCTGTAGCTGGCACATTGTGCCATAACTAGTCGTCAAAATATAGGTTTATAAATATTATGTAATGTTTGTATCAACGTAACAAAACTATTCAATATGAGTCTGAAAAAACTGAAATTTCTATTAAAAATAGTACACATCAGCTACTTACGCTGCTATGTCATCAGTGTGTATGTTGGCAGTTATGGTACAGCCTCTAGACGTATTATCGTCGTTGTCGTTCTATACCGTTCTATCATAATGTTCACAATGCTGCACCGACAAGCAATTTTGATGATATCACTATTTGACGACGTAGTAACACATGACGTTTTACGATCTTAACGAGTTGATTATTGTACTGAATGCTGATAATAAATAAATGAGCTGAGGAACATATTGCAGCCACCTAAAGTTTATCAAAGAGTCGTGGTCCATTATAACGAGTTAAGATCTGAGGAGTAAAAAGTACAACCTGTTTCCCGAAAGAGTAGGCAGACACATATATATATATAACGAAGTTCCTTATCGCGCGTTGCAAAAGGAGTTGCAAGTTTTTTTCTATCTTTTCCCCAATAGCTAATGTTGTCCCAGGTAGGGCGGTGAGCCTATTGACGCACACTTGGCCCCTTTTTTGCTTGCTAGAGCCTATATAATCCGTTAATCGGCAGGTGCACCACTCGCAGGTGAGGTTGTCTTTGGCCTCTAAACTCTTGGTGACACCACGATGCCCCCTAAAATCTTTGAAAGCAAAACTATGTCGCTTAATCGTATTTAGACAAAGATTAAAGCAGTTTTCACTGTGAACAAAAGGTTGAACATTTTATAATAGTAAGTAGTTGTTTACATATCAAAAATCTATATTAGAAGAAAAAAAATATAATTTTAACGTTCAAAAAATTTAAATTTGAAAAGTTACGAGAAATGACATTTAACATGGCGCTGAGGGTGTGGTGGGCAGTGATTTGTCGTTGTTTTATTGGTTGTTTACTAAAAAGGGTTTTAAACCAACTTTATTTAGCTGTAAAGTACGAATTCAAAAATAAAAGGATCATTCGCAGACTCTGATTTGTAAATAATCACTTATATTATTCTTTTAACAGCATTTTAATAAAGGAGCCCCATTAACATATTTAAATCCCACATCATCATCCTAAGCTACACGTAGTGCACCAGCTAACACACGAGGCACTGGCAGCACAATATATTCGCGGGTCCGTGTGTTCACGAGTTTTTGTTCCCCCGTAGACCCACTGCTAGAAAATACAGACTACGGATAATCATTAACACTACGTTTTACCCATGGTCCACCGCTGTCATTTTAAAATACTACTATGAAAAGAAATGTTTTAAATTAAGGAACACTTCTGCCAAGTTTCTCGAAGGTTGGATAATAAATGTGGCCGGTACCCCAGAATATACATAGTACAGCTAAACGAAGGCAAAACTGTCCAGTCTCAAAATGTAACTAGAAATATAACTAACATCCAAACTTATTGAAGTTTACAATAAATTTCAACCAAGTTTGAAGTTAATGCTTGTACAGTGTGAAGCGTTTAGCTAGCGCAAATTTCGTAGGTCTCAGAGGAATGAAAGGACGTGGAATTTTGTCGCCTACAATTTATACTTACTTTGTTTGATCAGATGAGTGAACTTTGAAATTTCAAAGTTCACTCATCTGATCAAACAGAAGTTCAAGTAATAAAATAACCGTTTGTAATATAAATTAATGTTATCGTAATGATGACATTAGTGACGCCAGTTAAACAGTACTATTAAGTAGCCACAATATAAAAAAAAGTCTTTCTCGTTATTTCGTACTGCCAAGCATTGCCCATATAACATTGTGTGCTTTTAGTATTTGTTAGAGGTGATCTAAACTGGCTCATACGCTTCCAATAATGAATCAACTTACTACCATGTAGGGTACCATAGTAGGTACTATTTACCTATTCTGTAGTACAATGTAGACAATAATCATATTTCAGTAGATTGTATAAGAGAACAGCTTGATTTTGTATTTCAAACATTTCAAACTGAACAATAAGTTCCACTGATATACTGTTAAAATTATATTTTTCAATCCAGGGATATATGCCCAGCAGCCGTTTGCGTAGCACTTAGCATTCCAACGAGAGGACTGACTTACTTTATAGGCCAAATATTTCAGAGTAGCATACGAGTAATGCAAACAAATTTGAATAGGTATTTTTAAAGTCAAATTTGTTCAGACTTATTTTACGGCCTTGGTAACGGGTTGACTTGATATTTAAAAAAAGTATCATACACTAATACTAGTAATAGTTCAAAATGTTGTGTATGCAAACCCAAAGATAAAGTCATAATCATAATACATCATAATCATATAATCATAATATGCTTATTTTGGTGGTGTTCTCGTGTCCTTCTACTCACAATTAGAAGAGTGGCCGTCTACTTTATATGCTAGATCCTTTTCTTTTTTGTTTTTAATTATATGTTCATATACTAAAATCTATTTTCTGTACATAACGCCAAACTATCACGTTCGATGGTGAGAGGCTTACTTTCTCACTAGTTCTACCTATTGCCAGTTTGGCAATAAATGTAGACTCGTTCATATGACATAAAATATTTGAATTTTACTGTTACCAAAGCATGCGTACATGAAACCATGAAAAATCTGTGTAATGTGGAAGTATACTATTCCAACCACTTCGGCAAAACAGACGTGATAATTGTGTATTTAGGATGTCAGGTGTGTATTTATATTTGTTAAGATTCGTCATTAAATTTTATACTGAAATGTCTAAGAACCCTGAAATAAAGTAATTTACTGTTGACGGAATGGAAGAGACCATTTACGTAAAGCGGTTAGCCAACAATTTTCTTTTGCAGTAATAATTTTGGGCATTAAATGAGTTTTAAAATTGCTTTAGCTCCATCGGAGTCAATGCGGAAATACATTAAAGAAAATTTAGACATTAAGTATTGCCGGATAAGTGCTTCTTACTTCACCGGACTCAATGCAAATTGTTAGTATATAGGCTTATAGGCACTTATGGACGCAATTTATTTGTATACCTATTAAGTGTAATACCATCATTTACCATCCGTATTACTGTAAATAATTGGTTCAAACACTGTTGGCAGCTACCGCAAATTATTTATGGTTTTTATATGAATCAAGGCATGACTGAGACAATAAGTAGCATGCTTATGACCACGGTATACCTATATTGTGTAATTTTCAATGTTTGTAAGTTGCCCCATCACTTTAAAAGCTGAAAAACAGATAGTACACTTGTTATCTCTAGAAAAGGTTTGTGTGTAATAATTTAGAATAATATGCTCGACTCTACTTCAGTTCACAATATTGGGTTCGGTCGCATTCCTCGTTAACATTTTTAATGAAACATTTACACAAGATCCTAAAAATTTCAAAACAATATACAGTGACTGCGACAGCAAACGTGTAATAAGTAGGTTTGTTTTAGGAGACGACTCGACCGACGTTTTAACACAATCAAGCCATTTACTTATTTCACTTGAGTGTCTTACAATTTAAAGTGGACGCAAAGCCAAAGACTACGTCGCAAAAAGAATGTTAAAAAGTATCTTCATTACAAAGCTGACTTACAATTAGTCCCTTTGAGGAAGTACAACTGACTGCTCATTATCTAGAGGGATATTCAGTTTAGTATAATTAGTTTTGTAGTACATTATTATTAGAGTATTTAACATATATTAGCAATTGTACAAACTTTAATAACTAAAAGCACAATTATTTTTTTATAAAAAATACTTAATTAAATAATGATATACCTACCATATTTTGTCAGTAGTTGCAATGCGTGCAGGTGAAAATTAATTGGGCTCCTGATTAACTTACTTGCTGGGTACCCGGTTACCCGGTAGTACACTTTGTTCCCGAAAGCGTAGACAGACGCATTTAATACGTCCATATGTCACCAGTCCCTTTCATTCAAATTAGAAAGCATTATTTATGATAGAGTCGATAGACAGCACCACTATATTTATTAGGCGTAAGTTAAGTAAATGTAAAACCAATAATCGCAATGGTTGGCATGCTGCCAAAGGTTAAATAAATAGATGCCCATCAATAACCTGCTATTTTAAACGACGTATTTGTCGACCCTATTATTTTTGTTAGATTTGTTTTCTATAGGTATTTTATAATAAATCTTTTTCACATCGATAACTTTTTTAAATAGATAAGGTTATGGATTGATGTTCAGTCACCTATATGTTTCTGTGCAATATTGTTATTAATCTATAATGGAATGTATCTCAAACATTCCTATTTGTAAAACTAGTAGCTAAATTCAGTAGTTTTATCTACAAGAATTGAAACTCACTGAAGCAACAAAGCCCGTTGCTTTAGTTAGTAAGATAATTTTGCTGCAGCATAACCAAAATAATATTCATCTTATCATTAGGTATAGTTAATTAAACTGTCATGGTCACTATTATCATAAATTTTAGATGATGAAACAGGATATTTACCATGTATTTTGTTGTTGAGTTTCCGATATTTCAAGCTCAACCATAAATTCAACAATAAAATACATGCTAAATATCCCGTTTATTCATCAAAGTTTATGATTTATCTTATCAGTTTACCGTGTTATCTGAATCGACGTCCCATCCATTAGAGTTAGAGCATGAGCGCTGAGATCTGTCGATAATTTGACGCAGTCATGAGAAATCAGAGTATGCAAATTCAACGGTTACTGAGCCAGTGCTTGTTTGTTTTAGAAATCTCAAGAAAATAATGTTTGATAAATGAAAAAAAAAATGTTCGCTTCCAAACGTAATCGTTCCCGGTAAGCTGTAATATATATTTGACTAACTCTTGGAGGAAATGAGGTGTGATTGTATATAAAAAAACCTACACTTGCTACATTTTGTCATTTCAGCTGAAATTACTCTGAACTGTAAAATAAAAAATCTAGTAAGTATTGCGTAACGAAAACATATTCTATATTCAGTATTAACTGGAAATTCTGTACGAGTAATGTAAAACAGTTTTAACAACACAAATTAAAAGCTTGTGCTTGTTGGAACACTTTTGTTTGTGCAACGCAACATACAGTAAATAGAGGTATCGGAAAATATTCACTTCGTAGTATTTCATCAATTAATAAATAGCATTTTCTCCAAATATTGTATCGAAGTATGTGTTAACCTCTAACCCCCATCTGGATATAGGTATCCAGGGCGCGCCGACACCTGTAATCCCTTATTTTAATGCGTTTACGGTCTACTTTTGTATGGAGAAGTTTGATAACATACGTTCTCTCTAACATTTCCTTGCCATTTGAAGCATAACTTTATAATATCTGTGGTTCGATTTTTTTTTTCACTGCATTGAAAGTTGATGATGTTTGGAGAGTACGTCAGTCAGCGTCAGGTCTATAGTGCGTGCATTTTGAGTGAAATACTGTGATTTATTCACGTAAGTAATGTTTTCTTAACTATACTTATAATAAATCTGTAGAAGTGAAAATTCTGTACATTGAAAATATCAAAAAAATAAATGACAGGGGGTGTTACTAGACCGACACCGAACCCAAATATGTGATTAAAAAATTTTTGTCTGTCTGTCTGTTCAGGCATCACGCAAAAACTACCGGTTCGATTACGATGAAACTTGGTATAATTATTCTTTAATATCCTGGGCACCACACTGGGTACTTTTTATCCCGGAAAAGTATATACAATAAAAAACAAACTTAATTTTGCGGTTACATCCCTAGACCCGAGTACTGTACCAACCGCAAATAATAAGTTTGTCGTAGGTTTTAGGCGATTTTTTTTTTATATTTCATATTTTCGTAACTTAATATGAATTTTATGGTATAATAGAAAATATAATAGAAGATATAATAGATAAACTGGTGTAGGGGGGCTATATGAACGCAATAAAACCCAAAATAATGGTTTTTAGAACTTTTGTCTGAATGATTGAACACGCTAATCTCAGAAACGATTTGATTTTTTAGTAAAAAAGTTATGTAGATCTAAAGTAACACGCAGGCGGAGCTGCGGGCAACAGCGAGTTTGAAATATGATTATTCGCTTTATAATGATTCTATTTAGGTAGTAGTTTTCAAAAAAATACATCGTTAAAACTAATATATGAAGCCCCAGAAATCGGTAAGATTTAGAGTATAAAAGTACTTTTTTATTAAAAGTACTAATATTCAGACAAATGAAGGAAACTTCACTCTACTTATACCTTTCACGTGAAAAAGGTTACTGGTTTGTTAATTTATGGGTATTACGCTGAGCCACTGTTGCTAAATCAACGTTCCCCCAGAGACTTCTTACTCATTCTACAGGCTTGTAGCAAATGACAAATTGGCTCATTTCAGCGGTCTCTAAGAAAGAACAGGAAACAAACTCTACTATTTAGATGAAACCTTCTTAATTTTGAAAACAAGTATCCGATTACCTCTAAACACTGTGAAGGTGCTAAGGTGTCAATTCATGTTGCATCTCACACCAAAAGACTTCCCATCTTCCATGGAAGCGAAGACATACCATCCGGTCTCTTTCCATCGCTTCGTGCTAACTCTTTTGGCTAAGGTACGGCTTTCTTATTTGCCTTAGTAGTTAAGTAATAAACCAACTTTGATTGACATTTATTTAATAATACCATTGCTGTACCTACTTGTGTTTTAAACAAAGTAGGTTGATATTTTTTACTCTTTATTCTTGGAGTATGCAGAAATTAATGATTAATTTATATTATTATGTCCTAATTAACGGATTTCAGAGACTACCGTGTTCACCGGTCCAGATTCTCACAGAAAATTATGAACGGGATGTGAAAAGTGTCGTAATATTTACCTCTGGTCTAAGACTATCTCCGTATCAAATGTCGTCAGTGGATTGTTTTTTTTGGGCTCGTGAAAATCATTGCACCCTGATGGTAAGTTTGTGAGAAGCCTTTTGAAGAAATGGCAGCATTTGAGATATCAATCCCACATCAATTTTTATTTCTTATAGGTATAAACAATAAATTTTATTTATTTACAATAAGAATTACAATATACATAATTATATACTAAAAATATTTACATTACAAAATATCGTTTAAAAAATCCTCCACGTCATTGCCGACTGGGAAGGTTCCAGTAATGCTGTGTTGCCACGTTGGATAGCGATACTTATTCTTTGCGCCAGAAAATAGCCAGCCTCCTGAGAAGTATCGATTAAGCGTTTAGCAATGTCTTTATAAAGGCGGCGAGCACTCGGACCCAATGACCCCAGTGTCTCAACCCCAAACAGCTCAAATATGTAATCACCTGCTAGGTTAGCATATTTACGCCATTTGAGGCCTTCAACCGATGCAGCAGCTGCGCCGGCACATGCGGATGTGCTTGGAAGGTGTGAAAGTGCTAAGGTGTCAACCCATGTAGCGTCCCACACCAAAGGCCTTCCCATCTTCCACGGTAGCAACGACATACCGTCCGGTCTCTTTCCATCGCTTCGTGCTAACCCATTTGGTTCACGTACGGCCGGAAGACCAGCGGTGGAAAGAGCCCTACGAATTATGTCATTTAGAATAGCGTGTCGAGGTATACGACCTGCGCTTCTGCTACAAGAAAGGCCATGGTGTCCCAGATTATCGACGACTACTCCACAGGTGCAATGATGCGGAGATACACAAGGTGTACCCAGCCGAAGGCAAGTGGCAATGCGGAAGGTTGTGTCGTCCAACATTGTACCGATGTTGGGCGATGGGAGCTCCTGAATCCATAACCCTGACTCCCATTCTCCAACAGCTAGTAGGCGTGCACGCTTTGAAATATTGACAGAAGTGTCAATTAGTGTATTAATTCTCAATTTACCGAGCGGCGAATCCCACAGTCGCTGTGAGCCTAGGCATGAGGGCAGGTACTGACCTGCCCTCACGGGGCAAGACATCCTCCAAGCATTTATGGCATCGCACCTCGGAATCAATCAGTGTATTTGACAAAATTTTCCTGACTAATTCTTCGGTGCTATGGACTGACGACAGAAATGCTGACAGACTGACATCTGTGACTCTACGAATTATAGGTATTATGTGTTTTAGTTCGAATATTTTTTTTGACATTTTCACGTCTTTTAGCCTAAATTAAGCTAATAAAGTTTGTGCTATGATATCTAGATAACTAATAAACATACTTGTATATTTCTAAAGTTATATATTTTTCATATTATACATAGAATACACCCAAACTCCGAAATTTTGTGGACCACACAAACGTTTGGATCCGACCCGGGAATCGAACCCGAGACACCGACGACGAAAGCGGGTGCGTTACCGACCACGCCACCGAAGCAGTAGATACCTGTTATAAAGGAAGCAATTCTGTACAATAGTATAGTGATACATTTCCATTAGCAGCAACCAAGGAAAGTATTTCGGGATAACATTAGTACCAAGCGTATCTGTGAACATCTGTCTATGAAGGATGGTTGTGTAACGACCGCTTCAGTAAGTGCAGGCACTGAGTTGCTAGAAGTACTACTGCGACAACAAATTACATTAAGTTATAACTGGTTATGTTGAAAGCACTCCAATACAACCACTTTATGCTGTGTAATATTTTACTTATGTTCATATTAATATTTACTTCGATTGACTTCGATAGACACTCAAGCGAGAGACATAGTGATGCCAGTATTGGGTTTTTAATCCAGGTCGGAACTCAGTATTTGTCTGATCCACATAATTATTAGTTACTAGCAACCCTTAGCGCAAACTGCGCAAGTAACATTTTGTTTTCTTTACTTTTTGTCAAATTTCTAATCTTATCGCACCACTTGAGACCACGACCTTTCCAACGGTGTGCCACACTTAACTGTGCGACTCTTAGTTTAGGAGGAGAAGCGGCTTCACTGGCGTATTATATATATGGATGGATACTACGTTGAGTTTTTACTATTTGAATTATGTGTAAACAAAAAGTATACAAGTACCTAAATATTTATATCGAATATTTAGTTACTGTTATCAAAGCACAAGCTTTGCTTCTTTGTATTTTGAGGCTAGTTGTAGTAGGTGTGTAAATTTAAACAATCATCTCGAAAGTAAATAACAAAATAAGAGAATTATTTGTAAGTGAACTTTTCTCTGTGTATGTGACATGGGAAAATAGTTCCCACCGGAGTGAAATACTACCTAGGTATGGTAATGGTACCTAGATACCAATTCAGTGTTCGTACTTCTTCTTTTTTTTTTTTTAACGTGGCTCCATCGATGTTTATCGATGATTTCGTAAATGTTAAGGTAATGCTTGATTAGTTGATTAGTTGATAGATTGAAGAACTAGATATTCCTAACTACCTCCTGGTGCAGGACTGCGTTCGGTATGTCAGTGTCTGGGTGGTGTTCGTAATTTAAGTGTCTTATATATGACGTATGTCATATGTATGCCTCAAGCAAGGAATTTTCACATTCTATGTTAGGTAATAGTATTTTTACAAAATACATAGATTCTGTTAGTCGGAATACAAAACTGCTCGTCCCATACTTTAAATTTTCTTATAATTATAATATAACTCATTATATAATATACACTCTTATATAATATAACAGATTTCTTTCTCATTTTACGCATAGCACGTATAAAATACGGTCGAAATATGTATACGCAGGCCAGGTTGTCGTATATTAAAGCCATCTTTGTGAGGCAGCTTCGTAAGGAATCTACGGAGAAAAATTAAATTCCTGCAGAACACCAGAACCCGCCAAATACCCACGTAGCCTCAGACGATACGTGATCTAGGCTTTAATTATATCATCTACATACACGTATAATGTTTAGTATAGTAATTTCGTCAGTTTCAAATCTACATTTTTAATTTAAATTCTTTTATGCTTTTTTTTAAACCAAAATATTATTATTTATGTAACCGACTTATATTGATAAAGATTGCACGTTACACCATTGTCAAATGAAAAGGTATGGATACCTACAGTTTTAATTGGCTGCGCTAGGTGAACTTTTTATAGCTTTTTATAGCTGATGATATAGGTGATGTTAGTGATGCGGTGTAATACTAGAATATTTCATGCGCTCACATTATTCCAGTTTATGTTGATTGATTTCTAAAATTTAAAAATAAAAAACTATAGGGTGGTAAAACATAGCCTATTGTAGTTAAGGGCCCAGACCGCGCACGGATAAAGTCGATTTTGAGCGACAGCAGCGCTATTGTTGCCCGAATCATCCGACGGGCGGGTGAATGACCCAGAGAGCGCGATTTTGAAAATGTTTTGCGACAAACGTTCCACGTTGAGTTATTGTTATTGAAGTTGAATATTTACAGCATAACAAAAATGTTGAATTATTGGAAATAAACGACTGCCTATTTGTAAAATATTCCAAGAGTAGTTTTCGTTATAAAATGATCCTAATTACTAGATAAATAAATAAGAGTAGTTTGAGACACAATTTTTATGATTTTCTATTTATAATAAACAATCAAGAGCAGGTCCGGACTGACCTTTTTGTATTCTACTTACCTAAAATTCCAACTACGAGTACCTATGTATTTATTTGTAATTTTACTACCAAAGTTTATTCTTATTTCGTAAAATTTTCATTCAATAAAATAATTGCAAATTCAGTAGGAAGTACGGTCGAAATAACATCACGCCTTTCCTCGCTAGTGTTTATATCTACGCAAGGAAATGTGCCTATTGCGTAAACTCAAATACTTTTTGCTTACGATCACCTCGCAATCTAAAAAATCTTCTAGGGTTGTACAAAAAATTGTCAATAAATGAAACACAAGTATAAAAATGGTTCATATAATTAAAAGTAAACAAAATATGAGTCGCCACCTAAAAAGCGTGCTAGGGTTGTACAAAAATTAGTTATAAACAAACATGAAATTTATAAATTATTCATATACTTAATTAAACGAAAGTAAACAATAACAAAATATGAGTTTAAGAGTTTCTAATGTTTTTTTCATTTTAATGATTACTGATCAAATTCTGATTTCTACTAATTTGATGATAAAATCAATTGCTATTGCAAAACCTATCAGAATGAAAATGTTACAAGCTGCCCGATTCACGTAATAAAAACCGTAGCGTAGTGACTTAAAAATGTCACTTCGCACACTTTTTAACCGACTTAAAAAAAGAAGAAGATTCTCAATTCGCTGTATTTTTTGAACCGATTTTGATGATTTTTTTTTTTATTTGAAAGCTGGTGATCCCGTGTGGTCACATTTTAATTTCATTAGGATCGGACCTTGGGTTTACACCAGGTAACTCTTCAAAATCGTATAGGAATTGTATAGAAATTGAGCTATTGGAAGATTTATGATAGATAAAAAAAAAGCGGGTAGACGGTTGTGTTGTGTTTTTTAAATTTGAATAAATAAAAATACAATTTAAATACTTCCACGCATTTAATGCACTTTAATAACCACTGATAACATACCACCTACCAGTGTGAGTGTTTTCCATTCAATACACACCAAAGCAAACAACACTAATGAATCCAAACATGAAGCACTCTTTGTCCGGCTTGCAAGCCATGTTTCGTGAGGGAATGGCTAACTTTGAGACCAGGCTGCAGCAGGCCACAGGCAGCACATCATCAGCCTCAACGGATATAGCTAGTCTTTCTAGTGATTTTGCCTCTTTCAAGACCGCTATGCTGCAGGCTCTCAATCTGCTCCAGTGTCAAGTGGAGGGACTGGCACATCAGGTGGATAGCGTCGAAATGCGGGCACGTCGCAAGATTCTTTTACTCCACGGTGTAGCAGAGGAGGAGACCGAGGATACGCCTAAGGTTGTTGCTGGTGTCATCTCGGGGCGTCTTAATATTAGTTGTGACAGCCCAGATATTAAAAGGTGTCATCGAATGGGGCGTCCATCGGGTGAACTGAAATCCAGACCTATCCTGGTGAAGTTTCAGGATGTAACTATGAGGGACAAGGTCTGGTTCTCCAAAGTCGCACTAAAGGGCTGCGGGATTACTCTCTCCGAGTTCCTTACAAAAGCACGACACGAAATCTTCCAGGCCGCGCGCGAAAAGTTTGGAGTTGGCAAGGTCTGGTCACGCGATGGCAATGTGTTTGTTTTGGACTCGAACAGTAAACGCCACCGTGTGTCTTATATGGATGATCTTAACAAGATTAATGTATCGACTACCGTATCGAGCGAAACGCAGATCCCGAAGATAGTTAACACCAGGTCTAAACGGCTTGGGCAGGCAAGAAGTAGTTTTGGTTTTGTGTGTTTGCATTAATTATACTGCAGGGCTCTGACAGTGACTTCGGTCATCTGTATGTATGTATATACAGGTTTGAACTTTTACTCTCTGCGGGAACTAAATTATGAATATTACTACCACCCACTATTATTGTTATTATTATGTGAACAAATTTTAAACTTCACTCTTTTACTACATTAATCTTACTTTCGATATTTGTATGTATTTCATTCTTACTAAGTGTACGACCATAGACAGGTAATACTGAGGAGTATACAGACGTCAAGTTGTCATGTCACTTGTCAGTTTGACATTTCATTTTCAATAACTTTGTTATTTGGTACGGCATCTAGTGTTTGTGCCTTCAGTAATAGTGCGTGTTGTTCATACTTTTTTTTTTTTCTTTATAGTGATAGGTAATATTTGTTTCATTCTTTATTTTTATGTATTATGTAAGGTAAGCAGACCAATAATCTGTCATCTAATGACTAAATTTGCGTATTTTGTTTCTGTTTTGAGCCTGTAGTGTTAACGAGCATATCTTAATTTCTGACGCTCAACTGGCGGGTGGATTGTGATAGTATCTGGTATATATATATATATATATATATTTATTTATAATTTATATTTCTGAAACACTAACTTGCCTACATTACACTATAGTATATTATTATAGTATTCTATGTCGTCAGAAACTGAAGATGAAAGTGAAAGCGAAAGTTTTTACACTGCGTCTAGCATTAACGGTAGTTTTTCTAGTATTCCATCTATTGCGTCACTTGGTGACACTTTAAAAGCACAATTTTCTGATGTCCCCAAGAACTTCAATGTAGTCCATTTTAATGCTCAGAGTATTCCTGCTCATCACTCTGATATGCTGACTAGCTTTGACTGTAAGGATATTCACGCTATTCTTGTATCTGAATCCTGGTTTAGGTCTTTTCATTCATCTTTATCCTTCCCTCTTCCGGGTTACGAGTTGATAAGAAATGATCGCGGCGGTGACGGCAAGGGTGGTGGTGTAGCTGTTTATCTTCGTAGTCACATTTCTTATCAAATTCTATATACTTCAGCACAGCCGCCCCCCTCAAATGCAGGCGAACACTTGTTTCTGGAAGTGGAGCTATATCATACGAAATTATTACTCGGTGTCTATTACTGTCCTTCATCAAGTATCAACTTTTTTGCTTCATTTGAACACCTACTGGAAAAATGGTCCCCTTCTTACAGCCACGTAATCGTGATGGGAGACTTTAACGCGTGCCAATTAAAAAACGATTCCCGCACCTTTTTGTTCCGTCATGCATCTCTATCCCACAATCTATCCATTCTTCCTTTAAACTCTACTCACCATGTTCCTGGATGCATTCCATCACTCATTGACTTAATGCTAGTGTCATCTTCACAACATGTCGCTAAGCATGGTCAATGCAACGCTGATGCCTTTTCCCACCACGACCTACTATTCCTCTCCTACAAACTACGTCCTCCTAAGGCACGACCACGAATTCTGTGGCAGCGCAATTTTGGTGGTATGGACTTGGATAGTCTTTGTGAAGATGCTGACAGAGTAAACTGGGATCCTTTGTTTTCCTCAGACTCTATTGATGAGAAAGTTGGCATTTTTACAAGGGAACTAATAAGCCTTTTCGATACGCATGCACCAGTGCGTCCTATTAAAATTAAGCATCACCCTGCTCCATGGCTCACTGATGCCATCAGGGATATCATGGCAAAGAAGGCAGCGGCGAGACACAAATACAAGTGCCGGCCAACATCTGAAAATTTAGAAAAATATGTATCTATACGGAATCACTGCAATAAGGTGTGTAGGAATGCACAACGCCGACATATTCACGCCTCAATTGACAATGCAGATCCATCTAAGGTCTGGAAATTTCTGAAATCCATTGGAGTTGGGAAGTCTAGAGAAAATATTCACGCTAATTCCATAGATCTAGAAGCACTTAATTTGCATTTCTCTTCTTCGTCCAATTTAGCAGGGACTACTAGAGTATCTACACTTAATAATCTATTATCACTTCCAACTCCACAGTTCCCGCCTTTCGTCTTTGAACAATTCACCGATTGTGATGTTAAGAAGAGCATTATGTCTATAACTTCGAATGCCGTTGGTAACGACTGTATTAGCCGTAACATGATCCTACCTATCCTCAACCAAATCCTTTCTATCATAACCCATATCCTGAACTTTTCAATATCTAATAGCCACTTTCCAAATGCTTGGAAAGAGGCTGAAATTATTCCTTTACCTAAGATACGCAATCCTTCCTCTAACGCTCATTTCCGTCCTATATCTATCTTGCCTTTCCTTTCTAAAGTGTTAGAGCGCCTTGTTCACACTCAGCTCACCAAATTTCTTAACACGAACTCTCTTCTCAATCCCTTACAATCTGGTTTCCGTCCTGGCCATAGCACTGTTACGGCTCTAGTTAACGTTACTGATAATATAAGGGCAGGCATGGAGATGGGGAATCTCACGGTGTTGTGCTTGCTAGATTTTAGCAACGCGTTTAACGTGTTTAAGTTTACCGTGGATTCCCAGGTTCTGCTTGGTATACTTAGCTCTCTTAACATATCTCCAACGGGAATTGACTGGTTTCGTAGTTACCTGTCTGGCCGCCGGCAGCGAACGCGTATGGAGAATTCGTTTTCTTCTTGGTCTGATGTTGCAGTCGGTGTGCCGCAGGGCGGCGTTCTATCTCCACTACTTTTCTCTATCTTTATTAATTCCATCTCTAAACATCTGGTCTCATCCTACCACCTTTATGCAGATGATTTACAAATCTATACACAAGCTCCCTTGGAACAGCTGCCTAGTGCTATTAATATCATAAATTCGGACCTGGAACGCATTTGTGATTGGAGAACCAAACATGGGCTACAGGTTAATCCATACAAATCCCAGGCGATCATTGTAGGCAGCCCTTGGTTTGTGTCACGCCTTGATCTAACGCAATTACCCGAAGTAACTTTTAATGGTACCCCTGTCATATTAAGCGATACTGTCAGAAACTTGGGTATCTTTATCGACCAAACATTGTCCTGGGACCATCAGCTACAGGTGGTTAGACGCAAAATATTTGCAGCAACGGGATCGCTACGGGGATTGCGAATGCTGCTTCCAATTGCCACCAAAACTGCGCTGGCACAATCGTTATTACTTCCTATCCTTGATTACGCTGATGTCAGCTATCTTGATCTCACAGAGGAGCAACTTGATAAGCTTGAGCGACTCCAAAATGTTTGTATTAGATTCATATTTGGTCTTCGCAAATATGATCATGTATCAGAATTCCGCAAAACGCTTAAGTGGCTCCCAATTCGCCTTCGCCGGAATACTCATATCCTAACTCTATTATACAGTATACTGTTCAATCCTTGTACTCCCCGATATCTTAAAGAACGATTTAAGTTCCTACATGACACACATTCGAGGTCTCTAAGGTCATCAGAGAATTTAATGCTGGAAATGCCAGTGCATTCCACAAGATTTTCTGACAAGTGCTACACTGTTCAAGCAGTTCGTCTATGGAATGCTCTGCCGCTACAGATTAAACGCGCACAAACACTTGCATCTTTTAAAAATATGTTAAAAGATTTTTATCTCTATTCCTCTAATTAGTGCTATTTGTTTCTATAATATATTTTTTGTGTATATTTAAAGTTAGTATATCCTATTATTGTTAGTATACTCTATTGAATTTCATATATATGTACTTGTTTCTCCTGATAAATATTCATTTATCAATGTATTGAACATTTTGCTCTCTTCTATAAATCCTATTAATTTATTATTTTTAAATATAATTATATTACATTGTACACAACCCCTATCATTTCTTGTAACTTTCATTCCATCCTAAGGTTGCCTGGAAGAGATTGCTCTTTAGCAATAAGGCCGCCTGTTGTACATTATTTTTTTTTAAGACTTGTCATAAACCATTTGTTGTTATATTGTGTACAATAAAGAGTATTTATTATTATTATTATATCGTTTATTCATTTATATTCTTATTTTATACATTTTTAAAAAACACAAATACATTTAAAAATATAAAAAATAGTGACCCACCAGTAGCGGAGTAGGACCCAAACTACCGGTGGTGGAGGCTACAGACTAAGAAACCTCCTAACAATACGGCACGTGTCGAGGATAACAACCTTCTGAATCTGACTCTTGATCCAACAATCTAACGAGAGTCTCTTGAGATGTTGATCGAGACTCTTCGCTATTAATCCGTTTGCCGAAACGACCACCGGGACAATGATCGTCGAGTCTACGTCCCACATGGCGGTTATCTCGTAGGACAAATCGAGGTACTTGCTAAGTTTGTCCTTCTCTGCCTTCACGAGATTCTCGTCATGCGGGACGGCGATATCGACGAGCACTGCCCGACGCTGGGTCCGATCAACCAACACGATATCGGGCCTATTGGCAACAATAGTCCTGTCCGTGATGATTGATCGGTCCCAGTAGAGCAATGCACGACCATTTTCAAGAACTGGCACTGGTGTGTACTTATAGTACGGTACTTCAAACTCAATAAGGCCATATTGAAGAGCAAGTTGCTGGTGTATGATCCTGGCTACTTGATTGTGCCTATGCAAGTACTCGGTGTTAGCAAGATACGAACAACCGGAAATAATATGGCGAAGTGATTCACCAGGACGGTGGCATGCTCGACAAATGTCGACCGTACCGTCCTTCATGATGTATTTCCGATAGTTGTTCGTCTTGATAACCTCATCTGCAATTGCACAGGCAAAACCTTCAGTTTCCCCAAAGAGGTCCCCAAAACGTAGCCAGTTCACCGAAGCGAGCAGGTCTACGTCGGGTCCTGTTAAGACCCGGTAGAACCGCCCGTGTAGCTCCTTACTCTTCCATACGTCCCTACGGTCTTCAGTACCTAGCACCTTTGGTTTACGCCAGTTCTCGTTAGCCAAGGAAAGAGGTGTTAGGCCCTTGTCAACCATCACGACATCGCAATGAATGTCACACCCGTTCTGTAGAAAGTAATCTCTCAGACTGCACACTTCACGGTTGTGGAGGTTCTTGGCATTCAAAAAGCCTCGACCCCCCCACTTCCGCGGAATGTACAGTCTCATGACAGAAGATCGTGGGTGTAACATTCGATGCAATGTCAGTTGTTGACGGACTCGCCTATCCAGGGCGTCTAGTTCCGTTTGAGTCCACCTAAGTATGCCAAAGGAGTATAACAATAAAGGTATCACCCAACCGTTGAAAGCCCGCATTTTGTTACCACCGGACAAAGAACTGTTAAGAACTTTTGTCAGGCGGCCAAAAAAACGTTCTTTCACCGATTTCTTAATATCCTCTACCGCTATACCCAATGACTCTGACATACCTAGGTATTTGTATGTTTCGGTCTCGGAGAGAGATCTGAGAGTTATTATCTCAGAAAGTTGTAAATTCGGTGAATTTACAACCTTCCCCCGCTGTATATGCATAACCGCACACTTATCAACACCGAACTCCATCTTAATGGCATTACTAAAAACTTCCGTAGTTTTTAATAATGTCACTAAATCTTGGTGCTTCAATGTGAACAGTTTGAGGTCATCCATGTACATCAGGTGAGATATAACCTCACCCCCTCTACGAAACCGATAGCCTAGCCCTGAATCCTTCAGCAATGTGCTAAGTGGATTCAGTGCTAAACAAAACCACAATGGACTCAAACTGTCGCCCTGGAATATACCACGCTCGATCCTTATCAAGCCTTGCGGGTCAGAGGCGTGCCCACCACTACCTGGTTGACGAAGGACTGTGGTCCACTGCCCCATACACGAGACTAAGAAGGATTTAAGAGTCGGATTAATTTTATACAACTCTAAAATCCTCCTCAGCCATGAATGAGGCACCGAATCATAGGCCTTCTTGTAGTCAATCCAGGCAGTAGAGAGGGCCCCCCTACTCCGCTTGACTTGTTGGCTAATGGCCATATCAATGAGGAGTAGCTCCTTAGTGCCACGAGACCCAGCCCTACATCCATTCTGAGCGTTATCTAAGATATTATTAGATACTATGTGCGAGTTTATTTTACTTCTCAGAATAGATGTAAGGAGCTTGTAGATGGTAGGTAAGCAAGTGATGGGTCTATAGTTTTTAGGTTCCGTGGTACTACCTGATTTATGGAGCAGGAAGGTGATGCCAGTGGTCATGAAAGCGGGTAAGGAACCAGACTCGAGGGCTTCTTGATACTGTGTTGCCAAGCGTTCATGCGAGCTCTGAACCCACTTTATCCAAAAGTTGTGCAATCCATCCGGCCCAGGACTCTTCCAGTTCGGGGCCGTACGAATTGCACAACTAACGTCTTCGTAGTCTATGGTAATAGACTCCATGGGTTCGATGGTATTGCATTCACGCTCGACGACACGGATCCAGTCGCCCTCCGAATGTTCGACGGGCACCGACCATATGTCACGCCAGAATTGATTCATGGTGTGAGCATCTGGCAGTTGTCCGTCGCTCAAACGTTGTCCAGTTCCCTCCCACTCTCGGTACACCTTCCTTTGGTCACTTTGGAAGATGCGATTCTGCCAGTATCTATTTACACGCTCTCTATAACGACGGATACGGCTTGCCCATGCATACACTTTCTGTTTCAGAAAGTCAATACGTTCCGTGACATTGGCTAAGTATTGCTGGGGACGAATACCGGTCCCAGCAAATGCCTGAGTCACGAAACGCATGACCCGGGGACGACTATTTCCCCGGCTGAAAGAGATAAGCTTTGCAATGAGAGTCCTAAATGTGCCGATACGTCGCTCGATTCTTGCCGGCCATACGGGAACACCATCCGGTCGTGGTGCACGGTTAACTTCAGGGAATTTAACGCGTGCAACACGACAAGCGGCAATCGCTCCACAGTAAAGAATCGAGTGAGTATCAAGCAAATCACTGCTAGTCCGTAAGTACGGTTCTAGCAATGCATTTAGGGCTCCCATCAACGCCAGATTTCGCTTATGCATTGGCAAGCGTGGTAGCCGCGGTCTAGAATTAGGTATAAACCTTAGGTAAAAACCTTAGGTATATACTGCGAGATCACATATTCCAAAGTACTCCTCAATTGCTCGCTTACCTGGATAGACGTATCACTCGTATCATTTTCTGCGTCGAATGCGGGTTCCGCTAACGTCGCACTTGTAGCAACCGTCTGTGTCACAGGTGACGGTGCTCTCGTTGACACTGGAGCTGTACGAGTAGATAATACTTCCAGGCGTAGTCGATCAAGCACAGATTGATCCAACAACTTACATCGTTGGATAGCCCGCACTTGATCCGATAGTCGTTGGACGGCAACGGTAATTGTTGGTTCAAGAGCCTGAAACAAAGGAAGCATCCTTGAACGATACGCAGTCAGGTTGGTTTCCCCATCTGTAGCCTCATTTATTATTATTTCGTTTATTCGCTTATATTCTTATTTAATACATTTTTAAATAGATTTATAAAAAACACAGTATATATATATTATTGTATGTATATATATATATATTATTATTCTCTTTATTAACACTTAACACATATTTATTACATTTTTAAATAGATTTATAAAAAATACATTTAAAAATATAAAAAACAGTAACCCACCGGCATCGGGTACAGGGACCAAGCTACCGGTGGTTAGGGCTCCAGAGACAGGAACTTCCGCACAATACGAGCCGTATTCAACAGAACCGCCTTCTGCATCAAGCCCTTGACCCAGCTGCCTAACGCGAGCCTCAGTAGGTGGAGGTCGAGGCTCTTGGCTATTAGACCATGCGCAGATACGACTATCGGAACAATAATCGCCGAATCAACATCCCACATGTCAACAATCTCGTGAGCTAGGTCTAAATATTTCATTTGCTTATCTTTTTCTGCTTTCACGAGATTCTCGTCATGTGGCACAGTGATATCGACAATTACTGCAAGGCGCTTTAATCGATCCATTATCACTATATCAGGTCTGTTAGCTATAACAGTCCTATCAGTGATAATAGATCGATCCCAATACAATGTGACATGACCGTTCTCAAGAACTGGGTCGGGCACATACTTGTAATAAGGTACCTCCACGTCGACAAGATTATACTTTAGAGCAAGTTGCTGGTGGATTATCCTGGCTACTTGGTTGTGTCTGTGCAAATACTCACCGTTCGCAAGACGGGAACAACCAGAGATAATATGTCTTAAAGATTCTCCGGGACGATGACATGCCCGACAGATGTCTAGCGTCCCATCTTTGACAATAAATCTCCGATAGTTATTCGTCATCACGACTTCGTCAGTGATTGCACAGATAAAACCCTCAGTTTCTCCGAAGAGATCACCAAATCGTAACCAGGATACCGATGCTATTGAATCAACATCGGGTCCATTTAGAGCCCGATAAAATCGACCATGTAGTTCCTTGCTCTTCCATATTTCCTTCCGATCAGATACACTTAATATTACAGGTTTACGCCAGTTCTCTTTCGCAAGGGACAGCGGGGTCAGTCCGTTGTCTATTGCCACAACATCTCGATGTACATCCACGTCCACCTGTAGGAAATACTCTCTAAGGTTGCATATCTCACGGTTATGGAGAGTCTTGGCATTTAAAAATCCTCGACCCCCACATTTCCGTGGTATATACAACCTCATTACTGACGAACGTGGGTGGTGTATTCGATATGAAGTCAATAGACAACGCACCTTCCTATCCAGAGCTTCTAACTCCGTCTGAGTCCATCTAAGTATGCCAAAAGAGTAAACTAAGACTGGCATGGCCCAGCCGTTGACAGCACGCACCTTGTTACCGCCTGATAAAAGACTTTTCAGTATTTTTTTTAGGCGGCCAAAGAAACGATCCTGCAACTTCTGTTTCATGTCAGTCTCAGCAATACACAGAGCTTGAGACATACCTAGATATTTGTAGGTTTCGGTTGCGGAGAGTGACCCAAATCGTGTGAAATCTGAAAGATTGACTCCTTCAGATTCCACAATCCCGCCCCTTTTTACATGCATGACCGCACACTTATCTACCCCAAACTCCATACTGATGGCCTTACTAAAAGTTTCAGTAACTTTTAGCAAAGCCATCAAATCGGGGCCATTAGGGGCAAATAACTTTAGGTCATTCATGTAAAAAAGGTGGGACAAAATTTGACCCCCTCTGCGCATCCGATAGCCTAACCCTGAACCCTCTAGTAACGTACTGAGAGGATTCAGTGCTAGACAAAACCACAACGGACTCAGACTATCACCCTGGAATATACCTCTCTCAATCCCTATTGGTACACCACCTCCTAGAACCTGACGACACCCTGGATAAACAAGAACCGTACTCCATTGTCTCATACATGACCCCAAAAAGGTGCATAGAGTTGTATCAACTTTATACAGCTCTAACACCCTCCGAAGCCATGTATGAGGCACAGAATCGTACGCTTTCTTATAGTCAATCCAGCATGTCGCAAGGTTCTTTCGGTTGCGGCGTACCTGCTGGCAAACAGCCATGTCAATAATAAGGAGCTCTTTCGTACCACGTGCCCCACTTTTACATCCATTCTGAGAGATTGACAAGATGTTATTGTTTTGTACATGTGAATATATTTTTACTCTCAGGATAGATGTAAAAAGTTTGTATATAGTAGGTAGACAAGTTATAGGTCTATAATTTTTGGGGGCTGTGGTACTACCAGACTTGTATAGGAGGTGGGTTAGTCCGGTAGTCATAAAAGCTGGAAGCGACGCTGACTCAAGGGATGACTGGAAGCAAGATGCCAAGCAAGCGTGTGAGCTACGGAACCATTTTAACCAAAAGTTGTGCAGTCCGTCCGGTCTAGCAGATTTCCAATTTGGCAACGAACGAACTACACAACCAATATCTTCTTCAGATATGGTTATAGGTTCCATAGCTGGAATTGGTTCACACGCCCGCTCAACATCCCTAATCCACGCATCCTGTGTATGACTGACGGGCGTCGACCAGATGCTTTTCCAGAAGTTAACTGTAGAAACAGCATCAGGTAGACTCCCATCAGTCACATCCGAGTTAGGTCGCTCCCACCCTCTATATACCCACCTCTCATTTTTTTGGAACAAGCGATTCTGAGTGTATCTGTCCACTCTTTTTTTGTACCGCCTTATGCGGTTCGCCCACGCATAAACTTTCTGCTTCAGGTAATCGATGCGCTCTGTGACCCGAACAGAGTATTCACAGGGCCTAATATTAGTTCCCACGAATGCACGGGTCACAAAGCGCATGACTCTCGGGCGTGTATTGCCCGTCCTGAAGCAGTGTAGCTTGCCAATGAGCACCCTAGCCTCGTTGATGCGCCGCTCAATTCTGCACTGCCAAGCTGGTACAGCAGGCTTTGGTCGAATAGCTGTTTCTTGTTTAAAAAATTTAACACCAGCTATTCGACATACTGCAACAGCTGCACAGTACAGAATGGAATGGGCATATTATTATTATTATTATGATAAGTAAGTGCGTTAAAAACAGAAAACCAAAAGGCGATTTCTAAGTTTCTAAGTTAAAACGACTTTTGAACTGGCGTGTTTACGTGAATCGACCGGCTGGGTAGTTAAGTTACCTCAGTCTCTTTCAAAATCATTAGACGTTCTTCTCTTTCAAAACACGTAAAGCTCTTTCTTTCCTCTCTTTCATAGCCTCTATGACATTGGGCGGGTCACGAATAGGCATGCTTCGTGACTGCCGAGGATCAACTAATTCTGGAAGGAGGCAATCGTAATAAAATCTAACTAATTTCATCTCCATTTTCTCCTTCCAAAATTTGTCGTCCTTTTCTATAATATAAACTTTCATAGGTACAGTAGCACCAAACCAGATGCCAAGCATGCAAACGTTTCTTTTAGTTATATGTAGCTGTCCCTGAATTTGGAAATACCAGTAATGATTTTTATTTATGACATAACCCTTGGAAGCCTTGTCCTTAACCCAAAAGGTATGTTTGGCCATTGCTTCATCAAGAGTCATGCCAGCTAAAGAATGTGGGCACTTAATTTCAATTAAACCGTTTGCATAAATGCCATCTGGTGTAGTACCAAGAAATTCATATTGATCGTCGACGAACAAACCGCAACCTTGTATACTAATATTCTCTTGAATTTCTAACTGTCTAATTGCAGTTTCTTCGTTTTCGATACCGTACCGTACAGCAGGCAAACTGGAGATATTACTACCATAAACGATTTTACAAACAAGAGCAGCACAACTTGTGCTCTCTCGTTTTTTACAAACTTCCCCGAACGATGATGAGGTTAGTAATTTTCTCCTTGTACTCATCCACTCAGCACTACTTCTTTGCAAATGGGTCGACCTTTCAAGCTCCTCTCTTTCAGCACAAGACAACTTTAAATCAACTAAAAAAGATGACTTGGCTTTCTCATATAATTCTGGACTCAGATCAGGTTTTTCGCAGTTTGGTCCATAGTGAGCGTCTTTCGATACAGCGCTGTGGCTTTTTTTCAATCTTAATTTAGGTTTAGCAATTAAACGGTTTCTACGATTACTATTTTCCACTTTCGCGATCAAAGGATTAGGACTAGATTTAAATATGACTTCATGAGTTTTACTATGAATCGATCCCGTATTAAAAGACACAACAGCAGCTGCGCATCGGCCCGCATAAGAACCACGGGAAGAATAATTTACACGCTTACCCCCAACTAATTTGGCAATTACTCCGTTAAAACTTTCAACTATATTACTTGTGCAATTATGAATTAAACTTCTAGAATGATATGACAGTCTTTTACTTAAAATTTCTACCGCGTCCATTAATCCGCATCCAACAATTGCTGGAAGTAACCCAACAGGTTCTATTCGACGAGTGTCAGGTCTACAAAAATACTCCTTGCAATGTTGGTGATTACCAAATACGTGTTGTGGACCATTTAGAATATCTTCACTAAGATTTTTTATTTTTTCTTCGAGTGACTGATTTTGATCCCCCCAATATTTAATCGCGCATTTTACACCCGTTCTTAAACGCAAATACCTTTCTTTTAGGAATTTCCGCAACTCTACTTAGTGTCTTTCGACAATTTCTCCAAGCTATTGCAGTAGTTTCGTAAAAGATGATTTTTGCATTCAATTTTCTCTACTATTAAATTATCGTACGGACGCGAATCTAATATTTTTTTATAAGTACTGGAATCGCCGTCTGCTACAAATTTATTATAAATTACACCGTGATCAACAAAGGAACGTTTAAACCCCTCAACTATTATGGTCGATTCCATCCCGGTAGATGATCCTGAATAATTCTTGAAACAATGGTGTTCCGGGGGCTGACTGTTGTTCTTTGCGGCTCGTGCACAGACTACGCAGTATTTATTTTTAACTCCAAAAAACAATACTTTATTAGTTTTAATGCCAATTATCGCAGCTGCGCCGGATAAGGCGGAAAAATTCTTACCATAAGATCTCTTGCTCCAACAACCGTCAACAGCAACAGATATTAATGGTGTACCATTTTTATCAAGACTACCTATAGACACTGCGTACTCCGCTTCTTCCTTGACAGCTTCTGCCATGGAATGTGCTACTGTCTTTTCCCACCAATCGCAAACCGTATTATTAATTTCATTGTACAATGAAGGTGACATGATTGGTAGGGCTACTGCGGCACTTAATGTTTTTAACTGAGAGTAGCTCCCACCAGATGATATGATACCAGACACAATTTGATGATTCACTTCCATGCTATCTTCTTTCTTTTCAACCAAACACACAGTAAATTTCATATTACACATACTACATTTTATGATGAGTTTTGAGTCCAGACCAACTTTTACTTCACCTATTATACTGAGGTAACTTAACTTACAATCCATTGGACCGTGGTCCCCTATGGCCTGAAGAGCTTTAAAAAAAAAAGAAATATCCACTACTCTACGCCCAACTTCCACTTCATCCACCTTTCCCTCTTGACGGTTGTCAATAACTAGTTCCTGTAAAGAAAGATAATGGCTTGATTTTTATTATAAAAAATAATTCAAAAGGTATGGGCCAAATTTCTTTAAACATAGCTAAGAACTCCCTTAGAATACATCTTTGAAACACAGAACACTAGATCAAAATCTTAAACGTTTTTATCAGTCTTCGTCAATTATGAAAGTGAATAAATAAACATAATAAAAAACTGGTTGCTTGTAAAGTCGGTTTAGGACGATAATTTTATCGGATAACGTCATAATATTATTCTCCATCGCTTGTACTGCGCTCTCGCTTGACCCTAGCGTGACATAATGTGACACTTTTTTGTGCGTGTTGCCGGTGTTCATCGATTTATAAGACGTTATCACGTCATAAATTTAATAAATCCGACTATATGCATAAAAACTCAAAAGGTAAAAAGAAAACAAGTCTACGGTCTTGAATTATGTTACATAAAAATAAATAAGAACACTATTGTAATAAATCGAATTCAACAGTTGAGACCCATTGAAATCCTCACAGGCTCGAAGATATTCCTGACTAGCTAAATATTTCTTTAGAAATAGGCCCCGACTGCTAAATACGCTATATTACAATGGTGTTGTTATTTATTTTTATTACACATTTTCATTTTTTAATCTGTCGGGTTTTAAAATTTTTATTGTTTATTTATTTATATTCATAACTGACGAAGACAAATATAAAAGTGCAAAAGAATTCATACAATATTATGTTCGTGATGAACAGAAATTATAAATTTCCTTTACGCTATACGTATTGGTTTTTTATGGCGTCACTTATTCTATGTCACTCGGGCTTAGAAGACAATTCTAATGATACTAAAAACATTAAAATCGGTTCAATAATTTTGAACTTATCGTGCCACAAAGATATATTACTTAGTATACATACATACATACGTACACCAGTCGCGTAAAAGATAATATTTTACAAAAAAAATTCTTGATTTTGGTAAAATACGAGATTTGAACGTGAATTTTCTTTTGAGAAAGTAATTGAGAAGTATGTGTTTGTCTCACAATGAAAATAATAAATATTGCAAAAAAAAACTGTAGGTACTGAGATTTTGTCTTCGCCCATCACTAGCTAGTTTGTTTATTTATGTAACAAGTCTACAAGAATTACGTATAACAACTTACCTCTATACAGCGCGTAGCAGTGTTGCTCGGAGTCTCGGCCTGAAGGTTTTCTTCATTTTCAGTACTGGAAATATTATTCATCAATATCCACTTTTTATTTATTTTGTAATTTTTGTACAACCCTACGCCAGGCACGGCGCGCGCGCGCCCGTGCAATTTCTGATAGGAAACATACCTACTTCCACTTCCACATATTTAGACATGATGAACATGAAAACTAATAATACTGTAACTAATAATAGTGTAAGCAAACTCATTGCTTTGAAATACATAAATATATGAAAACTAATACTATATTATGTAATAAAATTTATTATTATGAAAATTGTTCCTATAGAAATTGACTTTATTACTTATATAGATATTGAAATTACGTAATTATTACCTACTGGACATTGTAATTTTTCTTCTTAGACTGACATACCTAATTGTGTACCTATCTAATTACATGTCAAATCAATATTTACATGCTGTTGTAGGTATATGTCTGAATCAGGCGATCTAAATCATTGTACCTATTTGCTTTGTAATGTACCTACCCTGTTCAAAATGCAAATAGATTATATTATTATTACTACTAAGACATGATAAGCATACACACAAATAAAAGTAATAAAACTAGGATTTTTACTTGACACTAACACAAATCTAGTAAATTTTTTCTAGGTATTTAGGACAAGACGTAGTCAAGTAGGCAGGTAAATAAATAAGTAGGGAGGAACTTACATTTTATTCCGAGATCTTTTGGCTTTCACGTTTTTATAATGTGTACTAAATTTTCTTTTCGCTGGCATGGCACTCAGCAAATTATCCTGCGAAAAGAGACCCTCGATTACCAATTACGTTTATGATACCTATTGCCTTTATCATGTTGAAAAATCTATGTATGTCGTGCAGAGAACTATATACCCCGCCAGTTCATATCTCGAGAAAATAAGGTGGGCAGGGCTTTGATTGTTTCAAGCCTGAATTGATACCTACTTTACAAGGTTCATAAAATGACCTACGCAACAAAGTAAATAATTTTGTATTTCTTACGATTTATATCTAGTTCCATCATGGTTTTCTTTCAGACTTTCATTATATCGGTACTTTCTATTTACTGAAAGTAAATTAGTTATAAAAATATTGTACTTACAGTTTTTCACAAAAAACACAAATTCACAACACGTAATTTTGCTGTAGCATCCGACACGCGTGGAGTCACTTTGAAATTCTATGGCACACTGGCGATTAGTTGCGACGATCGTTCTATCGGGACGCGTTTGAATTTGCATACATTTTTCTATGGAGAATTTACGTAAAACATATCTAGATTTTAGGGCTTTAAAAGAGGAAGTCTTTGTTTGTAAAGGTACAAAAAAAAGTACATGGTTATATTTATTGGCTTTTTCAGTGTTCAAAAAGTGTTTCTTTTTATCAATTTGTGTTGATTTATTGGGTTAAATCTGAAAAATACGAAGGCAGGTTTTCGAATTTTTTCTCAATTTTGTGCGTTTGTTGACGTTTATTATATAACAACTACAGGGTTTTAAGAGTTAAAATTAGCACTAACATCATTTTTGGTCTTTCATTTTAATATATACAAATTATCGTTGTTATTAATCATATGTAAATAGGTTAAATATGAAAAATCGTAACACTCTTTTCGGTGATTTTCACGATCTGGGCCATTAATGTGATATTTTGTTGTATATTCAACAGAGCATCACAATGTGTATGTCTTGAGCCCTACCACAGATATTTTACACAAATAGTTATATGTAGGTCTCACTGAGAATATCAACATTTTTTTCAGTCAATAAGTTTTATTGAGTAAGTAATTGGACCGAATTCTTAATACCTTTTTAATAATTAGGTCAATTTACTAATAGAGTTAAGTATCTATAACGATAAATTTTTGTTCAGCGCGATTACTAAAAACCTCTCATTTCTTTCAACTTATCCACAAAATACAAATAGAATGTTCTAAAGTGAGGGGCGTTAACAAATTTATTCTACAAAGTTTGTAACGAACATTTAATTATTTGCACGTCCGATATTGTTTGAAGAATGGCTTGTAGAATTACTTAATGACTTACTTAAGATTAAGTACGAAGCGTAGAGCCAAATAAGTATACCTATGTATTTCGAACCAATAGATGGGAAATGGGAATTATTTGTACTCCATTATGCTAGAACAGTTACTTATTTTAAGAAGGTAGGTAGGGTATTTTTAACGAGATAATCTCTGGCTTAGGACCACTTTATTGATACTTAAGTTTTTTCTTAGATAAGGGGAAAGAAAACAAGCCATAAAATCCAAAAAAAAGGTAACCCAAGTCGAGCCTTTGTAACTAAAAGCAAATGAACCAACGTATTTTTTTAATTTTGTTGTAAATTCTTGTCATTTTACAGTTTTATCGGAATCGACGTCTAACCTATTAGTAGCAAAGTATGACCACCGAAATCTACCGCCAAACGGTACGCAACCAGGAGAAATAAAATTATGTAAATTGAATTATTATATAAGTGAACCGCTCTATTTTTGATTCAAGAAATATCAAAGATTATGAGAGGTAAGCTTTGCAGTAAGGTGTGTAGGAACGCCCAACGCTAATATGTCTATAATATGGTCGAGAACGGCGGCCCAGCCAAAATCTAGAAATTTCTCAAAACTGGGTGTTGGAAAATCTATCACACGGAATACTTCCAAGAAGATTGATATCAACTTGTTAAATAAACACTTTTCATCCTCGTCTGCACTTGATCAAGCGAGTAAAACTGTACTTTGAATCATCTTTCAACTCTTCCAGCAACCTCATATCCACCGTTCGTTTTTAATCAACATACTATCTCCTTGTGATGTTAAGAAGTGTATACTGTCTATAACCTCCAATGCTATCGGAAGTGATAGTATTAGTCGTAAAATTATTGTGCTGATTCTTCCTGTACTTTGTCACATTCTGAACCATTCCCTCACCAGTACTGTCTTTCCAAAGATGTGGAAGGAGGCACAAATCATTCCACTGCCAAAAAAGACAAACCCTTCCTCTTTTTCTGAGTACCGCTCTATATCCATCTTACCCTTACTATCCAATGTATTGGAGCGGTTGGTGCACCGTCAGCTCAGCTCTTTCCTCAACCATAACTGTCTCCTTGATCCCTTCCAATCGGGGTTTTCTTCCAGGACACAGCACGGCCAGTGCTCTTATCAATGTTACAGACGATATAAGGATCGATATGGAAAATGGAAATCCAACTATACTCTCCCTACTCGATTTCAGTAATGCATTTAACACGGTGGATTTCCATATCCTATAAGGCATATTACACTCTATTAATATATCTCCAACAGTGGTTGATTGGTTTCGTAGTTACCTGTTTGGTCGCCGACAGCGTGTACGTTATGATGAATCCTTTTCTGCTTGGTGTGATACATCTGCCGGCGTACCACAGGGTGGCGTTCTTTCTCCATTACTTTTTGCATTATATATAAACTCCATCTCGAAATCATTACTTTCGTCCTATCACCTTTATGCGGATGATTTGCAAATATACATGCAGGCGCCAGTGGACGAGCTCAGTGAGGCGTTCTCAATTATCAATGACGATTTGGTCCAAATCTGTGAGTGGATCTGTAAGCGATTTGGCCTTAGCGTGAATCCCTCTAAAACACAAGTCATTGTTGTTGGGAGCGCCAGAATGGTCGATCGGATTGACTGGGCGTTACTTCCTGATATTGTATTTAACGGGGCAAAAATACATATATCTACTCATGTCAAGAACCTTGGCATTTTAATTGATAACACATTATCCTGGTGGCCACAAATATGTGAGGTAAGTCGCAAACTATTTGCATCGATTGGTTGTTTGCGCCGTGTTCGCAACTTTCTACCAACTACCACCAAAATTTCGCTGGCACAGTCTCTCCTGCTTCCTATCCTTGACTACGCTGATGTCAGCTATCTCGACGTCAATGAGGAGCAAATCAATTAACTTGAGCGTCTTCAAAATTTATGTATCAGGTTCATATTTGGCTTGCGTAAATATGACCATATATCTGAATACCGCAATATGCTCAAGTGGCTCCCAATTCGTCTTCGCCGAAATACCCATATTCCCTCAACTCTTTACAATCTGTTGTTTAATCCTTGCACTACAACTTATTTAAAAGAACGTTTCACGTTCCTTGATGACACACATGCAAGGTTCTTGAGGTCGTCGGAGTCGCTGGTATTAGCAGTGTCAGAGCATTCAACTGGGTTCTATGACAAGTCTTTCTCAGTGCAGGCTGTTCGAATTTGGAATTCACTGCCTGTGACTATAAGAAAGGCACCAACGCTAGTTACCTTCAAAAGAATGGTCAAAGACCATTACTTGGGTGCCTAGTCACTGTTCGTCTATCCCCTGTGTTAAGTAATTATAATAATATATTTTCTTTTATATGATATTCAAAATGTTATATCTATGTATGTATGTATGTAATACCTTTGTAATTTCTGGAATAATAATAATTATTATTTAGTTATCTATGTTAAAGTATGCTTTCTGTCCATTACTTGTGTTCACTAATTTTAATTATCTTTCTACTTTTCATACTATGCTAGTATTGTCTACGTTTCTATTAAGTACTCAAACACCAATGACTACCCGCATTTCACATAATAGTTTAAACAATTTATTTCCATCCAAAGGTTGCCTGTGTAGGCTATCAGGTGGTCAGACACCGTAGCCACTTGACTGATACCTATTTCTACTGAACACTCAAGGCTCACACGGGAACCGAACCCGCTACCAACTGATGTGTCCACGCTTGTACAAGTGTGGGATAACTGAGGGATTACCAGGGTCACGGAACTAGTCCGACAGAAACACTGTTGACTGAATAATACTTGTTTACTACACGAATTACACTTACAACGAACAGGCCGACTCGACTCTCATGCGATCTAACTTGCACGCACACACATACATACAGCGCACACATCTGTGTCCCTACAATACTCCCCCCAAATTTTTACATACAAAAAAAATTACAGATTTAATCACAACAAAACAAAACAATGCATTACACAAAAATACATAACAAAACACACAAAAAAAAAATTAAATATTACGCAAACAAATACAATTTCTATGGGTATCGAAACTTATGGTTACCCTATCATTTATTACCTTTTGTTCACTGGCTTAATACACTAGCCGTGAGTCACACAACTGATTACAACATTGCAACTCCAAAGGATTGAGTTACACATTCCTTGAGGCGTTTGCAAAGATGTTCTATACTTGTACTTGCTGTGGCTTTGCCTGCTGAATATTTTGAATTGAACTTTCTGTCTGTTTCTGTATCCACTTCTTTCCTCTACTGTAACATGTTCTATAGCATTTACACAATATAATTACAGACAATAATACACAAATAGCCACTATAATTCCTCCATAAGTCTTCAAATGACTTTCCATGTTGGAAAAATCCAGTATATTTGCTCCATTTTGGGCTATAATAATCTCTTCAGTTTTACTGTATGACTTGCCCATTTCTACAATAATTTGGCAAACAGACGTATGCTACACAATTACTTGTTAAAACAATGTGATTCATTTATAAGATACTCAAATACTGTATAACACATTTATTGCTCAATATTTTACATTTCATCATACTACTAATTTGCTTACAACCAAGAATATAATGTGTGCTATTTTACACGCGAGTGGTTACATACATATAATGTTCGGCGTGCTTGCCCGAAATCATTATATGATGTATTTACCTAAAAAAACTTATTCTAAACACATTCATACTGACTGACTAATGGTAGCTGCCGTGATGACCCGCTCTGCAATAATTAATTACATCCCGTAGGATCCTCAACGTCCATCACGACAGCGCCTACAACTACTTCTATCCATCACTGCACCTTATACATCGCGCTATCATTCCTATACAATGTTACCAAACGACATATAACAAAATTATATATTGAATCTGAACGGGGGCTTTACTACGCGACCACTCTTAGTTATCTTATCAACTGGCTTATGCTCTATATCTTTGTTAACGCTAAGATAACCACTGCTGCATTTGTCGTCTACTTTATTTTGGCAAACTTGTACCTTATTTACCTTACTCGCCTCACCTTCCTCATTCAATATATATGCTGGCTTCAATCTGTCTGTCGATATATGAGCTATTCTATTAGGTAACTGAATTTTATATACCTTTCCATTTCTTTCTAAAACACGATAAGGACCTTCATACGGTGATGTCAGCGGCCTGCGAACTGCATCGTTCCTGATAAAGACATGTTCACACTTACCTAATTCTTCGTGTACAAACAGCGTCCGTGAATCTCTGAATTTGTGCGGAATCGGCTTCAAATTATCTATATACTTTCTTAATCTATCTAAATACTCATGGTCTGAAACGTTTCGGTTGTTTGAGATGTCGTAAAAATCTCCTGGCAACCGAATTGTTTTTCCATATAAATACTCCGCCGGGCTTACCCCATTGTCGCTTCTACCTACCGTACGCAATCCCAACAAAACCGTAGGCAACTCGTCACTCCATGACGAATTATTTACTAGACGCGCTGCTAAGGCCTGTTTCAAACTCCTGTGCCAGCGTTCTATCATGCCATTACTCTGAGGCCTATACGGTGTAGTTCTGAACTTATTTATGCCCATAATCTTTAACAACTCTCTGAACAAATTACTCTCAAACTGCCTGCCTTGATCCGACGTTACTCGGTCCGGTACACCAAATCGTACAATCCAACTTTCATAAAATACTCTCGCAACCACTTCAGCCGTAATGTCGCACACAGGAATTGCCTCGGGCCATCTGGTGCCTCTATCTATCATCGTTATTAGGTACCTATAATTTTCTTTCGTGGGTGCTAATGGGCCTACTATGTCAATATGTACGTGACCTAACCTATCAGCCTCCGGGAATTGTTGTAACTCTGAAACCGTGTGTCTGCCCACTTTGTTCTTTTGGCACAGAACACACGTTTTCGACCATTGACCAATGTCTCTATTAAGACTCGGCCAAAAATACCTTTGCGCTACTAATTTACTCGTTGCCCTTATACCCGGGTGTCATACATTGTGTACTGATTGAAATCCTAGTTTCCTAAAATTCTCTGGCAAATAAGGCCTACAACTTTTGGTTGATATTTCACAATAAATAAGCTTATCACAGTTAGGTACAATCATTTTCTTTAAACAAAAATTTGGACTGTTGTTCTTTTAATAATTTTGCTAAATCGACATCCTGTTCCTGTGCGGTTGCTAATTCTGCGTAATCGAATGTTGTCGGGCAGTGTATGGTTTCAATTCTCGAGAACGCGTCAGCAGTAACATTGTTATTGCCCTCGACGTACCTTATGGTCTGTAAAAATAATCAATTCTCTCCCCTCATACAAGTATCTGAAATGTCCCATGGCTAGAAATATCGCGGTAAGCTCCCTATCGTACGTAGAATACTTTTGTTGAGCTTTAGTAAACTTCTTTGAGAAGTATCCTAATGGCACCCATTTACCATCGATGTACTGGTTCAGTGCTGCTCCCGCGCATGTATCCGACGCGTCCGTATGTAAAGCTAAGGGTACAGTACTTACCGGGTGCGATAACATGACCGCTTCTTTAAGACCCTTCTTTCATTTATCAAATGCCTCTATTGACTCCTGCGACCATGAAATTTTGGTTTTGTCCTTCTTTTTGGCACCTTTTAGAAACTCATTTAATACCGATTGATGCTCAGCTGCGTGGGGAATACTGTACCCATAAAAATTCACCATACCCAAAAATCGGCGCAGCTGTTCCACGTTGTCCGGCCGGGGGTATTCCACTATTGCCTCTACTTGGAGGTCGAGTGGACGAATACCTTCAGTCGAGACCTGGTAACCTAAAAATTCTATGCTTTCCTTGCCAAAATCACACTTAGCTAAATTTATTGTTATACCTTATTTTTTAAATCGTTCAAATACCTTTCGTAAGTGCCCCTTATGGCTCTCCAGGCAGTCACTAGCTATAATTACATCGTCTATAAAACAGAATAGAAAATCTAGGCCTTCCAGTACTGTGTTATTCATGTATTTTTAAAATTTTGACTGGCCGTCCTAAGCCCGAAATTTAACCGTAAAAATTCAAACAAACCAATGGATTACCGCCGTCTTCTTGACGTCTTCTGGTGCTATCTTGATTAAATGATACGCCTTGTTGATGTCCAACTTAGAAAAAAAATTCTTACCTGCCAATATGTAGTTGAAGTCGAGCAGTCTGGGCACAGGATATCGATCCGGCTTGGTAATGGTGTAAAACCGCCTGTAGTCTCCCACGGGTCGAATATCCCCATTCTTCTTCGCCACCACATGCAGCGGGCTGGCCCATTCGCTCTTCGATGACCTACAGATACCTAGTTCCTGCATTAACTTAAATTCCTGTTTAACCTTACGATACCTATCTGGCGGCAGCGGCTGCGCTCTGGCATGAACGGGTGGCCCAGTCGTCTCTATGTAATGATACATCTCGTCGCCAGACTCGTTGTCCATATTTTTGAATGAGACAGGTTTAGTAATCTCAGGGAATTCTGACAACAAACTACTAAAAGGATGATTATTTTCTACTGTAGTAATGGACAAATTATCACAGGTGGTTATACTGCACAGCGTCAACAATTTAGTTTCTCTGTCAATTACCTTACGTGCACTTAAATCTACAATTAATGCGTGGTGTTCTAAAAAATCCGCACCTAATATTGGTTGAGTCACTTCGGCGACAACGAAAGTCCAACGATAAGGTCGCTGAAGGCCTATGTTCACATGTAATATTTTAACACCGTAGGTTTTTATCTCACTTCCATTTGCCGCGTATAACTTATACAGTGCTCACCTGATGATTTCTGTTTGGAGTTGGCCGGAATTACGGACACATTCGCCCCGGTGTCTACTAAAAATTTAAGTCCATTTTCTCTATCAAACACACTGAGGCGATGGTTACTACCCGGTACGATCACTGCCGCCACCCTTGATCGCACCGGCGCTCGTTTTCCGCCGGTGGTGCTGCAGGTGATTTCCACGCGCACGGCTTCTCGCACCTCGTCACCCTGTCTCGGTACCTAAAATGCCATCTGCATAGCCAATCGGGGTCTGATGGCGTTCTCGAACTCGATCGACGCCGGGACTGGCGTCGATCGGACCCCGGAAACTGCTCCGCCGATACTCCGCGACTTCTTCACGTAGTGATGCTATTTCTAGATTAAGTCTATGCATCTGCGATAATACTTCAGCCATCGGTAACTGGCTGCTGGTTCCGGCGGCGCTGCTAACTTCAGCTATCTCTCCATTTCGCACACTCTCCATACACATACATACACATACATCTGCTATGTTCGCCAGGTTCAACAAACTCTGGTCCTGGCTGACCGTTAACACGGCCCGTACCGATGCTTTTTTTTTTTTTTTTTTGAATCCGCGCCTAAGGTCGCGGCCGCACCTACGTCCATTGCCGAGCACCTCCGGAGAGAATTCCTGGTGGCGCCCGGCGGACTGTGGCCACTAGCGTGGCCACTGCGTGGTGGTCGGGTGTTACCCCGCATCTTTGGGGTCGGGTTTTATCCCGCGTCGGTGAGTGAAGGCGTGCGTGGGGTGCAGCCCCACATCACGCAGCCCTTCTAGCCTGCTTCTGTAAGGACGGTGGGTTGCTAATCCATCGTCCTCAGGCCTCGATCATGGAGGTCGATGGTCCTGGGCGTAGTCACGTCTGCGGCGCCCTCGCCGCACACTTCGGAACTCAGCGGGGACGGTACGCTCCCTTACCCTACCGGCCGCCTCCTTCACGAGCATTACCTGCTCGCAGAAGGACACAGCCGCGTTCCACTGACTCCCGTACCGATGCTGGTAGGCGCGACAGCCATAGGTTGTGCAGCGTCTGTTCCGACGTCTGGGTGTGCCTCCCCAGGTCGCGCATCCTGCGCAGCAGTTGTGAGGGTTTCTGAGCACCCAACTCCAGCTCTCCCACCAGTTTCTGGAACTGTCGCTCTGCACTCTCTTCGTAAACCTGCAGTAGCCTCTCCTTAATGGTATTGTATTTATCTGTGGCTGGTGGCGCCACCAGGATGTCGCTTACTTGCTGAAGCGCCTCCCGTCCCAGCTTAGCCACCACCAAATAATACCTCGTTGCATCACTCTGTTTCTGTGGACCTAATATACTCTCTATCTGCGCGAACCAGAGCCGCGGCATCTCCACCCAGAATTCTGGCAGTCTCGTCTGCACGCTTATCGTAGCGAGCTCACTTTCATTGAAATTGTTCGACGTACCTGAGTCCATTGCACACGCGCTCCCTTTATCGTCACTGTCCACTTTGTCACCTTGTAACGCCATAATAACTTCTGTTCAAAACCACACTATTACGCGTAATTAAAACTAACTAACCTAACTGGTAACACTTCAGAAATACCACACTTTTTGTTGTCGGGGTCACCAATTATAAGCTATCAGGTGGTCACACTCCGTAGCCACTAGACTGATATACCTATTTCTACTGAACACTCAAGGCTCACACGGGAATCGAACCCGCTACCAACTAATGTGTCCACGCTTGTACAAGTGTGGGATAACTGAGGGATTACCAGGGTCACGGAACTAGTCCGACAGAAACACTGTTGACTGAATAATACTTGTTTACTATACGAATTTCCCAATACTATACTATTTGGTATGAAATATATATTTTAGTAATACAATAAAATATTCCCCAAATTGCGTATCGCGACCTAATACAACCTAGCGCTCTGTCGGGCCACTTACAACAAACAGTTTGGGTGCAAAGGGGCTCTACCAACATCTATAGGGCCCCAGCGACCTCACCTGCTAGTGGCGCACCTGCTGATAAACGGACGAGGCTCGTTAATTTACGGTACCTATGGAGTGGCTTCGGCCCCTACGTGGGTACCAGGTGGTACAACAGTGTTGGTCCGGGGGGGTACCACCGTGCAGCTGTGCTAAAGCCCCCCAAGTAACCCAGCCCAGGCTGGGTTGCGTCAGGGGTTCAGCAGCTGCACCGCCGGGCCCGGGGCGATGTATGGTGCAGCAGGCATGGGACCAGTGGGGGCGAAACGGAGTCTAGTGTGGGTGGTGTGGGTCGATTCGCCGGCCAGGGAGACCCTTAGCAACGGCGTTGCCGCGGCCGCCCGCAACACAGTCATGGGGCCCGCCTGGGGCCAACCACCCCAGGAGGCTGCCCCACATGTTGCGCATAATCCTGATGTGGGATCGCCGCTCCGGGTGGTAACCGGTGTGGGGTAGCGGCGGCCTTGCATCAGGGGGGTTTGGGAGCCCTTCCGTCCGGCGAGTCGGCTCCGACCTAACCACACGGTTCTAGACAAAGCTAGCCCCTGCGCTTTGTCACTTACTGCTGCACCAAATGTCGCCCTGTCTTCACGCTTCTTCTTGAAAATCTACAATGGCAGTGCAACAAAAAAGAAATAAACGTTACACAGCGGCCCTAGGAAACCCCACAACTTCACATTTCGAGGTGGAGTTCACTAACGTCCGTGGACTCCATGCGAACCTCGATACCGTCCACCACCACCTTGAGACGGCACGGCCCGCTGTGATGTTCCTCACGGAGACACAAATACGCCGCCCTGACGACACGTCTTACCTGTGTTACCCCGGCTATGTCATCGAGGAACAATTTCGAGACAAAGCCGGGGTGTGCGTGTTCGTTAGGGCGGATGTTTGCTGCCGCCGGTTGCGCTGCCTAGAGAACCCCTCCAATTCCGTCCTTTGGCTGCACGTAGACCATGGCTCTATGAGCCAGATCTACGTGTGCGTCTACCGATCCCACACAGGGGATTCTGAGACAACAAAGCTCTTCCAGTACCTCAGCGAGACGGCTGATGAAGCGCAGGTGCGGTTCCCGAACGCTGACCTAGTATTTCTGGGGGACTTCAATGGCCATCACATTGAATGGCTGGGGTCCCTCAAGACTGATCATGCGGGTAGAGCCGCCCATGCGTTCGCTCTCTCCCACGGTCTGACCCAGATGGTATGCGGGATCACCCGGATACCAGACAGGTCAGATCACGCGCCCGCTCTGCTGGATCTACTGCTGACGAGTCGCCCAGCCCAGTACAGTGTTTCAGTAGGAGCCCCACTGGGTAGTTCCGACCACTGTGTTGTTCACGCTGGCATGAAGGTGTCACCTCCTGCACGTCCTGTACAAACGTCACGACGACTATGGCACTACTCGTCAGCGGATTGGGACGGTCTACGCGATTATTATGCGTCCGTCCCCTGGAGCCAGCGCTGCTTTGTAGGAAAGGCTCCTTCGGATAGTGCTTCTGCTATTGCTGGCGAGATCAGTTTAGGGATGGATTATTACATCCCTTTCACTGATGTCGCCAGTATCCGCAGAGCCCGTCCCTGGTTCGGGCGAGATTGTGCCAAAGCTGTTCGACAAAAACAGTCGGCATATCGCGCCTGGATCAGGGCCCGGGGCCACCTCAAAGCAGCGTACAACCTGGCCACAAAGTCGAGTAAGAGGGCCTTTAAGAGAGCGGATGCCCAGCGCGTCGCGCGGCTTGGTCAGGAGCTCACTTCCCATCCCACGGGCAGCCGTGGATTCTGGCAACTGGCCAAAGCCGTGCAATCTAACTTTTGTCAGCCCTCGCTGCCACCACTGCGTTACCCAGATGGAACACTGGCTCACAAAGCCCAAGAGAAAGCGGATATGCTCGCAGACCTCTTTGCGGCTAATTCCCGGGTCGACGACCGTGGCCTGCAGCCCCCCGCCATCGCCAACTGTGGCCACACAATGCCTGATATTGTTATCAGGCAATGTGATGTACGGGCAGTACTGCGGTCACTCGACACGCGGAAAGCCAGTGGCCCTGACGGCATTCCGGCGGTGGTGCTACGAAAATGTGCTGCTAAGTTGTCTCCAGTATTAACGCGTCTGTACCGCCTGTCATACTCTTCAGGGCTCGTGCCGGAGGTCTGGAAGGAGGCTAACGTACAACCGATCCCCAAGAAAGGGGATCGGTCCGATCCAGGCAACTATCGACCCATAGCTGTCACCTCAGTCATTTGCAAGGTGCTTGAGCTCCTTATAAATAAGCAGCTCATGCAATTCCTAGAGGATCACTCGCTAATCAATTATCGACAATACGGCTTCAGGCCAAAGCGATCAACGGGTGATCTTCTGGCATTCGTAACGCATGTCTGGGGTGGGGCTATGGAAAGGCACGGCGAGTCCTTGGCTATTAGCCTGGACATCGCCAAAGCCTTCGATAGGGTCTGGCATGCTTCGCTCCTTTCCAAGCTTCCGGCATATGGTCTACCTCCTCAACTGTGCAGCTGGATTGCCAGTTTTTTAAACGAGCGCCGAGTGCGGGTCCTCTGCGATGGCCAGGCTTCTCGCTTCTTGCAAGTGAATGCCGGGGTACCGCAGGGGTCCGTACTATCACCAACTCTCTTTCTTCTGCATATCAATGATATGCTATCCCTCGGGAACATTCATTGCTATGCAGATGACAGCACACTGCACGGGAGTTACTCGGTTCGTCCGACGGCGGGGCGATCTGAGATTGAGGAGGAGAGACGACGACTCGTGGCTGATCTCGACCGTAACCTCGACAGTATCTCTCAATGGGGTACCGAGAACCTGGTCGAGTTCAATGCCCGCAAAACACAGGCGTGTGCATTTACTGCGAAGAAATCCCCTTTCCTTCCCCTACCCTCTCTTCAGAATGCATTATTACCAATGAAGGACAACCTTGATATCCTTGGCATAGACGTTCGTCGAGAGCTCAATAATAAAAACTACATCGAAAGATGTATAGGGCTAGCTTCGCGGAAACTAGGAATACTGAATAAGGTAAAGAGATTCTTTACACCGGACCAGAGGTGTCTGCTGTACAAGACGCAGATTAGACCCTGCGTCGAATACTGCTCTCACCTCTGGGACGGCTCCGCGAAGTATCTGCTGGACGCTCTCGACGCTATGCAGCGACGGGCTATCCGTATTATAGATTGTCCGGAGGTAACGGGAAGCCTTGAGCCACTAGTTCAGCGCCGAACAATAGCTTCCTTGGCCGCATTCTACCGTATTTACCACGGCGAGTGTTCTGAAGAGCTCTTCAATCTGATCCCACCCTCTTCCTTCCGATCCCGAACGACTCGTGCCGGGCAGAGATGCCACCCCCACACAGTGGATAGCATGTTCGCGAGAACCGAACGTTTTAAACGTTCGTTTCTCTGCCGAACGATAGTGGCCTGGAACGCCCTGCCTGTGCACGTATTTCCTCCCACATATAATCCTGGGTTCTTCAAGCGGAGCGTGAAGAGGCACATCAGTAGGTCGTCAAGTTGAGGGCCACTCTCAATAGTAATGTGTGCTGTGAGAGTGGCCCACAATCGCTAGACGTCGTCACGACTTACCACCAGGCGGGCGGCGTCAATTTGGCGAACCAAATATAAAAAAAAAAAAAAAAAAAAAAAAAAAACAGGCCGACTCCACTCTCATGCGATCTAACTTGCACGCACACACATACATACAGCGCACACATCTGTGTCCCTACAATACTCCCCCCAAATTTTTACATACAAAAAAATTTACAGATTTAATCACAACAAAACAAAACAATGCATTACACAAAAATACATAACAAAACACACAAAAAAAATATTAAATATTACGCAAACAAATACAATTTCTATGGGTATCGAAACTTATGGTTACCCTATCATTTATTACATTTTGTTCACTGGCTTAATACACTAGCCGTGAGTCACACAACTGATTACAACATTGCAACTCCAAAGGATTGAGTTACACATTCCCTGAGGCGTTTGCAAAGATGTTCTATACTTGTCTTTGCTGTGGCTTTGCCTGCTGAAAATTTTGAATTGAACTTTCGGTCTGTTTCTGTATCCACTTCTTTCCTCTACTGTAACATGTTCTATAGCATTTACACAATATAATTACAGACAATAATACACAAATAGCCATAATTCCTCCATAAGTCTTGTTGATGTTGGAAAAATCCAGTTTATTTGCTCCATTTTGGGCTATAATAATCTCTTCATTTTTACTGTATGACTTGCCCATTTCTACAATAATTTGGCAAACAGACGTATGCTACACAATTACTTGTTAAAACAATGTGATTCATTTATAAGATACTCAAATACTGTATATCACATTCATTGCTCAATATTTTGCATTCCATCATACTACTAAGTTGCTTACAACCAAGAATATAATGTGTGCTATTTTACACGCGAGCGGTATGTATGTATACATATAATGTTCGGCGTGCTTGCCCGAAATCATTATATGATGTATTTACGTCCAAGAAGTTGGCCCCCCACTTATCGATTACAAAAATTTTGAAAGTTGTTCTGTGTTGTTCTAGGTTTGTGCTACTTTGTTCCAAAACATTATAGAGCTAAGACTGAAATTTTCAGAGAAAATCCAAAAAAAGCTAATTTCTGAGCTGGCCCCCCACTTTTAAGATATCACGATTGTGGCGGTTGTTCTGGGTTGTGCTAGGTTTGTTCTATATTGTTCCAAAATATCGCGCCCCAAAACCAATTATTTTCGCAATTATCGCAAATTATAATTTCTGAGCTGGCCCCCCACTTTTAAGATATCACGATTCTGGCGGTTGTTCTGGGTTGTGCTAGGTTTGTTCTATATTGTTCCAAAATATCGCTCCCAAAAACAAACTATTTTCGCAAATTTCGCACATAATTTTTTTTTAACTGGTACCCTACTTTTATGTATCTCGATTCTGGCAGTTGTTCTGGGTTGTTCTAGATTTGTTCTATATTGTTCCAAAATGTCACGCCCGAATACAAAACTTTTTCGCAAATTTCGCAAATAATAATTTTTGAGCTAGCACTACATTTTTGAGCTATCGGGATAACAACGGAATTTCCTACTCAGCTCTATAACGTTTTGGAACAAAGAAGAACAAACTCAGAACAACTGAGAACAATCGCTGTTATCCATAAATAGCTCAAAAATGTGGTGCTAGCTCAAAAATTATTATTTGCGATATTTGATAAAATAATTTGTTTTCGGGCGCAATATTTTGGAACAATATAGAACAAATCTAGAACAACCCAGAACAACCGCCAGAATCGTGATATCTTAAAACTGGGGTGCCAGTTCAAAAATTATTATTTGAGATATTTGCTAAAATAATTGTTTTTCGTGCGCGAAATTTTGGAACAATATAGAACAAACCTAGCACAACCCAGAACAACCACCAGAATCGTGATTTCTTAAAAGTGGGGTGCCAGTTCAAAAATTATTATTTGCGGTAATTGCGAAAATAACTGGTTTTCGGGCGCGATATTTTGGAACAGTATAGAGCAAACCTAGCACAACCCAGAACAACCGCGGGGAGTGCTTGTCGCCGCCTCTATGACGGCGTAGTGCGCTCGAAGGCACTATACGGAGCGCCCATTTGGGAAAGCGCCCTCCGCACGGACACCATCGCCCTGCTGCGACGTCCGCAGCGGGTGATCGCGCAGAGGGCAGCTCGAGCGTACTGCACCGTCTCGTACGAGGCGGCGTGCATCATAGCGGGTAGCCTCCCCTGGGACCTCGAGGCGGGGGTTCTAAGGGCCGTCTACAAGGAGAGTGCCCTGATGCGGCGAAGTGGGGATCGGCCGCTTCCGGAGGAGATCGATCGATGGCGACAGTCTGCGTGCGACGATCTCTTCCGGAAGTGGTCCTCGAGATTAGAGACTACTTCGGTTAGCTCCCAGCTCGGGGGGGCTGTCCGACCCGTCCTGCGGGCCTGGGTGGAGAGGTCACACGGCGTACCGACGTACCACCTCTCACAACTCCTCACAGGTCACGGTGTGTTCGCCAAATACCTGTGCAGGATTGTTGGGGTGGAGCCGGACGTCGTGTGTCGTCACTGCCCGGCCGGTGTCGTCGACACAGCGGCCCACACCCTTGCCGAGTGCACGGCATGGGACGGGCCGCGTATAGCCCTCGCGGGCATTATCGGCGGTGATTTGTCGCTGCCGGCCGTGGTTCTATCCATGGTCGGCAGCCGGGAGAGTTGGGCCGCCATTGCCTCGTTCGCCAGCGAGGTGATGGCGGCAAAGCGCGAGGCGCTACGAGTACGGGAGCGCTCTGGACAGACGCTCCCTCCCCGCCGCGCAGTTCGGGGTCGTCGCCGCGCAGAATTTTTGCGCGGCCCCGAGTAATTTGTCTGACCGTGGGCGGTTGGTTGGGGGACCACCGTCCACTGAAGGCCACGTGGTGACAGGCACCCTTCCCGTGTTCCGGGGGGCGCCGGCCTATTCTTCCTTTTTCTTCTTCTTCTATAGCTTGCCCGCCCTCTACCCCCTTTCAGAGGGGCCCCTGAGGGCGGTGCACAGCATCTTTTATCTTTTGTTTTCTTCTTTCGCTCTTCGGAGCTGGGGGGGTGATGCTTGTAATTGCCCCCCCAGAGTTGAGCCCTGCTTCAATGGGCGCCCCTAGCCGGGTCGCAGTGACTAAACCTCTGGCCTATCCTGCGGCCCGGTATGGGTGAGACGGAACACCGCGGTGGTTTAGTGGGTATTACAGTCCTATTCCAGACCGTCGAGTCCCACACACCGCCCTGCTGCCCCCGCAGCGGGGTGACGGTGCCTAAATGCATTCCCCGCGTAAACAAAAAAAAAAAAAAAAAACCCAGAACAACCGCCAGAATCGTGATATCTTAAAAGTGGGGGGCCAGTTAAAAAAATATTATTTGCGATAATTGCGAAAATAATTGGTTTTTGGGCGCGATATTTTGGAACAATATAGAACAAACCTAGCACAACCCAGAACAACCGCCGCCGTCGGCCTACCGCCCCATCGTTCTCCTCGACGAGACGTGCAAGCTTTTCGAGCGGGTGCTCGCTGCACGTCTCGTCGGACATTTGGAGGGGGCGGGGCCGAACTTGTCGGATAGCCAGTTCGGCTTCCGTCGCGGGAGGTCCACCCTGGAAGCCGTAGCCCGGCTTAGGGGCAGCGTCGAGGAAGCTACTGGCCGGGGAGAGGTGGTGTTGGCTGTGTCGCTCGACATAGCCAATGCCTTCAACACCCTCCCCTGGCCTACTATCGCCGAAGCGCTGAGGTACCACAATGTCCCGTGGTACCTCAGGCGCATCCTTGCGGACTACTTTGTCGACCGGGCCATCATCTTTCCGGCCCGGTCGGCTGTAGTCCGCAGGGAAATGTCTTGTGGCGTTCCACAGGGGTCGGTGCTGGGCCCGCTCCTGTGGAACATTGGTTTCGATTGGGTCCTGCGCGGTGCTACTCTTCGGGGAGTCGGTGTATTATGTTACGCTGACGACACCCTAGTCACCGCGCGAGGACCCACTTTCCGTGACGCTGCCGTGCTCGCCACTGCGGGCACGGCACAGGTGGTCGGTCGCATCAGGGCGCTCGGCCTCAAGGTGGCCCTCGAAAAATCCGAGGCCCTCTTCTTCCATGGGCCTCGGATGAGACCCCCTCGGGATGCCCAAATTGTGGTGGGTGGCACCTCCATCGCTGTCGGGAGGACCCTTAAATATCTGGGTCTCTTGCTCGACAGCCGGTGGGGGTTCATCGAGCATTTCCGGCAGCTGTCACCAAAGCTGGTGACGTTTGCCGGCATGCTCAGTAGGCTGCTCCCCAATAAAGGGGGACCGGGAAGTGCTTGCCGCCGCCTCTACGAGGGTGTGGTGCGCTCCAAGGCGCTCTATGGAGCGCCTATTTGGGCGGATGCCCTCGGCGCCGCGAACGTGGTCCAGCTGCGACGGCCGCAGCGGATCGCGGCGCAGAGGGCTGCACGGGCGTACCGCACCGTGTCTTTTGAGGCGGCGTGCCTATTGGCACGAAGTCCCCCGTGGGATCTCGAAGCAGGGGTCCTCAAGAGGGTCTACGAGGAGGGCGCCCTGGTGCGACAAGTAGGAGGTCGCCCATTGCCGGGGCAGGTCGATCGCTGGAGACAGGAGGCTCGCGACGATCTGTTCCGGCAATGGGCCTTGAGATGTGCGGCTCCGACCGCGAGCCGTGTGCTCGTGGGGGCCATCGGTCCCGTGCTCCGCCAGTGGGTGGAGCATGCGCAGGGGGCTCCGGCTGTTTTGCCAAATTCCTGTGGGAAGTGGTGGGGATCCTGTCGGAGCCCGTTTGTCATCACTGCGCAGGCGGTGCCGTAGATACGGCGGAGCATACGCTCGCTGTATGCGCCGCCTGGGACACGCAGAGGTTGGCCCTCACGGGCATCATCGGCAGTGTAGGTTCGCTGCCGGCCGTCATTCTGTCTATGGCCGGCAGCGAAGAATGTTGGGCCGCCGTCGCCTCCTTCGCTCGGGAGGTGATGGCGGCAAAGAGAGAGGCCCTGCGGGAACGGGAGCGTGCAGGCCGCACGCTTCCGCCCCGCCGGGCACCAGTCAGGGGGCGACGGCGTATTGCATACGCCCAAGCCCCCGACTGATAGGGCCGTGGGCGGTGGGTCGGGGGGCCCACCGCTCACGCGAAAGGCCCTGAGGAGTCCGACGCCCCTTATGTGTTTCAGGGGCGTCGCTTCTATGTTGATTGGGGGGGGGGGTTAGGCCCCCCGTGTTGAGCTCGAAAGAGCGCCCCTTTGCCAGAAAAAAACCCAGAACAACCGCCAGAATCGTGATATCTTAAAAGTGGGGGGCCAGCTCAGAAATTAGCTTTTTTGGATTTTCTCTGAAAATTTCAGTCTTAGCTCTATAATGTTTTAGAACAAAGTAGCACAAACCTAGAATAATCCAGAACAACTTTCAAATTTTTTGTAATCGATAAGTGGGGGGCCAACTTCTTGGACGTGATGTATTTACCTAAAAAAAACTTATTCTAAACACATTCATACTGACTGACTAATGGTAGCTGCCGTGATGACCCGCTCTGCAATAATTAATTACATCCCGTAGGATCCTCAACGTCCATCACGACAGCGCCTGCAACTACTTCTATCCATCACTGCACCTTATACATCGCGCTATCATTCCTATACAATGTTACCAAACGACATATAACAAAATTATATATTGAATCTGACCGGCGGCTTTACTACGCGACCACTCTTAGTTTTCTTATCAACTGGCTTATGCTCTATATCTTTGTTAACGCTGAGATAACCACTGCTGCATTTGTCGTCTACTTTATTTTGGCAAACTTTTACCTTATTTACCTTACTCGCCTCACCTTCCTCATTCAATATATATGCTGGCTTCAATCTGTCTATCGATATACGAGCTATTCTATTAGGTAACTGAATTTTATATACCTTTCCATTTCTTTCTAAAACACGATAAGGACCTTCATACGGTGACGTCAGCGGCCTGCGAACTGCATCGTTCCTGATAAAGACATGTTCACACTTACCTAATTCTTTGTGTACAAACAGCGTCCATGAATCTCTGAATTCGTGCGGAATCGGCTTCAAATTATCTATATACTTTCTTAATATATTCATGGTCTGAAACGTTTCGGTTGTTTGAGATGTCGTAAAAATCTCCTGGCAACCGAATTGTTTTTCCATATAAATACTCCGCCGGGCTTACCCCATTGTCGCTTCTACCTACCGTACGCAATCCCAACAAAACCGTAGGCAACTCGTCACTCCATGACGAATTATTTGCTAGACGCGCTGCTAAGGCCTGTTTCAAACTCCTGTGCCAGCGTTCTATCATGCCATTACTCTGAGGCCTATACGGTGTAGTTCTGAACTTATTTATGCCCATAATCTTTAACAACTCTCTGAACAAATTACTCTCAAACTGCCTGCCTTGATCCGACGTTACTCGGTCAGGTACACCAAATCGTACAATCCAACTTTCATAAAATACTCTCGCAACCACTTCAGCCGTAATGTCGCACACAGGAATTGCTTCGGGCCATCTGGTGCCTCTATCTATCATCGTTATTAGGTACCTATAATTTTCTTTCGTGGGTGCTAACGGGCCTACTATGTCAATATGTACGTGGCCTAACCTATCAGCCTCCGGGAATTGTTGTAACTCTGAAACCGTGTGTCTGCCTACTTTGTTCTTTTGGCACAGAACACACGTTTTCGCCCATTGACCAATGTCTCTATTAAGACTCGGCCAAAAATACCTTTGCGCTACTAATTTACGCGTTGCCCTTATACCCGGGTGACATACATTGTGTACTGATTGAAAACCCAGCTTCCTAAAATTCTCTGGCAAATAAGGCCTACAACTTTTGGTTGATATTTCACAATAAATAAGCTTATCACAGTTAGGTACAATCATTTTCTTTAAACAACAATTGGACTGTTGTTCTTTTAATAATTTTGCTAAATAGACATCCTGTTCCTGTGCGGTTGCTAATTCTGCGTAATCGAATGTTGTCGGGCAGTGTATGGTTTCAATTCTCGAGAACGCGTCAGCAGTAACATTGTTATTGCCCTCGACGTACCTTACATCCGTTGTAAATTCGCTGATGTAGAGCAACTGCCGTGTACGTCGAGGCGTTTCGCTTTTCGATTCGACTTTACTGAATGCAAATGTTAGGGGCTTATGGTCTGTAAAAATAATCAATTCTCTCCCCTCATACAAGTATCTGAAATGTCTCATGGCTAGAAATATCGCGGTAAGCTCCCTATCGTACGTAGAATACTTTTGTTGAGCTTTAGTAAACTTCTTTGAGAAGTATCCTAACGGCACCCATTTACCATCGATGTACTGGTTCAGTGCTGCTCCCGCGCATGTATCCGACGCGTCCGTATGTAAAGCTAAGGGTACATTACTTACCGGGTGCGATAACATGACCGCCCCTTTAAGACCCTTCTTACATTTATCAAATGCCTCTATTTATTTATTTATTTATTTACACTTCATGCACAGTAACAGTACATAGGCGGACTTAATGCCATAGGCATTGTCTAACAGTCAACCTTAGGGTGATGCAGAGAGAACTAGTAGTAGGTGCTAAGGGGTTATAAAAGTTATGATGACATTAGAGAAACAGGATAAACTTAAATACTAATAACTACATACATAGCTAATACTAACAAACATATATATATATATATATATATATACACAAATATACATACATACACATACTTAGACATATACATATATTACGCCCATAAACCTACATAATATATGCCATGTATTATTAATTAAATAAAGTGTCTAAGGAATATCTGCACATTATGTCTATATACAATACATAAACTAATAAAACACAACTATGAGCTATGACTGCATTAAGTATAGGATAGGACTCTGTTTATGAGTCGCGATATAGTTCATATACCTTCTTCCTGAAAACGAAGCGGCTGGTTGACATCCTAATTTCCAACGGAAGCACATTCCAGAGAAGAATAGACTGTACGTAGAATGAAGAGTGAATAAGGCTAGAAGTGTGAGAAGGACAATGTAAAAGTAGATTGTTTGAAGAACGCAAGTTTTCTCTATTGACTCCTGCGACCATGAAATTTTGGTTTTGTCCTTCTTTTAGGCACTTTTTAGAAACTCATTTAATACCGATTGATGCTCAGCTGCGTGCGGAATACTATTCCTATAAAAATTCACCACTACTACCCAAGAATCGGCGCAGCTGTTCCACGTTGTCCGGCCGGGGGTATTCCACTATTGCCTTTACTTTGAGGTCGAGTGGACGAATACCTTCAGTCGAGACCTTGTAACCTAAAAATTCTATGCTTTCCTTGCCAAAATCACACTTAGCTAAATTTATTGTTATACCATATTTGTTAAATCGTTCAAATACCTTTCGTAAGTGCCCCTTATGGCTCTCTAGGCAGTTACTAGCTATAATTACATCGTCTATAAAACAGAATAGAAAATCTAGGCCTTCTAGTACTGTGTTATTAATGTATCTTTCAAAATTTTGACTGGCCGTCCTGAGCCCGAAATTTAACCGTAAAAATTCAAACAAAAAATAAAAAAAATCAAAATCCGTACTTCAAATCATCCGTAATTCAAATCCGTAAAAATTCAAAAAAATATTCCCCAAATTGCGTATCGCGACCTAATGCAACCTAGCGCTCTGTCGGGCCACTTACAACGAACAGGCCAACTCGACTCTCATGCGATCTAACTTGCACGCACACACATACATACAGCGCACACATCTGTGTCCCTACAATACTCCCCCAAATTTTTACATACAAAAAAATTTACAGATTTAATCACAACAAAACAAAACAATGCATTACACAAAAATACATAACAAAACACACAAAAAAATATTAATTATTACGCAAACAAATACAATTTCTATGGGTATCGAAACTTATGGTTACCCTATCATTTATTACATTTTGTTCACTGGCTTAATACACTAGCCGTGAGTCACACAACTGATTACAACATTGCAACTCCAAAGGATTGAGTTACACATTCCTTGAGGCGTTTGCAAAGATGTTCTATACTTGTACTTGCTGTGGCTTTGCCTGCTGAATATTTTGAATTGAACTTTCTGTCTGTTTCTGTATCCACTTCTTTCCTCTACTGTAACATGTTCTATAGCATTTACACAATATAATTACAGACAATAATACACAAATAGCCACTATAATTCCTCCATAAGTCTTCAAATGACTTTCCATGTTGGAAAAATCCAGTTTATTTGCTCCATTTTGGGCTATAATAATCTCTTCATTTTTACTGTATGACTGCTACACAACTACTTGTTAAAACAATGTGATTCATTTATAAGATACTCAAATACTGTATATCACATTTATTGCTCAATATTTTACATTTCATCATACTACTAATTTGCTTACAACCAAGAATATAATGTGTGCTATTTTACACGCGAGCGGTTACATACATATAATGTTCGGCGTGCCTGCCCGAAATCATTATATGATGTATTTACCTAAAAAAAACTTATTCTAAACACATTCATACTGACTGACTAATGGTAGCTGCCGTGATGACCCGCTCTGCAATAATTAATTACATCCCGTAGGATCCTAAACGTCCATCACGACAGCGCCTGCAACTACTTCTATCCATCACTGCACCTTATACATCGCGCTATCATTCCTATACAATGTTACCAAACGACATATAACAAAATTATATATTCAATCTGACCGGCGGCTTTACTACGCGACCACTCTTAGTTTTCTTATCAACTGGCTTATGCTCTATATCTTTGTTAACGCTAAGTTTTTTTTTTTTTTTTTTACGTGGTCGGTGATGCATTTACGCACTTCACCGTCTCGCTGCGGGGGGGAGCGAGACGGCTTCGTGTGGGACTCCCGGCCCTAGGATGGAAAACGGGCCGGACTACCCACTAAAACCTATCCACGGTGTTTCTCCTTCGCCTTAGCCGGGCCGCCGGATAGACAGAAACTGTTAAGCAACGGCGGCCCGGAAAAGGGGCGCTCTTTCGAGCTCAACACGGGGGGCTGATCCCCCCCCCCCCCCCCCCAAACAACATAGAAGCGACGCCCCCGAAACACATAAGGGGCGTCGGACTCCTCAGGGCCTTTCGCGTGAGCGGTGGGCCCCCCGACCCACCGCTCACGGCCCTATCAGTCGGGGGCTTGGGCGTATGCAATACGCCATCGCCCCCTGACTGGTGCCCGGCGGGGCGGAAGCGTGCGGCCTGCACGCTCCCGTTCCCGCAGAGCCTCTCTCTTTGCCGCCATCACCTCCCGAGCGAAGGAGGCGACGGCGGCCCAACATTCTTCGCTGCCGGCCATAGAGAGAATGACGGCCGGCAGCGAACCTATACTGCCGATGATGTCCGTGAGGGCCAACCTCTGCGTGTCCCAGGCGGCGCACACAGCGAGCGTATGCTGCGCCGTATCTACGGCGCCACCTGCGCAGTGATGACAAACGGGCTCCGACAGGATCCCCACCACTTCCCACAGGAATTTGGCAAAACAGCCATGACCCGTGAGAAGTTGGGTGAGGAAGTAGGTCGGAGCCCCCTGCGCATGCTCCACCCACTGGCGGAGCACGGGACCGATGGCCCCCACGAGCACTCGGCTCGCGGTCGGAGCCGCACATCTCAAGGCCCATTGCCGGAACAGATCGTCGCGAGCCTCCTGTCTCCAGCGATTGACCTGCTCCGGCAACGGGCGACCTCCTTCTTGTCGCACCATGGCGCCCTCCTCGTAGACCCTCTTAAGGACCCCTGCTTCGAGATGTTAACGCTAAGTGGCCCGACAGAGCGCTAGGTTGTATTAGGTCGCGATACGCAATTTGGGAAATATTTTATTGTATTACTAAAATATATATTTCATACCAAATAGTATAGTATTGGGAAATTCGTAAAGTAAACAAGTATTATTCAGTCAACAGTGTTTCTGTCGGACTAGTTCCGTGACCCTGGTAATCCCTCAGTTATCCCACACTTGTACAAGCGTGGACACATTAGTTGGTAGCGGGTTCGATTCCCGTGTGAGTCTTGAGTGTTCAGTAGAAATAGGTATCAGTCTAGTGGCTACGGAGTCTGACCACCTGATAGCCTATAATTGGTGACCCCGACAACGAAAAGTGTGGTATTTCTGAAGTGTTACCAGTTAGGTTAGTTAGTTTTTAGTACGCGTAATAGTGTGGTGTTTGAACAGAAGTTATTATGGCGTTACAAGGTGACAAAGTGGACAGTGACGATAAAGGGAGCGCGTGTGCAATGGACTCAGGTACGTCGAACAATTTCAATGAAAGTGAGCTCGCTACGATAAGCGTGCAGACGAGGCTGCCAGAATTCTGGGCGGAGATGCCGCGGCTCTGATTCGCGCAGATAGAGAGCATATTAGGTCCACAGAAACAGAGTGATGCAACGAGGTACAATTTGGTGGTGGCCAAGCTGGGACGGGAGGCGCTTCAGCAAGTAAGCGACATCCTGGTGGCGCCACCAGCCACACATAAATACAACACCATTAAGGAGAGGCTACTTCAGGTTTACGAAGTAAGTGCAAGTAGTGAGTTATTGGGCATTCTACCCCACCTTAGTTCCATCGGTTATCTTCGATAACCTCAGTCACGGTGGGGTAGAATGCCCAATAACTCTGTGGGGTAGAATGCCCAATAACTCTGTGGGGTAGAATGCCCAATAACTCTTTGTAAAATCATTTACCTAAGCCAACGTTCCACATTTTAATGCCGTTCAATACACTACCGTTCCGTCAATGGTTAACCAATTTCACTTGCTAGATGATTGCTTTCGTACAGCAAACTAACCCGATGCATGTTTGTTAACATGAACACGTTAAGATCACATTTTTAAAATAGATAAAGGTGGGACAGAATGCCCAATATCACTTTGGATTGGGAAATAACGTAACTAAACGAATATTCCACATTAATATCATTTGAGCACGCTGTCCCACTGTTCGTACGTTCGCTGAAGCTCCTTACTACTACTTGTAGTTATAAATATTTATGTTATAAATTCATCTTTTCATTACGAGTCCATCAGTATTACATAGCAAACATGAAATTCGTTAAACAAACACAATCGTTACAGGTCAATACAATCTGTGACGATTTGACAAAAAACAAGTTACGCCATGGAGAATTATTACCGAATACAGTACGTTGCATCATTTGCGGACCATCAAATTGTGGAAAAACTAACTTATTACTGTAGCCGGACACAAGTACGAAAGTACACCTGGGTTGCGAGAGTTACTGTTAAAAAGAGACATTGATCTGAGCTTGGTTAATTACTATGACAAGCAAAATTATAAGGCAATGTTACTTGTAACGAATGCACATCGTCGTGATTTCGATTCAAAAAAACCAATTAAAAGTAATAAAGGACAAAAATATTTGCAAGTTATTAAACCACTTTTCGAACAAGAAAGTAAAAGTCCAAGTTGTAGACAGAAAGTAGGAAAAGGATTACCTTTAACAAAAATATGGAAAAAAAATACAGATTTTGTATATTGGGATGATCCCAATGAATTGGTTGATAGATTAAAATTATTAATTGCTTCTCGAGATGCTGGTAACACAGGAATAGACAATGAAATAATATCTATCATTGAAGAACTACGTGAAAGCAAAATCATCAAATAAATAAATCTACTAATATTATATGTGTATCATTTTACTATATACCGTTCAACATAATACACCTTTAATATGAATGTAGACAAATTTGGTCATTATATTCATAAGCGAATGCGTATATCGGAAATACTGGATTTTAATGATAACGCATTAATAAAATCTGATCGTGGAGATTATGACTTGAAGACATCGAGGTTAAAAGGTGTCAAACCTCCTCAAGACGCAGATGATGCAGTAAATAAAACATATGTAGATGAATTGAAAGGTGTACTAATGAATGACTTACAAAAATTGCAAAGTTCTATTCCAAATAGTGTTCAAAACCACATAGAGAAAGCTTTAAAAACAATAATGTCTGAGATAGTGACTCATTTGGAAAACAAATTTTACACAAGAAACGCAGTTGATAGACTAATTCAAGACGCAATTCAATCTATATTAAAAGATCGAAAAACATAGACCTTAAAGTTTATCAAAATGGCGAAACAACAAATCGTCAATGAAATACATAAAGCAGCACGAAAAAATTTTCCTCGACGATCTGTAATTTTAAAAGGTATTGATGATTTGTGGCAAGCAGATTTAGTTGATATGCAAAACCTAAAAACCTTTAATAAAGGATATAACTATATTTTAATAGTTATTGACTGCTTCTCAAAGTACGTTTGGGTGGAACCACTAAAAACTAAATCCAAACATGATGTCTCTCATGCATTTGAAAAATTACTTTCTACTAATCATAGGATACCAACTCATCTGCAAACTGATAGGGGTACTGAGTTCTATAATTCTACATTTCAAAAGCTTTTACAGAACTATAATATTAATCACTACTCAACATTTTCAACCAAAAAGGCTTCAATTGTTGAACGAGTTATTAAAACGCTTAAAAATAAATTGTACAAATACTTTAGCTTGAACGGACACTATAAGTGGATAGATGGTGGCTTGAACGATGTTATGAAGACATATAACAACACAAAACATCGTATTATTAAATTTGCACCTGTTAATGTCAATAAGTTTAATGAAACGGACATTAAAAATAATATTACAAATTCCATGATAAAGGTAACCCAAAAATGTCGTCCAAAGTTTATAATTGGTGACAAAGTTCGAATTAGTAAGTACAAACATATATTTGAGAAAGGATACACTCCTAACTGGTCAACAGAATTATTTACTATAAAAAAGATAAATAACACTGTACCAATAACATATCGCATCGAAGATAATCAAAAACAAGTCATATTAGGAACTTTTTACGAACAAGAGCTTCAAAAGTCGTCCTGCCCTGGTGTAGTATACCCTAAGCGTTTGCATAACTTACACAACGATTTACCATTTTGTTCTGAAAAATTTATACCCCCGGGGGAAAGAGTTCTAAGCTAATCCCTAATTTATATGATAAATTTAAATATGTTATTCATTACGTGCATTTACAAACTTGTATGAAACATGGGTTAATATTGAAGAAGATTCATAGAATAATCAGTTTTCGACAAAGCCCATATTTAAAACAATATATTGATTTAAATACCAAACTGAGACAAAAAAGTTCTTCAACTTTCGAACAAGATTTTTTTAAGCTCTTGAATAATAGTGTATTTGGAAAAACTTTAGAAAATACTGAAAACAGGGTTAATGTCCATTTAGTTTCTCAGTGGCGAGATATCAAAAACATAACTAAAAGAAGAAAATGCGCACAAAACCTTATTGCTCGTCCAAATTTCCATAGTGCAACGGTTTTCACTAAAAATCTAGTAGCGGTGCAGTTAAATCCTGAACAAATAACTTTGAACAAACCAATATATATTGGCTTTGCTGTTCTAGAATTATCAAAAAGTCATATGTATGATTTTCACTATTCAGTAATGCAACCTTTTTACAAGGATAGGATACGGATGTGTTACACGGATACAGATAGTTTTGTGTATCAAATACAAACCCATGATTTCTATGAAGACATAAAAAATAACTTTTTATCTTACTTTGACACCAGCAATTTTTGTAAAAATAATGTGTATACTTTACCCATACAGAACAAAAAAATACCAGGCTTGTTTAAAGATGAAATGGCTGGTAAAATAATAAGCGAATTTGTTGGATTGAGATCGAAGTTATATTGTATCAACACCATTCACAGCACAATTAAAAAAGCCAAGGGTATTAAAAAGAATGTTGTACGTGACCTTAACGTTACTGATTATGAAAAAACACTTTATGATGGTGACATTGTTCATAAAACAAATGTTTTATTTAAGTCAATAAAACATGAGCTATTTACATGTGCTGTAACAAAAATTGCGTTGTCTGGTGATGATGATAAAAGAGTAATTGCAAAAGATAAGATTTCAACTCGAGCATGGGGTCATACCAATATTTTTAATTTTTAAATTAGTAAATAAAAATGTTTATTTACTGTTTCTTTTAAGTACATGACTACAATGTTTGGAGAGATCTCCTATTGCACAAATATATGCTTGCATCAGGAAAATCCGCTCTTCTTACAGACCTTTTATAAGCTACGTACCTTTTATAAGTTAGCATAAAATAAGCAAATAATATTCACATGTTATGTGCACTAAACACGAAGTTTTGTGATGTATATCATTTGAGATCCTACATGTAGTGTGAAAGTGACGTAACTAGCCCTGTGACATGATGTCTTGTGATCAGACCCGTTATACCGGACTAAGGTCTACTAATAACGGGACTGCTAGCTTATTGGATTTAACTAGAATTAAGTGTGCTGTCCTGTCTTATATAAGTACCTAGACTTAACAAATTATAATTATTTTAATAAACTAAACTAAGTAAAACTGTAAAAAAAAAAAAAAAAAAAAAATATTATTATATAGTTTTCAGTTTTTTAATTTAATATCCTATAGCATTTATAAAACTATCATCATGACGAACAAGTTTACGTTTTTCGCTATATTCTAGAATTTACAAATTAAAAGACATAAAATGGTAAGTACGTTTTAGCTTATCGTAATTGTGATTCTACAAAATAGTTCCCTAATGAACATGCAAGGAGCTTCAGCGAACGTACGAACAGTGGGACAGCGTGCTCAAATGATATTAATGTAGAATATTCGTTTAGTTACGTTATTTCCCAATCCAAAGTGATATTGGGCACTCTGTCCCACCTTTATCTATCTTAAAAATGTGATCTTAACGTGTTCATGTTAACAAACATGCATCGGGTTAGTTTGCTGTACGAAAGTAATCATCTAGCAAGTGAAATTGGTTAACCATTGACGGAACGGTAGTGTATTGAACGACATCAAAATGTGGAACGTTGGCTTAGGTAAATGATTTAACAAAGAGTTATTGGGAATTCTATCCCACCGTGACTGAGGTTATCGAAGATAACCGATGGAACTAAGGTGGGGTAGAATGGGTGGGCATTCTGTCCCACCTTTATCTATCTTAAAATGTGATCTTAACGTGTTCATTTTTTTTTTTTTTCTTTTTTTTTATATTTAGGTCGACAAATTGACGCCACTCGCCTGATGGTAAGCTGAGGCGACGTCTGGCAATTGAGGGCGACTCTCACAGTACACAGGAATACTATAGAGAGTGGCCCTCAACTTGACGACCCTGTAATGTGCCTCTTCACGCTTCGCTTAAAGAGCCCAGGGTTATATGTAGGAGGAAACACGTGCGCAGGCAGGGCGTTCCAAGCCACCATCGTTCGGCAGAGAAACGATCGTTTAAAACGCTCGGTTCTCGCGAAGACGGTTTCCACGGTATGAGGGTGACATCTCTGCCCGGCACGCGTTGTTCGGGATCGGAAGGGAGAGGGTGGGATCAGGTTGAAGAGCTCTTCAGAACACTCACCGTGGTAAATACGGTAGAACGCGGCCAAGGAAGCAATTGTTCGGCGCTGGGCTAGCGGCTCAAGGCTTCCCGTTACCTCCGGACAGTCTATAATGCGAACAGCGCGTCGCTGCATAGCGTCGAGTGCGTCCAGCAAATACTTCGCGGAGCCGTCCCAGCGGTGAGAGCAGTATTCAACGCAGGGTCTAATCTGCGTTTTGTACAGCAGACACCTCTGGTGCGGTGTAAAGAATCGCTTTACCTTGTTCAGTATTGCTAGTTTCCGCGAAGCTAGCCCAATACATCTCTCAATGTATTTTGTGTTATTGAGCTCTCGACGAACGTCTATGCCAAGGATGTCTAGATTGTCCTTCATTGGTAATATTGCATTCTGAAGAGTGGGTAGGGGAAGGAAAGGGGATTTTTTCGCTGTAAATGCACACGCCTGTGTTTTGTGGGCATTGAACTCGACCAAGTTCTCGGCACCCCATTGGGAGATACTGTCGAGGCTTCGGTCGAGATCACCCACGAGATGTCGTCTCTCCTCCTCTATCACAGATCGCCCCGCCGTCGGACGAACCGAGTAACTCCCGTGCAATGTACTGTCATCTGCATAGCAATGAATGTTCCCGAGGGAAAGCATATCATTGATATGCAGAAGAAAGAGAGTTGGTGACAGTACGGACCCCTGCGGTACCCCGGCATTCACTTGCAAAAAGCGAGAAGCCTGGCCATCGCAGAGGACCCGCACTCGGCGCTCGTTTAAAAAACTGGCAACCCAGCTGCACAGTTGAGGAGGTAGACCATATGCCGGAAGCTTGGAAAGGAGCGAAGCATGCCAGACCCTATCGAAAGCTTTGGCGATGTCCAGGCTAATAGCCAAGGACTCGCCAAACTTTTCCATAGCCCCACCCCATACATGCGTGACGAATGCCAGGAGGTCACCCGTTGATCGTTTTGGCCTGAAGCCATATTGCCGATCATTGATTAGCGAGTGATCCTCCAGGTATCGCATGAGCTGCTTATTAATAAGAAGCTCGAGCACCTTGCAAATGACTGAGGTGACAGCTATGGGTCGATAGTTGCCTGGATCGGATCGATCCCCTTTCTTGGGGATCGGTTGTACGTTCGCCTCCTTCCAGGCCTCCGGCACGAGGCCTGTAGAGTATGACAGGCGGTACAGACGCGTTAATACTGGAGACAACTCAGCAGCACATTTTCGTAGCACCACCGCCGGAATGCCGTCAGGGCCACTGGCTTTCCGCGTGTCGAGTGACCGCAGCACTGCCCGTACATCACATTGCCTGATAACAATATCAGGCATAGTGTGGCCACAGTTGGCGATGGCGGGGGGCTGCAGGCCACGGTCATCGACCCGGGAATTAGCCGCAAAGAGGTCTGCGAGCATGTCCGCCTTCTCTTGGGCTTTGTGAGCCAGTGATCCATCAGGAAAACGCAGTGGTGGCAGCGAGGGTTGACAAAAATTTGACTGTACGGCTTTGGCCAGTTGCCAGTATCCACGGCTGCCCGTGGGATGGGATGTGAGCTCCTTACCAAGCCGCGCGACGCGCTGGGCATCCGCTCTCTTGAAGGCCCTCTTGCTGAACCTAGTGGCCCGATTGTACGCTGCTTTGAGGCGGTTCACGTTCGGGTCACGTGCCGCCCGAGCCCTGACCCAGGCGCGATATGCCGACTGTTTTTTCTGGACAGCCTCGGCACATTCACGCCCGAACCAGGGGCGAGCTTTGCGGATGCTGGCGACATCAGTGAAAGGGATATAATATTCTATCCCTAGACTGATCTCGCCAGCAATGGCAGCAGCGCTATCCGAAGGCGCCTTCCCTAGAAAGCAGCGCTGGCTCCACGGGATGGACGCAAAGTAATCGCGGAGACCGTCCCAGTCTGCCGACGAGTAGTGCCATAGTCGTCGAGTCATTTGTTCAGCACGAGCAGGCGGTGGCACTTGGAAGCTGGCGTGCTCCACACAGTGGTCGGATGTGCCCAGTGGGGCGCGTACCGACACACTGTACTCGGCTGGGCGACTCGTCAGCAGTAGATCCAGCAAGGCGGGCGTGTGGTCTGACCTGTCAGGTATCCGGGTGATCCCCCGTACCATCTGGGTCAGCCCGTGGGAGAGAGCGAATGCATGGGCGGTTCGTCCCGCATGATCGGTCCTAAGGGACCCCAGCCACTCAACGTGATGACCGTTAAAGTCCCCCAGGAAAACCAGGTCAGCGTTCGGGAACCGCACCTGCGCATCGTCAGCCATCTCGCTGAGGTATTCGAAAAGCCTTGTTGTCCCAGTGTCCCCTGTGTGGGAGCGGTAGACGCACACGTAGATCTGGCTCATGGAGCCATGATCCACGTGCAGCCAAAGGACGGAGTAGGAGGGGTTCTCCAGACAGCGCAACCGGCGGCAGCAAACATCCGCCCTAACGAACACGCACACCCCGGCTTTATCGCGGAATTGTTCTTCAATGATATAGCCCGGGTAACAGAGGTACGACGTGTCGTCAGGGCGGCGTATCTGTGTCTCCGTTAGGAACATCACAGAAGGCCGTGCCGACTCCAGGTGATGGTGGACGGTATCGAGGTTTGCATGGAGTCCGCGGATATTCGCGAACTCCACCTCAAACGAAGTCAACTTTGTGGGGTTTCTAGGGGCCGCTGTGTACCGTCTATTCTCTTGTTGCACTGTCATTTTGAAATATGGGGAAGCGTGAAGACAGGGCGATATTTGGTGCGGCAGTAAGTGACAAAGTGCAGAGGCTAGCTTCGTCTAGAACCGTGTGGTTAGGTCGGAGCCGACCCGCCGGACGGAAGGGCTCCCAAACCCCCCTGATGCAAGGCCGCCGCTACCCCACACCGGTTACCACCCGGAGCGGCGACCCCACAACAGGATTATGCGCAACATGTGGGGCAGCCTACTGGGGTGGTTGGTCCCAGGCGGGCCCCATGACTATGTTGCGGGCGGCCGCGGCAACGCCGTTGCTAAGGGTCTCCCTGGCCGGCGAATCGACCCACACCACCCACACTAGACTCAGCTTCGCCCCCACTGGACCCCTGCCTGCCGCACCATACACCGCCCCGGGCCCGGCAGTGCAGCTGCTGAACCCCTAACGCAACCCAGCCTGGGCTGGGTTACTTGGGGGGCTTTAGCACAGCTGCACGGTGGTACCCCCCCGGACCAACACTGTTGTACCACCTGGTATCCACGTAGGGGCCAAAGCCACCACATGGGTACCGTAATATACGAACCTCGTCCGTTAATCAGCAGGTGCGCCACTAGCAGGTGAGGTCGCTGGGGCCCGATAGATGTAAGAAGGACCCCTTTGCACCCAAACAAACATGCATCGGGTTAGTTTGCTGTACGAAAGCAATCATCTAGCAAGTGAAATTGGTTAACCATTGACGGAACGGTAGTGTATTGAACGACATCAAAATGTGGAACGTTGGCTTAGGTAAATGATTTTACAAAGAGTTATTGGGAATTCTATCCCACCGTGACTGAGGTTATCGAAGATAACCGATGGAACTAAGGTGGGGTAGAATGGGTGGGCATTCTGTCCCACCTTTATCTATCTTAAAATGTGATCTTAACGTGTTCATGTTAACAAACATGCATCGGGTTAGTTTGCTGTACGAAAGCAATCATCTAGCAAGTGAAATTGGTTAACCATTGACGGAACGGTAGTGTATTGAACGGCATTAAAATGTGGAACGTTGGCTTAGGTAAATGATTTTACAAAGAGTTATTGGGCATTCTACCCCACAGAGTTATTGGGCATTCTACCCCACCGTGACTGAGTTAACAAACATGCATCGGGTTAGTTTGCTGTACGAAAGCAATCATCTAGCAAGTGAAATTGGTTAACCATTGACGGAACGGTAGTGTATTGAACGGCATTAAAATGTGGAACGTTGGCTTAGGTAAATGATTTTACAAAGAGTTATTGGGCATTCTACCCCACAGAGTTATTGGGCATTCTACCCCACCGTGACTGAGGTTATCGAAGATAACCGATGGAACTAAGGTGGGGTAGAATGCCCAATAACTCACTACTAGTGCAGAGCGACAGTTCCAGAAACTGGTGGGAGAGCTGGAGTTGGGTGCTCAGAAACCCTCACAACTGCTGCGCAGGATGCGCGACCTGGGGAGGCACACCCAGACGTCAGAACAGACGCTGCACAACCTATGGCTGTCGCGCCTACCAGCATCGGTACGGGCCGTGTTGACGGTCAGCCAGGACCAGAGTTTGTTGAACCTGGCGAACATAGCAGATAAGATTATGGAGAGTGTGCGAAATGGAGAGATAGCTGAAGTTAGCAGCGCCGCCAGAACCAGCAGCCAGTTACCGATGGCTGAAGTATTATCGCAGATGCATAAACTTAATCTAGAAATAGCATCACTACGTGAAGAAGTCGCGGAGCATCGGCGGAGCAGTTTCCGGGGTCGCGGAGGTCGCGACCAGTCCCGGCGTCGATCGAGTTCGAGAACGCCATCAGACCACAATTGGCTATGCAGATGGCATTTTAGGTACCGAGACAGGGCGACGAGGTGCGAGAAGCCGTGCGCGTGGAAACCACCTGCAGCACCACCGGCGGAAAACGAGCGCCGGTGCGATCAAGGGTAGCGGCAGTGATCGTACCGGGTAGTAATCATCGCCTCAGTGTGTTTGATAGAGAAAATGGACTTAAGTTTTTAGTAGACACCGGGGCGAATGTGTCCGTAATCCCGGCCAACTCCAAACAGAAATCATCAGGTGAGCACTGTATAAGTTATACGCGGCAAATGGAAGTGAGATAAAAACCTACGGTGTTAAAATATTACATGTGAACATAGGCCTTCGGCGACCTTATCGTTGGACTTTCGTTGTCGCCGAAGTGACTCAACCAATATTAGGTGCGGATTTTTTAGAACACCACGCATTAATTGTAGATTTAAGTGCACGTAAGGTAATTGACAGAGAAACTAAATTGTTGACGCTATGCAGTATAACCACCTATGATAATTTGTCCATTACTACAGTAGAAAATAATCATCCTTTTAGTAGTTTGTTGTCAGAATTCCCAGAGATTACTAAACCTGTCTCATTAAAAAATATGGACAACGAGTCTGGCAACGAGGTGTATCATTACATAGAGACGACTGGGCCACCCGTTCATGCCAGAGCGCGGCCCCTGCCGCCAGATAGGTATCATAAGGTGAAACAGGAATTTAAGTTAATGCAGGAACTAGGTATCTGCAGGCCATCGAAGAGCGAATGGGCCAGCCCGCTGCATGTGGTGGCGAAGAAGAATGGGGATATTCGACCCGTGGGAGCCTACAGGCGGTTGAACGCCATTACCAAGCCGGATCGATATCCTGTGCCCAGACTGCTCGACTTCAACTACATATTGGCAGGTAAGAATTTTTTTTCTAAGTTGGACATCAACAAGGCGTATCATTTAATCAAGATAGCACCAGAAGACGTCAAGAAGACGGCGGTAATCACCCCATTTGGTTTGTTTGAATTTTTACGGTTAAATTTCGGGCTCAGGACGGCCAGTCAAAATTTTCAAAGATACATGAATAACACAGTACTAGAAGGCCTAGATTTTCTATTCTGTTTTATAGACGATGTAATTATAGCTAGTGACTGCCTGGAGAGCCATAAGGGGCACTTACGAAAGGTAAGTATTTGAACGATTTAACAAATATGGTATAACAATAAATTTAGCTACGTGTGATTTTGGCAAGGAAAGCATAGAATTTTTAGGTTACCAGGTCTCGACTGAAGGTATTCGTCCACTCGACCTCCAAGTAGAGGCAATAGTGGAATACCCCCGGCCGGACAACGTGGAACAGCTGCGCCGATTTTTGGGTATGGTGAATTTTTATAGGAACAGTATTCCCCACGCAGCTGAGCATCAATCGGTATTAAATGAGTTTCTAAAAGGTGCCAAAAAGAAGGACAAAACCAAAATTTCATGGTCGCAGGAGTCAATAGAGGCATTTGATAAATGTAAGAAGGGTCTTATAGAGGCGGTCATGTTATCGCACCCGGTAAGTAATGTACCCTTAGCTTTACATACGGACGCGTCGGATACATGCGCGGGAGCAGCACTGAACCAGTACACCGATGGTAAATGGGTGCCGTTAGGATACTTCTCAAAGAAGTTTACTAAAGCTCAACAAAAGTATTCTACGTACGATAGGGAGCTTACCGCGATATTTCTAGCCATGAGACATTTCAGATACTTGTATGAGGGGAGAGAATTGATTATTTTTACAGACCATAAGCCCCTAACATTTGCATTCAGTAAAGTCGAATCGAAAAGCGAAACGCCTCGACGTACACGGCAGTTGCTCTACATCAGCGAATTTACAACGGATGTAAGGTACGTCGAGGGCAATAACAATGTTACTGCTGACGCGTTCTCGAGAATTGAAACCATACACTGCCCGACAACATTCGATTACGCAGAATTAGCAACCGCACAGGAACAGGATGTCGATTTAGCAAAATTATTAAAAGAACAACAGTCCAATTTTTGTTTAAAGAAAATGATTGTACCTAACTGTAATAAGCTTATTTATTGTGAAATATCAACCAAAAGTTGCAGGCCTTATTTGCCAGAGAATTTTAGGAAACTGGGATTTCAATCAGTACACAATGTATGTCACCCGGGTATAAGGGCAACGCGTAAATTAGTAGCGCAAAGGTATTTTTGGCCGAGTCTTAATAGATTCATTGGTCAATGGGCGAAAACGTGTGTTCTGTGCCAAAAGAACAAAGTAGGCAGACACACTGTTTCAGAGTTACAACAATTCCCGGAGGCTGATAGGTTAGGCCACGTACATATTGACACGTACATATTGATTAGTAGGCCCGTTAGCACCCACGAAAGAAAATTATAGGTACCTAATAACGATGATAGATAGAGGATAAGAGATAGATAAGAGATCGCTGTTTAGTGATAAGGCCGCCATTTGTACATTCTCATAAATTGTTTCATATGCATATTTGTATTGATGTACAAAAAAGTTTAAAAATAAATAAATAATAATAAATAGGTGTTAAAATAAATTTTATGTTAAAGGACTAAAACAGTACGATATTTATTAGAATGTGCTTCGGGAAGGATGCTTGTTACTCAGTCACACGTAATCCATTAAGCAGATTTGAATGAAAATTAGCACATAGATAGACCATTGCTACACTTTTTATCCTATTAATGTGTCCTCGTAGAAAATCGTAAACGAGAAAGCTATTCCTCGGTTTTAAATTCTAAAATTGCAACATAACTAGATTTAAATGTGCCTCAAAAATTTTAAACAAAATTTTTAATACGTTAAACAAATAGAACCAAAGACTGTTAGTTTAAGGCCAACTGTTAGTTATGAAAATAATCTTTTATTCGTATCATTACATACTTAATAACAATAAATGAATATACACACTCAAGTTTAGCAGTTAAGTTTAATTTTATATTCAAATCTATATTTATGTAGTTTATGGATTTCAAAGACCAAAATTAGCAAAGACAGCAACCTTAGTATCGTCATGGTACCTATATAAAGATGAAGCCTGAAACTGTGGTATGTCAGCTTAAGTAGTCTCATAGGCGCCTTGTAATCCAGCATCGTAATACAGACTCTCCTTAATATTCTTTTGCTATGCAGTCAAAGCAGACGGCAGCTTAGCTTTCGCTGTAAGTTGTAAAGCGCTGAACGAAATTAATGGCTTTCCTTCCTAGAGCACCTGCCTGCAGGCTTAATCCAGCCAGTAATGCACTACCGCCCACCACGTTGCATCACGATGAAAAACTTGTTACAAGTTTGCTGTGAACGAGTTTGTGTATCCAAGTTTAAATCGGAACTTGTAAGTTAAGCGTAAACTGTATTAGATAAGCCAGGCCGATATTAACACTTGTATATCGTTTTCATTAAATTATAAGAAAACTAAGTTTGAAAATTTATAGCAAGTAAATTCAATATATTTCGTAGATCAAAACGTTATTCAAGTATTATCTTGATTGGGAGTTTACGAATCAGACCGTTTTTATGTCAGTTAGTAAAGTGGTAGTTTTACCTACACTTTCTAAAGTATACCTTATAAAGGGACCAGACTAAAATTGGTAGTAATGTAACTTTTCGTGAAGATCTACTACTTAGATCAAACGCAACATCCTTAAGTCTGTTACTGGATTGTGGTGCATTCTTTCGAATAAGATTTTTTTATGTTTGGTTCGCCAAATTGACGCCGCCCGCCTGGTGGTAAGTCGACGACCTACTGAGGTGCCTCTTCACGCTCCGCTTAATGAACCCAGGATTATATGTGGGAGGAAACACGTGCACAGGCAGGGCGTTCCAGGCCACTATCGTTCGGCAGAAAAACGAACGTTTAAAACGTTCGGTTCTCGCGAACATGCTATCCAATGTGTGGGAGTGGCATCTCTGCCCGGCACGAGTTGTTCGGGATCGGAAGGAAGAGGGTGGGATCAGATTGAAGAGCTCTTCAGAACACTCGCTGTGGTAAATACGGTAGAATGCGGCCAAGGAAGCTATTGTTCGGGGCTGAGCTAGCGGCTCAAGGCTTCCCGTTACCTCCGGACAATCTATAATACGGATAGTCCGTCGCTGCATAGCGTCGAGAGCGTCCAGCAGATACTTCGCGGAGCCGTCCCAGAGGTGAGAGCAGTATTCGACGCAGGGTCTAATCTGCGTCTTGTATAGCAGACACCTCTGGTCCGGTGTAAAGAATCTCTTTACCTTATTCAGTATTCCTAGTTTCCGCGAAGCTAGCCCTATACATCTTTCCATGTAGTTTTTATTATTGAGCTCTCGACGAACGTCTATGCCAAGGATATCAAGGTTGTCCTTCATTGGTAATAATGCATTCTGAAGAGAGGGTAGGGGAAGGAAAGGTGATTTCTTCGCAGTAAATGCACACACCTGTGTTTTGCGGGCATTGAACTAGACCAGGTTCTCGGTACCCCATTGAGAAATACTGTCGAGGTTACGGTCGAGATCAGCCATGAGTCGTCGTCTCTCCTCCTCTCAGATCGCCCCGCCGTCGGACGAACCGAGTAACTCCCGTGCAGTGTGCTGTCATCTGCATAGCAATGAATGTTCCCGAGGGATAGCATATCATTGATATGCAGAAGAAAGAGAGTTGGTGATAGTACGGACCCGTGCGGTACCCCGGCATTCACTTGCAAGAAGCGAGAAGCCTGGCCATCGCAGAGAACCCGCCCTCGGCGCTCGTTTAAAAAGCTGGCAATCCAGCTGCACAGTTGAGGAGGTAGACCATATGCTGGAAGCTTGGAAAGGAGCGAAGTATGCCAGACCCTATCGAAGGCTTTGGCGATGTCCAGGCTAATAGCCAAGGACTCGCCGTGCCTTTCCATAGCCCCACCCCAGACATGTGTTACGAATGCGAGAAGATCACCCGTTGATCGTTTTGGCCTGAAGCCGTATTGTTGATCATTGATTAGCGAGTGATCCTCTAGGTATCGCATGAGCTGCTTATTTATAAGTAGCTCAAGCACCTTGCAAATGACTGAGGTGACAGCTATGTGTCGATAGTTGCCTGGATCGGATCGATCCCCTTTCTTGGGGATCGGTTGTACGTTCGCCTCCTTCCAGACCTCTGGCACGAACCCTGAAGAGTATGATAGGCGGTACAGACGCGTTAATACTGGAGACAACTCAGCTGCACATTTTCGTAGCACCACCGTCGGAATGCCGTCAGGGCCACTGGCTTTCCGCGTGTCGAGTAACCGCAGCACTGCCCGTACATCACATTGCCTGATAACAATATCAGGCGTAGTGTGGCCACAGTTGGCTATGGCGGGGGGCTGCAGGCCACGGTCGTCGACCCGGGAGTTAGCCACAAAGAGGTCTGCGAGCATATCCGCTTTCTCTTGGGCTTTGTGAGCCAGTGTACCATCTGGGTAACGCAGCGCAGCGTATGTACTATTATATAGCAATATAATCTGAACGTTTTATTGGTTACTTTAGTACACAGCGCCCACTTGCTTGTTGTTGCTGGCTGCTTACCATCAGTCTTCTTTGAAAATCAAAGAAAAAAATAGCACTTATTTAGATGGTATCGTAATTATATCGTGTGTTAGATTTTTTCACGTGACCCTCTCTGATCTGATATTTCATTTATCAGTTCACTTCGAACTCATATGATAAATATGCGTTCGAAGTGAACCTGATAAATGAAATCAGATTTTTATCAAAATAGAAACCAGAAAAGTTATTTTCTCCATTTGTAAAATATGAAATTAATCCACACCGTACTGCCTGTGTGATTCAAGGGGGACGTCAGTGCGCTCAGAGCAGATTTGATTTATTACATCAGGAAATATTAATCGAGTTCCATTCTAAGGAAAAAAAAACATTTTCATCATGGAAATGCAAACATAGATTCTCTTTTCTTTTCTCAATTATTGATTCTGTTTTGAAAGTATTTTGTTCGAATACAAGAAAGCTCACGGGAGCGACTTCATTTTCTAAGCGTTTGTTACTCTCTAACTTCAGCACTTAGCTTATTAAATTGTACCCACCTATTGAGGTGCGAGAATTATTATAACTTAGGCAATATGTTGGATATTAGAGCGGGCTAATTATTGTACAATTTCTTCAATTTAATTTTCAGTCTTCACACATTACTGATAACTGCTTCGGTAGTGCATCGGTTTTCGACTCCGGAGTCTCGGGTTCGATTCCCGGGTCGAATCAAATATTATTTTATATGTTTGTTTCGGAGATTGTGTAGGGAGATCAAATAGTAGTAAATTTTGGTATGTATTTAGAAATTAAATATGCATGTTTATCCGTGCCTTGGAGAGCAAGTTAAGCCGCGTTCGGTTCCGTCGTCATACGAACATCTACGGCAGTCGTATTTGGAGCCCTAAAACAAAATCTGACCATTCTTACTATAGTATTATACATATATTTTGATAGCGCCCATGGGTTGTGGCAGTTGGCAGTCGCTCCACGGAAAATATCGAAAATGAGCTGCATCGCAGTTAGACTTGAAAGCCGATTCCAACTAGGTTGGGAAAAGGCTCGGTGGATGATGATGACGACACATTACTATCGTTCATTGTCTCGCCCAAGGTTTTCGATTAAGATTGACTCACAGATGTGGCAGGCATCAGTAGTTACATCCTCTCTCAGAGTCTTCCTCCTCAAGTATAATGGTGATGCGTCATGATTTCCTCGCAACTACTTAGAACGTCTTATTTAGTACAGCTAGTCTGAAATTCAAGCAGAAAACCTTTAAAGTGTAGACGAGTTAATAAAGTTATCCTTCAAAGTCGTTCGGGATATTTCATTACTGAGTCTGAACGTCCTAATGCTGTTTGAATAGCGACTTGCAAGGATTCTTAGTATGACGTACTCTTGGAAAAGAATATTATGGTGAAAAATAACACATTTTTGTAAACCTTGGCATGATTATCTCTTATCCAATTTTTGGTAACTATAGAATGACTTTAAGTTTTTAACTAAAATTTTAGTCAGAGAGTATTAAATAATAAGAAGAAACATTTTAATGTTTCTTTACATTGAGGCTTCGGAACTACTGGACCAATTTGAAAACTTACTTCACCTATAAGCTACATTGTTAGCAAGTAGGCCGTATTAAATCGGGTTAGTCACTAACTGGACACGAAGAACTCGACACACGTGTGGTCAGTTTGCGAAAATCAACTGTAGAACATCGCATTCTTTCGTCATCTGGACACACCATGATTGTTACGTGTGTCCAGATAGCGAAACTTAAATAAATCACTTTTAAGTTGTCGTCAACTGGACACACATAGGTTTTTTTGCAAAAAAAAACCGTACAGTCAGGTTGAGAATCGTTTCAACCATCGAATTTAAAATTAATGAGTTCGGCCAAACGGGTTCCTATTTCGACTTTAGAAATAAAACCAATACGACAATTATTGAAAATAATTTAGTACTTATCTAAGTACCTACCTGTACTTTTATTACAAAAAAAGGGAAATTTTAATATTAAGGTGAAGTGTTAGTTGGGAGGTATTGAAACGATCGGAGTAACAGTATGTGATTGATTTTATTATCGAAATGTATTCGTATTTATATCATACAAGTATATTCTTGGCTTGACACAAACAGATTTAAATGAGCTTGAATCTAAACAAAAGACGAGTATAATATACCTAAACATTTGTAGTACTTATAATTCCTCGCTTGCACCTGATTGGAGAGTTCAATTATAAGGAGGTGTGGCTTATGGCTTATACGCAGGTAGAAACTGGTAGAAGCTTGTAGAAGGGACTAGAACTGCCTTCTCTTATGATGTGACGTCAGAGGTGGTGCTGCGTTTAGTCTGCTTGCCTACTCGGTACAAAGGTATTTGGCGTAGACTGAATATTGCACTTGCGATTGAGCTAAAATATCATGATTGTTCACATGAAATCATTCATGTCTCTTTTGATCGCGACTAGAAGGTTCTAGTCGCGATCAAAAGAGACATGAATAATCAGGTGATTATTGTGAAAATCTAAACAGATTAAGATTCTAAAGGAATAGATAAGAATCTCGTTTTTCGCCACGTCACCATCATGATTATGATCAGTTGTTTTTAGTACCTATGATCATACCTTGACAAGACGAATTTTTCGAGTAATGCCACATTTAAGTTCCCTAAATCTTTATTGCTCTACATATTTGTATCCATCTTTTAATAGAATAAGATGACTTCTTTGCAATTAGAATTTGTGAGCAACTGATGGGCTTTCTTTAACTTCTTCTAGATACATACTTGTCTTTATATGACAAATAGATAAGCTTTTATGAACAAATAAATCATAAAAGATATACTTATTTCACCTGCTTTAGAAGGAGATCCAACTACACCATTACAATGCCGTTTAGTGCTAACCAGAGGCAATGCACGTAGGTGTGGAATTAACTAAAATAAACCGGCCAAATGAAGAAGAAGTAGAAGTTATCCAATCCATTATAGTTTTCGTTGAAAGTTCATTACATGGACTACCATCATAAATATTTTCAGCTATTTAGAGCCACCCGTTTAGATTTTAGAAGGGAGGGGGATACCCTCTGGTTTTCCAAAAAAAATTGCTATAAAGTTGAATTTCTCGCAAACGAATACTTAAATCAAAAATCGTATTAGCAACCTACAAAAAAATATTAATCAAAAATAATAACAAATCGAAAAAAGACACCACACACACAAAAAGACCTTACTTACACACTCTCTCTTTTTCCCTCTCTCGCCATGTCTCTCTTATTGAATCCATAATCTGTAGGTATTATAAAATTGTAAACGAGCGGTGTTTGTTGGTAGGTACATGGGAAGTAGATGCAATACCGTTGTTTTAGTTTTTGGTATGTATGTCTGTCGTATGCGACTGTACTTTGTCACGAATTCGGGTAAAATGAGAAAGTGTGTCCAGTTTACGACAACTAAAACGTGATTAATTTAATTTTCGCTATCTGGACACACGCAATAATCTTGGTGTGTCCAGATGACGAAAGAATGCGATGTTCTACAGTTGATTTTCGCCAACTGACCACACACGTGTGTCGAGTTCTTCGTGTCCAATTAGTGACTAACCCATAAAATCACGCTATAATCAAAAATCAAAAAAATGTTGCAAATATACGTGATATTTGAGCGAAGCGAGCCGAAGGCGAGCGGAGCTCTCAACGTGTCACTCAAATTATTTTTCAAACGATTTATGTTAAATTGTTTCTCGGCGCATACTCGGCCGATTTCGGATTTTCTTGCACTCATCAAAAGCTTACAGAATTACCCAGGTTATTAAGATGCCAGAATTTTGAATTTAAACTCGCTTCGCTCAAATATATGCTGCAGCGTAACGGTACGTTTCGCGACTGCGGCGACCGGCGACCTAGTTACTACGCAGACGAAGTCAGTAGTAAACATTAAAGGTGTATGGGCACCGCAAATAGATTCTTTGGTAGGTATAGGTCCGTGTGTAGGTGTTTATCTATATATAGAAATGGGGAATGTCCCCCTTAGCTCTCGAGAACTGTTTATGCTCCAATGAGGGTTGACCCCTCTATGGATAGCCCTCGATCTGGAGGCAAGCCAAAAAATCGAAAATTTGACCTAGTGCCAAGGGGTCAAAAGTTATAGGCCAAAACCTATGGCGTGGTGCGGCGCAAAGCACCGCGCAAGACACCGTACTAGTGTGAAAGAAAGGGAATTCCATTCCAAGTCCTATATGGCTTTTTAATATCATTTGACACAACTGTGACACAGTTCTAAACTAATACGCTTATGTCGTCCATAATAGCACTGTCTGTCACTTTCAGCGATAGGCCGCAATTTTCTCCATGTTTAAATGTCAATTATTGAAATAAATAAATAAATAAAAATAAAAATTTCATCAAATTTGTATTCAACATTCCTGGTTAATTTGAATGTTCATGAGTTTACTACACAAGCTATACATTAAAAATAAAATATTGTGGTCCCAAACAAAAGTCACGTTTAGCAACAATGTGAGTTGGAACGTGAAGAGCGTAGAGTTTAATACGCCACTGCCTCGACAGATCAGACCGACTGTAAATTTTCCCGGTTAGAGGACGCGAACGTGCCCTGTCCCTTGTGAATAATTGTGTACCAAGTAGGAAAATTATCATGGTTCCAGAAGACTGAGACTGATAATATTAACCTCTCAGGGTAACTAATAAGTAGGTACTATAGGCTACTATAGTACTTTGTGTAGTTACTATGGAGTAATTAAACATTTCATTTTGAAATGCAATTCATCACTGTCTAACTTTAAGCAGTAAAACTGCACTTATCAGCTTTATGTGATGAATTATTCTTAACATCAACTAACTACATAATACGTAGATAGTTGATGTTGAGTGATGTTACATGTTATAGGTGCGTAATGTTCATAACGTTGCCTATTTTTAGTATAAACGTTATTATTACAACGTTCTTAACCACAATACACAAACACGTCATGAATATTTATAAAAAAATAGAACTATCCAATTTGAGCACCTTCGTCTTGAAAATACGTTAGGAAGATTTTTTACTATTAAGTATAACTAATAACTGATTCTGCAGCTCCCATACAAGGTTTTGTCCTGGGTGGGATATGAACCCTCGATGAATTCAGCTTTAGGCTGTGTCACTAGAACACATACTGAAGAAAGCAACCTGCAAGAAATCGCAGATTTCCAATAAAAGTATAGAGCTGAAAATACCGCAATGCAGCGCCTTTATGTGAACATTTGTAAGTTGAATTTTATATTTTATCACATGTACAAGGAGCGTAAATGTATGTTTGTACTCGTAGGTCGTTTTAGTTCACGGACATTAAATTTGCAATAAAAGACATAAAAGTTTCTGAGAAGTTTCTAGCGTTACCACTAAAACAATTCACATACTTGAAAGTCGTAAATAAAACTCTTTGTAGGTGCAGACATCTAGAACTTTTATTCACACTGTATCGATCACTCGTAGGAAATGTTGAGCGTTTGGTCATTGACTCCTTTATCGAATTAGTAAAATAACAATACATACAGTTACAGGTTTCGTGAATAACCCAGAATTGATATAGATTCATGAAGGTATAACACACCTGATTCCTTATACATTGTACCACCAGCGTGTAAGAATAAAAAATGTAAAAATTGTTATAGATGCTCGAAAGCAAGTATGAAAGGAAATCAACTATATTTGATTTTATATTTATAATTCACGAGCTACGTGCTGGGCCGATCTGACTCCCACCTTTATACTTTTTTCTATTATTTCCAATAATATTAGGAAAGTTGTACAGTCACGTTGGTAACATTTTGCTAATTTGTCTTCCGTCGGCCTTCGAGCCTTATCCAAACATTGATCAGAAAGTAAGTAGGTAGGTTGAATAAAACCTGTAGCGCTTTAGTGTAATCTTTAATTAATGGAACTGATTCACGGGGTTGGAATTGTAACATTACCAAAAACGTTAGGTATTCATCAATTTGAGGTGCAATCAATTTTACAAACATGATCACGTCTGTTTCCCTGAAGGAACCATCCACTTTTCATAAGTACTTTTGTTGGTCTCACGTATTAAAGGGCCTATTGACGCTAACTGAGTACTTTTATGTTTACCAGGGCTTAGTACATTGATCGGGTGGTGGAGATCTAACATTATTTAGTTCTCAAAACAAATAAACTCTAACTTTTACCAACGTGAAGAATATTTACTCGGGGTATTCATAATATAATTATAACAATGCACTGAATACTGATCGTTGTTTTTGTTATTTCACCGTATTTTGAAAACAACATGCAACTTACCGATGTGTCACGCACGCATAATAATTTTATTTACTGCTCGAGTTACGCACCAGCTATTCATATCAAAATACTGTGTGGTTCTACTGTTATACACTCGACTTACTGATCTATAGAACCAAAACATATACTCCTACTGAATTGTTGTATTTATTCAACGAGTATAGAATGAATGAATGAAAAAATAAAAATAAAGAATTGTTTGTAAATTAGTACAATATTAATAACCTTAGTCGTGGCTAGTCTAAATTATATTATTGATCGTGCGACCTCCCTAAGCCTGCGACTTCAGAGGGTCGGGTTTGACCCCCGTGTCGAGTCAAATATTTGTACAGTTCGCGAGGGATAAGCGCGCACGAAAAGTTGAGTAAAAACTCTTTTTGTAGTTGTGTGTACACATGTGTGTGTGTAAAAGAGGTCACAATATAATAATATGTATACGTTCACGTACACTGCACTCACACAAATGCAAAGCTCCTCTTATCCCTCGCGAACTGTACCTACCTACCATCTGAAAAAATTTTTGTTTCGGAGTTAGATATTTTTGTATATAACTATTATGTTAAGTACCGATAGTTTTTAGTTTAAATAGTTTAGTTTGTAGTTTATGTTAAAGCTTTTCTTAATAGTATTTTTCTGTATTTTAGAAACACATGTTTTTTTATTAATAATTTAAATTTAAATTATATTAATATTAGAAGTAGGTACCGATATTTAAAGTATAATTCATCTAGTTCCCATATCACTAGTATTAGTGTGTTACATAGTTTGTGTGTAAATAATTTTAGAACTTACTTAGGTATATATGTATATACCTCTTAGTATCTAATTATAACTTTACGTTCAGTTGGGTAAAGTCAGTACGAGTAGATTGATCAGTAATGGCCACCTAATACAATACAATGCGCCACAGTTTCCAAATGAACAATCCGATAATGGCTGGTTATTTGTTCTAGGGACCGTATCAAATGACAAATTGCCACACTCGGCGATCCTAAAGAAACGATCCGGAAACAGATTCTGTAATTTAGCTGAAACCTTCTAAACGTTAAATCATGTATCCGATACCATTAGGGAAGCTTTCACTTGGAATCTTTTGGTCACTTAATTTTTAATTAATCAAAGTAAAACGGAGTATATTTTTGCATTTTAAAGCAATGAGTTTGCTTAAACTATTCTTAAAATCATCATCATCATCATCTACCTGCCCTTATCCCAATTATTTGGGGTCGGCGCAACAAGTCTTTCTCCTCCACACATCCCTATCTGACGTTATCTCTTAAGTCACTCCTCTCCTTGTCATGTCCTCTTTCACACATTCCATCCATCTTTTCTTTGGCCTACCTCTACTTCTTAAACCCTCTACAGTCATACTTTGCACCTTTCTTACCACATTGCCTTCCTCTCTTCTCATAACATGTCCATACCATGACAGCCGCTCGCTTCTCAATTTTTCGTTCACTGGTGCAACTTTTAAACTTCCTCTAATATACTCGTTCCTTACCCTATCCATTCTTGTCACGCCACACATCCATCTTAACATTCGCATATCCGCTACATTCAGATCACAAAAACAGTAAATAGTAAATAGATCACAAAAACTTAAAAAAATAGCGCGATGTAGAAATTATGAATATGATATGAAGCAAAAATTCGATGTTGTCGGTAGTGGTCATCGTAGCTCAGTTGGCAGAGCACTCCCCTGTTAGGGAAAGGCCGTGGGTTCGAGTCCCACCGATGACATCAGTTTTTGTGATCTATTTATAATTTCTTTCTTAATATTTTAAGAATAGTTTAAGAGAACTCATTGCTTTAAAATACAAAAATATCTGGATTTGGTAAGGATTCTTCTAAAAATTCAGTGTTTAAATATCGTTGTAACACGATACACTGGTACCGTTAGTTCGGTAGAACTGCGGTAGGTGGATCCAACGCTAACCTTAATAGCGCGATGTAGAAATTATGAATGTCTTAAATTTCCAATTAAATAAAACTTATTTAAAAAGAAATATTGGTAAAGAATAATAATCAAATCTGTGACTGATCCACCGAGTCTTTTCCCAACCCTTTTTCAAAATAACAATAAGTTAAAAAAATAGGTACCAATCGAATCAAAGGACCTTCTACTAAAATCGGTAAAAATACTTCAGTTATTAAATCTGTGATTATAAGCATAAAATAAAATAAGAATTGTTTAAGTAAACAATGCTACTTCAACAAAATTTAGTTTTTAAGTGCAAAGGATAGAAATATTGTGACAGTAAATTCTGTCTTTAACTTTTTAGTATTCCCCGTGTGACAATACAAGTCACAGTTCTTATCTTGTAAGGTGGGTTTAGCCAAAGTGCTGCAATATATTTCGAACCTTTGTGTACCTAAGCTCTCACATGCTTGCAACCGTATTTTAAAGTAACAATGCAATCGAAGAAAGGTGCAATAGGTACTAGGAATCTAAAGTACCTCTGTTGTGTTATTTACTTACCAAGTAGAATTTTATAAAGCCATGTGTTTGCAACTTCAACAAACTAGGTAATGTCGTACATGAATGTCGGTTTAGCGTTTCATTATTATGACATAAATATTGTAAGCTGTTCTCTCTGAGACAGTCTTGAGAATGCCTCGTGTAGAGGTGAAACATATGTCGACGTTGTAATGTAATCTTCAATTTTAGCGAAATAATGCTATGAATTAAAAGTTTTAACATCATATTTACCATTGCTTTGTCATGGACTTTCGTCAGGTAACGCCTGATTCCATCCAATATTGTAAGTTTTATATAAGAAGGTTTTTTTTTATTCTGCTTGACCGCGGCCACTCCCATGTCCATTGCTACGGGCGTCTCTGGTGACACTAGAAGGTATTTCCAGTGGCGCCCGGCGGACTTGGTCACGTCGTGGCCTCTTCGGGGGTTTGGTCGGAATCTAAAAAAAGGTTTACATTGGTCAAGCTTTTATGGCTGGTGTACATTGGTCAAGCTTGTAGTACAGTAGCCAAGTACAGTGAACAAGGACAGTGGTGTAAACCAATCGCACAGTAGCGAGTCAACTTGGCTTGCAACCTGGCTTGCAAGTGGATCTGAATAGAATGGCTTTCTATTTTTTGGACAGTGATCCCCCCCCGCCCGACACTTGACTCGCCACTGGCGTAGTGTAAACAGTAAAATTTAGTACAGTGCATAAGTGAGCGGCTTCAAGACGTGTTGTTTAATTCATAGCTTGTTCCTTTTTCTAAAGAAATGGCGGGAAAATGGTCCGAGGTCACCACAATGCACACAGTACCCTAAATAAATTGTGCATTTAATATAGATTAATATGGCCGTTTACAGCGTGTAATTTAAATGAATAGTTTTGGGAGATATTACAGATTTAAAATGCAGGGACATAGATGTTGCGGCGATCATTCGTATTTCATCAGACGTATTTTTTGACGAGACTCGTCCATTTTGCCAGAGGAAAGACACTAGACTGGCCGTAGTGTAAACAGTCACTGTCCAGACTCGAAATACTCGCCACTGTACCTGCACTCGCCACTGTACTAAAAGCTTGACCAATGTAAACCAGCCTTCAGGAATAGCTTGCATAATATGGACAAAAACAACGAGTCGAATAGTGTTTTGTAACCATCGCTTGAAACTACAATACTAAAATACGATATTAATCACCATTGTCTATGAATTTCTACGAGAAACATTACATATTTATCCCTTAGATTTTATAATAATTTAGGATTAATAATCTAAGATTAAGGGAATTTCTAAATAATACCAAATTGTCAAGAGGACATTTGTTTTGACTTTTGATTTAATTACTTGTTTATTATTTGTCAATTCAGCCTGGACTTTATGTCAATCTTCAAAACATTGTTTTACATTATTAAAACTAGTAAATTAAGTCTGTTATTCAATTTGCTTTATGAACAAAAACATACGTTTACTTTAAATCTGTAGCTTTCTTACAAAAAAAACAGAATTGCAAAATGTCAATAATAATATTTTCAAAAAGTTCAGTAAGAACTACATGGGGCACACTAAAAGTTTTGCACTTCTAAGTAATCGGAACTATTTGAATTTAGAATGTTATATTTTTTTAAACGTTGCAACCTTCTTAGTAATAAAAAAAAAGGAATTGGCGGGAAATCATTTGTCAATTGTTTTTTATCACACATCAAAGTTCTACGTATGCAACGAAAATGGAATTAAGTCGAAAAGATTTTAGAGCGATGATTTTTTATGATTTTAAAAGTTCTCTCTCTCCGCAAGACTGTGCCGCTCGTCTTCAAAATGCTTTTGGGAGAGAAGCACCTTGTTTGAGTACCGTGACGCGATGGTTTGCTGAATTTGAGAGAAGTCGAGTTTCTTTATATGACGAATTTCGTGAAGGGCGGCCTTCAACTGCCGTCAATGAAAATAATGTGGCTACTGTTAAGCAGTTAATTGAAGAAAACCCGCGGATTACCTATGAGACAATTCGAGGACTATTGGGGATTGGTATGAGTCAAATTGAAGATAATGTCCCAAATTCAAAATTTACAGGATGCCTATAACTGACAAGCTTTTTTTTTTTTTTTTTTTTTATATTTAGGTCGACAAATTGACGCCACTCGCCTGATGGTAAGCTGAGGCGACGTCTGGCAATTGAGGGCGACTCTCACAGTACACAGGAATACTATAGAGAGTGGCCCTCAACTTGACGACCCTGTAATGTGCCTCTTCACGCTTCGCTTAAAGAGCCCAGGGTTATATGTAGGAGGAAACACGTGCGCAGGCAGGGCGTTCCAAGCCACCATCGTTCGGCAGAGAAACGATCGTTTAAAACGCTCGGTTCTCGCGAAGACGGTTTCCACGGTATGAGGGTGACATCTCTGCCCGGCACGCGTTGTTCGGGATCGGAAGGGAGAGGGTGGGATCAGGTTGAAGAGCTCTTCAGAACACTCACCGTGGTAAATACGGTAGAACGCGGCCAAGGAAGCAATTGTTCGGCGCTGGGCTAGCGGCTCAAGGCTTCCCGTTACCTCCGGACAGTCTATAATGCGAACAGCGCGTCGCTGCATAGCGTCGAGTGCGTCCAGCAAATACTTCGCGGAGCCGTCCCAGAGGTGAGAGCAGTATTCAACGCAGGGTCTAATCTGCGTTTTGTACAGCAGACACCTCTGGTGCGGTGTAAAGAATCGCTTTACCTTGTTCAGTATTCCTAGTTTCCGCGAAGCTAGCCCAATACATCTCTCAATGTATTTTGTGTTATTGAGCTCTCGACGAACGTCTATGCCAAGGATGTCTAGATTGTCCTTCATTGGTAATATTGCATTCTGAAGAGTGGGTAGGGGAAGGAAAGGGGATTTTTTCGCTGTAAATGCACACGCCTGTGTTTTGTGGGCATTGAACTCGACCAAGTTCTCGGCACCCCATTGGGAGATACTGTCGAGGCTTCGGTCGAGATCACCCACGAGATGTCGTCTCTCCTCCTCTATCACAGATCGCCCCGCCGTCGGACGAACCGAGTAACTCCCGTGCAATGTACTGTCATCTGCATAGCAATGAATGTTCCCGAGGGAAAGCATATCATTGATATGCAGAAGAAAGAGAATTGGTGACAGTACGGACCCCTGCGGTACCCCGGCATTCACTTGCAAAAAGCGAGAAGCTGACCTTAACCGTTTTCACAATTACTGTCTTGACAATAGGTTGGATCTAAATATACCTAAATGCTATCTATGCACCTTCACGCGTCGACCGAACCCTGTGTATTTCGATTATACGTTGGCTAATATGCCGTTGGCCAGAGTAAGTACTATTAGGGACCTAGGTGTGGTTTTTGACTCCAAATTGCTGTTCGATGACCACATAGATAATATTATAAAAAAAGCCGGGAAAGCTCTGGGATTCATCCAAAGAGTTGATTTTAAGAATGTCAATACCATCAAAATACTGTACTGTGCTTTTGTTCGCAGTCATCTCGAATATTGCTCGCAGGTATAATATTTATATTGATAGAGTGGAAGCAATTCAAAAAAAGTTTATGCGATATATACCTAACTATCTGAGCAGGTGTAGGAGGTTTCACATTCTACCTTTATATGAACGTAGAAGCATAGCCGATTTGACCCTCCTGTTCAAACTGTTGAATCACTCGATCGATTGTTCAGAGCTGCTTAGTAGGATTGGATTATGTGTGTCATCTGTGCGTCTTAGGAGACCGAAGCTACTGTATGTGCCTATAACAACTTGCACTTATAGACAGAACTCATACTTAATCAGTGTGTCGAGCGTTCAATTCACTTTGTCATACGCATGATTTGGACTTATTTTGCATGAACATTAATCAGCTTAAGGTTAGATTAAGCATGTCATTTTTTGAAGGCATGTAGTGTACCTAGTTTCAGGGCTTCTTGAGGTAAATATTTACCTGCCTAATGTAATTGTTTTATTATTATTATTTATTACCTACCTAAATTGTACCAATTGCACTGTCTACCATCATGGGATTTCCATATTTACTTAGTACTACATGTGGAAACTTTTAATTGGACTTTTTATGTTATCTTTATCTTGTTTTGTATTTTAGCTGTAAGTTTTCCTAAAAGAATAAAATAAAAAAAAATAAAAAAAAATCCAGAAAAGTTTACACGAAGAATTGAAAGTTCGGAAACTTTGTTGTCTTTGGATCCCTCATGAAGAACTGACAGCGGAGCAGAAGCGTGCTCGCGTGGAATGGTGCTCACATATGCTACTGAAGTACGACCACCGACATTCTAATGCTGTTTATGACATTGTCACAGGAGACAAAACGTGGATTGATTGTTTTGAACCCGAAAAAAAACAGCAATCTTGTGATGGGTGTTTGAAAATGAGAACAAGCCAACAAAAGTGAGGCAGGCAAGAAACGTTGGTAAAAATATGATCGCGTTTTTTTCTCAGCTACGGGTCCCATCTGTACAATTCCACTTGAAGATCAAAAGAGTGTTAATGCCGAGTGGTATTCTACCATTTATTTACCCAGGGTGTCAGAAAAAGTTTGCGAAAGACGACCCAAAAGCCGCGTTCTCCTACATCATGACAACGCCTATTCACACACGGCCAACAAAACATAGTCATTTTTAGCTTCCGGAAAAGTACAACTCGTCACCCATCCTGCATATAGCCCCGACCTAGCACCCTGTGATTTCTGTATTTTCCCCAAAATCAAAGATTTGATGAGAGGTTTCACTTTTACCAACTCCGAAGATGCAGTGATAGCGTTCAATCAGCACGTAGAAAACATGCCTTCAGATCTGTGGTCCTCCTGTTTTAAAAAATGGCTCGATCGCATGAAAAAATGTTTAAAATGTAAAGGAGAGTATTTTGAAAAGCAATAAACATAATATTTTGGTTTTAACATATTGTTTTTTTAAGTTACGCAAAACTTATAGTGTGACCTACGTATACCACCTCTTCATATCATTCGATCCGATACTCTTATGATAAGTATTTAATTTTACTGTTAATACGTTCAGGTCGGTGGGACATCCGGCGCAACCGATTTCAGAGTAGCACTGCTGGATAGTAAAATTCGAATCATGACATCCGGTCCGACATAGTGCATTTGAGTAAGAAGACAATTAAAAACGATTACAACATGAATTATTATCAAAGTTTAAACGCCACATACTTACGATTTTGTTCGAGTGAATTAAAAGATTGTTAAAAAAATATTTTATGATTTATCAATTTACTTAGGTAGCCATATACTTTTTATTTAGGTTTTTAAAAAAGAAACGGCTTTTGGGCAATGTCCTTTAGTAGTATATCGCCTATAGTTATTTTTTGTTAATTTTATTAAATGTACTGACACACAATTATTACTATTTTATAGGTATAGTATAGACTAATATGATTGGTCTGCAGCATGCCCGTTCATCCTTAAACAACCACTGAAAGTACTCGTATAACTATTATACGAAAGAAATTGAAAAGGGGCCCGCGGGAGTGTTTGCAATTTTACGGTGACACGGACAAGATGACAATCTGTCATCTTATTGCGGAAAGCGGTAAATACCATTTATTGCAAACAACGGAAACGGATTGGTTTGCAATAATTTATTCAAGGATAACATTTAATTTGTTTATTTTAAAGATTTTGCAGTAGTGACGTGATTTCTATTGTGGTTTTGAAGAAAATATCCAAAAATGAAGCTTTAGAAAACGAGGTAAGCAAGGTACCATTTCAACCACCTTTGCAACCTGATATATCCTGAAGTAAACACAAGCGACACTTCATACTCACTGACCATTCCTATCTGTGTTGAGGACAAGCTCTGAGAAATTTCCAGCCTTTATAATGCGATGTAAGTCTGGCAGTCGCGGGCTCTCGGTATAAAAGTCGAGTTTGAAACTACTGAAACATTACACATGGGGAATAAAACAAAACGAAAAATCACGCTGTGTATCGTGTTTTCTTGGTTATAGTAAAGCTCAGACACCCTAACAAGTATTATCCAGTTTACTTTTTGTATTATCATGATAAGTCGCGTTTATATAAAAAATGTACCTCACTATTAGTTTGAAGAGGAAAATTCTTGTCAGTACCGATCTTCAGACCTTTTCTGTTTAAATTTTCTGTTTAAATCAATTTTAAGCTAAACTGATTTTTACTCATGATTATTATTGACTACACGCGTGATACAGTATACTCGTTCCCGGTTCCCGTGAGAACACATTACCGGGATAAAAAGTAACTTACGTTATACTCAGGGATTATGTAGCTACATGTCAGTGAAAGAATTTTCATTAGTTACGAAGCCTATTTGCTTCAAACAATTAAATCTTTCCTCTTTATTATATATATTTTTTTGTAATATGTAAGATTTATTTACAGTAAGAATTACAATATACATTATATACAAAAAATATTTACATTACAAAATATCGTTTAAAAAATCTTCCGCGTCATTGCCGTTTATTATATTATAGAATAATAGTAAGGTTTTTTATTGAATTCTGTAGCCCAAGGCCGCGGCCGTTCTTATGTCCATTGCCGGGCGTCTCTGGTACACACGCAGAAGGTATTTCCAGTGGCTATAATAGTAAGTAAGGTATCTAAAGGGGACCTAATCTATCAAGATTAGGTCCCCTTTGTGTTATGTTATGTTAAAGGTACGATTCCTTCAATATTCAAGGATCTTTCTTTGTTAAAGGTACGGTAAATCAAATAAAGAATTTGTGGACTATATGTACAAGTGAGTTATTTCATAATGTATTACTATATGTTCCAAGTACCGGCAATCGAAAGCATAAATTATAAACGATTCCTTATCGTTCCCTAACGTTTTGGTTGGATTGTACCAACCGTTCGTCACGGGCTAATTGAGTCAATCCGTGATTAACCGTAGCGACGATTGATGCAATCAAATTATTTTGATTTCAGTTTGGATATCAGTAGATTCTCTATGAGAGATAAAGTGTCTTTCGTAAGCCTAAATTAAACGCTCCAATGCAATACGTACTCGGTCGTCATTTGATTATACACCTAATGAAACCTTTCTACTTTTTTTCGTTCTCACTGCAGCCACGGCCGCACACATTACAGTATCGTTCATTGCAGTGCGTACCGGGTAAGCCCTCGTAAGGAAGCTCCAGGGCACGGGCGGGCGGCAGGAGCCTTTCTTTTTCCTTTACATTTTTTTTACTTTTTACTTTACAAACTGAAGTCATTTATATAGTAAGCAGTTAGCTATATATATAACCTACTACTATATATAACCTACATACATAATTTTCGAATCACCACAAGTCATGTTAAAACAAAGGACATAACAACATTTATCGCAGCTCAGCTGCAAATGTTGATAAATTCCATAGGCTCCATACCTGCGATGTTGTTTCATTTACATTAATCACTTCCAAAAACAATCCCTCTTCTTAGTACAATATTTACATGTAAGTAGATATTATATCTAATACATATAATTCTGGTGTCACAGTGTTTATCGCCAAACTCCTCTGAAACGGTTCTTTTTGAACGTTTTGTGAATATTTGGTAGGTCTGAAAATCGGTCGTAAATAATTTTAAAACCCTTAATTGATAAGGTTGGCCCACCCTATGACAAAACAACGTTTGCGGTGTCAGCTATAGCACACAATAGGGAATAGTACTTACATACAGAACTTGCACTCCGACGTTAATTAAAGCACATTCTTTTGTTTATAGAGAACATCATTCGAACGTTAGGGTTGTCAGGAAAGTACCAGCATAATTTGACCAATAATTATGACGTTAATGCCTCAATATCAACTCTATGGTCAATGCCATATCACAAACAAGAGAGAACCCTTACTAACTTACAACTTCAAGTTTTCGCTGACGTCACGTATTTTTGCGATTATTAGGCGAGTGACATAGGCCTGGCTAAAGTACTTATTCTGTTTTCTAATAAAGAATTATTTGAAAGTTTTATCGTTTAGTTAATAATCTATCTCTGTTTCAAATATATATAATATTTTTTATATTTTTGGACATTCTAACACTACATCGTCATCTAGACAACTAAAAAACATTCATATAATAAGTATTTATAAATACTTACATAATACCGATACATAGAAAACACCCAAACTCCGGAACAAACATTTGTGGATCAAACAAATATTTGAATCGACCCGGGAAATGGAATCCGAGACTCCAGGGTTGAATGCCGATGCAGAACCGACCACGCCACCGAAGTAGTAAGTATGTTCCGATAATTTAGAATCACTAAGTTGATAAATTTAATTGTATCCGAACGAGGAACCTTTGTACTTTGACTTGCAGAAAAAGGGAAGCCAGACTGGCGCCAGACACCAGATAGTGCAGACAAAATTAATTAAGATGGTGTCGGCGACAGGAAACTCATCAATCGATATTTGGTAGTATCGATAACTCTGTATTCCGTCGACTTACTAGATTTTTTTTGGATTGCCTTGTACTTAAGTTACCTTTTTATCACATTGGTAAATGTCGAAAATATCTGACTATTTCGAAAGTATTCAGAATCGTTTGAAAAACATTTGAGATTCAAAACATTTTTTACAAATCAAAAGCAAATTCCACAAAAAGACTACGAATTATGATCACTATTCCTACATTCTGAATAGTACTAGAGCAGATACTAGGAGGAGATAATAAAAAAAGGGTTTCAGTAATATTGAGTAGATCGACCTGAGTGCGTTATATCTATACTATGCTATACGTTATATTTATACTATATCTATACGTTATATCTATACTGTGCGTTATATAATAAATCTGTAGCAGTGAAAATTCTGTACATTGAAAATATCGAAAAAATTAATGGCAGGGGGACTAGACTGACACCGAACCCAAAAATGTGATCAAAAAATTTTTTGTCTGTCTGTCTGTCTGTCTGTGTGTTTGTTCAGGCATCACGCAAAAACTACCGGTTCGATTACGATGAAACTTGGTATAATTATTCTTTAATATCCTGGGCACCACCCTGGGTACTTTTTATCCCGGAAAAGTATATACAATAAAAAACACTTAATTTTGCGGTTCGATCCCTAGAGCCGATTACTGTACCAACCGCAAATAATAAGATTGTCGTAGGTTACGTCACCCGCAGTGGAGTTCACTAAGGGGCGCTGCACACAGCTAAGATACTATAATATTTTATCTTAATAAACAATATCGCTCAACAGCTATACATAATAAATCAGTAACTGGTGATCAAGAAAGCTATAACACGCAGGCGGAGCTGCGGGCAATAGCTAGTTACAACTATACAAGTGAGTTTATTTCTATTTTGTTTATTAGTGTAAGTTACACCAAGTGCTGACAATCGAAAGCATAAAGTATAAAATAATCCAGTGGAAATGGCAAGTTTGAGAAGTTATGGCTGCTGGGGTAACGTTAGTGGAAAAAGAGATAAACAGCGCAGCGTGATACAGGAAAAATGCGGTGTGTCAGAAGATGTAGGTAGTAACCACGGTAGAAAAAGTGATGCTTAGATGGTTCATGTGGAGATGATGGTCTACACATCATTAAAATGGTAAAAAAACGACTTAAACCGACAAACTGGTAAGTAAAAAATAAATTTCCTTTGCACTTTTATCCTTTGTTATATCAGATAACATTAAATAAGTACTTTATACTTTTGGAGTCGGTGCCAAGTAAAACAATAGCTAAAATAAGTATTATTGTTCGTGACAAGTGTTAAAATAACATTTTAAATCAATAGTGATAGTGTCCACGATAAATTATTGAATAACATTTTAACTCAATAGTATCACTATTGAGTCCGCGACATTAACAGTGACCGTAAAACAGTATTCGTGTTCATATGTAATGACTTTATTAACAACTTCCAAATTTTGCTCGGAAATAATAAAATTTACTTTTATTTCCACCACATATTATTTTATTACTCTGAATTCTAACAACTTTTTTCTGATAGGTGCTGATGCGGGTGCCGCGAAGCCTGCCGCCTACCTCCTCGCGTGACGACGACGCCACCGCTTCGGTGCCGCCGGGGCAGCGCTGCGCTTCGTGACAGTGCGTCGAACCCATACAAACTCTAAAGCTTTCTGTTTACTGTTTAGGTTTAGTGTATTTATAGTGAAAATTGTAAATAAATGCAAGCAGCACAAAATAATGGATGTGGCAATGCGGATGTAAATTCAAGTGAGCTTGCAAGTGCATCGAGTTGTCTTATACGGTGCCCACATTGTCCTCAAGCCCGTTTTTTTAAAGGTGAACACGGATTGAAAGTGCATTTTGGAAAAATTCATAAAGTACAAAATGTATCTTCAACCGCGTCTACGATATCCCAATTTTTTCCAAATCAACAAGATATTTCTGATAATATCGAAATTCCCTTTTGGCAAAGGTTAAGTGCCATGAAAAATTCTATTACAGTTCTAAAAAGAATCCCCGAGGTGCGAGACCCTCTGTGGCTCAATGTTTAGCCTCCTGTATCGGTCAAGTAGTCCGGGAAAATACCTTCAGCGCTTGGGAACAAATGTTAACCTTACCTTATAGAATCCTGCACGTAAAGAAAAGGCCGTTAACATCTTTGACGGTCCAAATCAAAGAAAATTGTACAAACAATTTTAGCAATTTAAATTCAAATTCAATCCACACTCCGGCCCCTGATTCTTCTCAGGCCAGGAAATTAAAACTTGTAGAGAATAAAGTAAGGGAAGGCGACATCAGTGGTGCGGCAAGACTACTTTTTAGTAGCGACGTGCTGGCTCCTTATTCTGCAGAAACCTTGACGGGCTTGCAGAGTAAGCACCCACCATCCGCAGCTGACCTCTCTTTCCCTGATCCTCCGACAACGATACAGAAAATCTTGAGACTACTGGCACCACAGCACCTTAAGGATCTGTTTTGTCCGAGCGCTGGGGAAGCTGGTGATGCACTTCTGAGGGAGCTAACAGCTCTAGTCAACCTCATGCTCTCAGGCAATGTGGACAGTGGCATCACAGATATTTTGTATGGGGCCAATTTATGTGCCCTGCACAAGAAGGATGGTGGCATTCGTCCTATTGCCGTAGGTACCATTTTACGGCGTTTGGCAGCCAAAATTTGTTGTCGTTTTTACTACCAAATTTCAGCCCTTTCAATTAGGTTTTGGTTCAAAAGGAGGTTGTGAGGCCGCAATCCATGCACCTGCAACATACCTTGATAGTAGCGAAGATTAGAGGTCATCTTGAAAGTTGACCTGAAGAACACCTTCAACTCTGTAAACAGGGACACCTTGCTGACACAGGCCAAATTATAAACCCCCAAAATTTTTAACTTTCTTTGGCAATGCTATAGTCAGCCAACAAAAATATATAAAAATGAATCCCTATTTCCCTTGGTCACGACATCACGCGTGAACGGCTGGACCAATTTGGCTAATTTGGGTCTTAAAATATTTGTGGAGGTTCAGGGAAGGTTTATAAGCAAAATTTCAGGAGGTACGAAGTTCGCCGGGACCACTAGTTAATTTATAAAGATCACCTTTTGAATTCAGCCGTTCGATGTCAGCAAGGTGATCCGTTGGGACCAGTCATCTTCAGTTTGGCCATTAACCGATTAATTCAAAAAATAAAATAAAAATTCAACATTTGGTACCTAGATGACGGGACTTTAGAGGGAAAAGTAGAGACAGTTTTACAAGATTTAGCCCTAATAAAGAACGAGTTTCAGTCAATTGGCTTAGAACTGAACCCGAATAAATGTAAGATTTTTATATCTGAAAACACAGATAAATTAACAACAATCTCCAAATTCAACTTTTTGGCCCCAAACATAAAAGTTTTGAACAAAACTTCTTTACGCCTCCTAGGGTCCCCGATTTTAGAAAATGGCTTTTCCACTTTTATCGAGAAAAAAATTCTAAATTTTGATCAGGTTATTGATAGTCTATGTAATACTCGTATCAGTATTCATTCAGCTTTCACTATTCTTCGTTTTTGTCTTTTCGTACCCAAATTTAGACATGCCCTCCGTTCAGGACAATTTTGGAAAAATGTAGAAATTTTGGGCAGACTAGACAACTTAAAACAAAATTCTTTGTGTAAGATTTTAAATGTAAATATTAATGACCGGGCCTGGGTCCAAGCGTCTCTTCCAGTTCGCTTGGGCGGGCTAGGTATTCGTAGAGTCACAGATGTCAGTCTGCCAGCATTTCTGTCGTCGGTCCATAGCACCGAAGAACTGGTCAAGAAAATTTTGTCAAATACACTGATTGATTCCGAGGTGCGATGCAAGACCGATGCCATAAATGCTTGGAGGATGTCTTGCCCCGACACTGACCTGCCCTCACGCCTAGGCTCACAGCGACTGTGGGATTCACCGCTCTGTAAATTGAGAATTAATACACTAATTGACACTTCTGTCAATATTTCAGAGCGTGCACGCCTACTAGCTGTTGGAGAATGGGAGTCAGGGTTATGGATCCAGGCGCTCCATCGCCCAATATCGGTACAATGTTGGACGACACAACCTTCCGCATTGCTACTTGCCGTCGGCTGGGTACACCTTGTGTATCCCCGCATCGTTGCACAGTCGACATACCGTCCGGTCTCTTTCCGTCGCTTCGTGCTAAACCATTTGGTTCACGTACGGCCGGAAGACCTGCGGTGGAAAGAGCCCTACGAATTATGTCGTTTAGAATAGCGTGCCGAGGTATACGACCTGCGCTTGTGCTACAAGAAAGGCCATGGTGTCCCAGATTATTGACGGCTACTCCACAGGTGCAATGATGCGGAGATACACAAGGTGTACCCAGCCGAAGGCAAGTCGCAATGCGGAAGGTTGTGTCGTCCAACATTGTACCGATGTTGGGCGATAGGAGCGCCTGGATAATAGCAAATTGTATAATATTTCATCTTTCTCATAGCTCAGAATAGTTAATTATTGTACTATGATCTAGATGTTTTAGGGTGTCTATGTCTTTAGCCACGCACGTATATGTTTAGTTGTGTGTTCCACTTGGTGCACCAGGTGTAACAAGCAAGCATCACATAATTATCTTTGTGTAAATTTTTTTTTTTTTTTTTTTAAATTTTTGTGATCCAAAATTGAAAATTCAGGCTCCGTTAGAATGATGTCAGTTAAATCTAGTTTAATTTGATATATAAATGTTGAAATCGGTAAAGTATTGACAGAGATCTCGCATAAGAAAGGATTGAACTTTCTTGCACCATGAGAGCTTCGCTCGCTACGCTCTAACATAGATTAGTATAATAGTTAATTTAGTTTTTATGTTTTTATAGTAAATATATAAATATATATATATATATAGATAGGAAAATAAAACTATTTATAGATAAATAGCCCTTACCATGCCCTACATGGTCACACTTAAAATATAAACCTAGTCTTAAAATATTAATATACAACGAGCAAAATGTATAGTTTAATAATCAAACAAACATGCAACTTCAATGAGGATTCTGACTGAGGTAAAGTTAGGGGGAAGCTAAGCGATACAGGTTTCAGAAGCACAACTCCATCATAATCATATCATAAAGTCGTAGTACAGCGCCCTCTACCTCTACAGAGCTGCAGTAAATCCTCAGTACTTTGCCGATAGTATCTAGTCGTTTTATTCACTGAAGAACCCCAAGATTTCAGGCTCTCCGAACCAATACAGTCCACAACATCGTGTGCAGGACGTCAGTGGCTTGTCGGCTGTAGTATAGTCAGCCCCAAATCCACCCGTCCGGTACAATTATATTATCAATATCATTTTCAATTTTATTTAGCTGTATAGCTACATATATTATAAAGTTAATACTATCAGGCGTTACTTTTCGGAAGTCCATAGTTAAATAAAATAAATCTAACTACTTTGCAATATTCTTCCACATGCAAATTACCCAACTCTCGTATTTATTCATGCACAAGTCCGCCCTCCAAACCCCCTTAGGCCGAAAGAATAGAGAAATAATTTTGAAAATAGAATAAATATGAGAGTTGTGTTATCGTGCAAAAAATAATAAAAAACCTCGACACGTGTTTCGCCCCCAACCAGGGGCATCATCAGGAGATGTCGATGGCTCGGCGCACGGCAACCGAATGACAACTCGTAAACCGCACCTATTTATATCCTAGGTTTTTTATTTCTACCTACAACCATAATACCAAATTATTTTATGTCTACCCACCACCGTTGTTTGAATGACGTATACCTACCCGCAGCAAAGGGGAAGAGGCGAAATTAAGTTGATCATTTAAAATATTAGGGTTCAAGCGTCTATGTTTGTAGATTTCTAATTGTTCCAAAACCGAAAGCCTCAGTCCTTTCTTGCAGGTGTGCAGAACGTCATAAGTTATTTTTGCACGATAACACAACTCTCATATTTATTCTATTTTCAAAATCATTTCTTTATTCTTTCGGCCTAAGTGGGTTTGGAGGGCGGACTTGTGCATGAATAAATACGAGAGTTGGGTAATTTGCATGTGGCGGAATATTGCAAAGTAGTTAGATTTATTTTATTTACATATATTATGCCTATTGCTGATTATATAAATCGTGAACAAAATGAGCCAAATAATTTCAGCCGTTCCCGAGTTTTAGCGAGACAAAGCGGCGATTCATTTTTATTTATACATATAAGTAGATTACATATTTAAATTATTTAACTGTGGGTATTAGGAACAAAAGTATTTGTGTTATACAAACATTAGTTTTGACAGATAAAAACATTCTCAAGCTTGCGTAACGATGTCTTTACATACCTCAAGAAATCCCCAGGAACAAATCGCCAGCATCTGCAGTGGTATTATTCAACCTTTTTAAAATGGTTTAGCTCACTCAAACGTGTCGTTTACTTTGAAAAACTTTGGTATTCCCGTGCTGTTTTGTAAGAGGCTTATATCTGTAGACACAGGGTCTGTACGTTTGATGGAGTTTGAGTAGGTAAGTTACCAAAAGGCAATTTAGTCTAATCTAACTAGTTACGAGATATAAAACTGCAAAAAAAAATACATAGTGAATGTTTTGATACTTACCAAAATACAAATTATAACTATGTCTACATCTAGTTTAAAAAAAACAGCAAGTAGTAACTAGCTGAGATGCCTATGGCTCCCACATGAAATATTTTTCTCGTTATGAATAAATATATTAGGACAATGCACACAACACCATCTAGTCTCAAACTAAGCAGAGCTTGTGATATGAGTACTAGGTAAACTGATATAAATACTTATATACATTTTTTTTGTAAATACATACATATTATACATAGGAAACATCCAGACTTCGGTACAAACGCATATGTCATCACACAAAGTTTGTCCCGACCGGGAATTGAACCCGAGACTCCGGCGTCGAAAGCCGATGCACTACCGACCACGCCACCGAAGCAGTCAATTCTATATATTTTCTATATATTCTACTACTTTTAATAAATCCTAATAAAAGAAGCATAATAATTAAATTAATAAATGTTCCAAGAAATAAAATAATGAGCGCAACTAATTACCTTCGCTCCGTAGAGTTCAGTTGTACACAAACATTATCTATTGTACGCAAACCATCATTTTATATTTGTAAAGGATCCGCAAATCTCAAAGCCATTTGCAAGTCTTTCAAAAATGTGTGTGTACCATTTCTGTAGTATCTCCGCTTCAATTTCGCATCGCAATTTATATGCACTTTGTAGCGGTGAATGTTCAAAAGCACCTCATCGAAACCGTTTATTCATGGTGAGTGCTACCTACTATTTAAAAGCGTTTTTTTACACGAAGAAGACTCGTTGATGACGACGTTCATAGTTAATGAGCATCCAGTATCCGGTGGGTGTTACCCCGCAAATTGCCCGCTATTTACAGGTTCACCGTTTGCCAACTTTGTGGAGGCTGGCCTAGCATGAAAGACGTTTCCGTCTGTGGGATATTGTTTACCGCCGGAATGACTTCTTTTTACCGGCTAAGCTAACGAACACAGTGTAGGTTGTTAAAACAGAACATAGATATTTTTGTTTTGAATGGCATAGGTCAAATATGGTATTCAATGGCGAGCTCTCCAAGTTAATAGCCCGTATTGTGTCGTCGAATAGGTCCCCGCGTTGAATACACCACGTTTTTTCTTGTATTTATTTTCTATAGGCATGGATTTTGTTTACATAGGCATTGATTGTTTGGTAGGTACACTAGGACAGCAATTTATTTTTTAAGTACTTGCACTTTGAAATACGATCTACTCGCATTACCTTTCTCCCCTCCAGCTAAGCTTAAAGTTCAAGTGTTAGGAGTGCGTTCACGTTCGATAGTTTGGTGACCGGGGATTGAACTTACGCCGCCGCCGTCGAATCGCAAGTCCTTAGCCATCAGGCTACGGACGCGACTGGACCGCTATTTAAACATACCTAAACGATTAGAATGAAGATCAAAAGAGACATACTTACAATACGTTAATTATAAATTTAATTTTTTTTAGTCGTTTAAAGAGTTTCTTCAGATTCTGTTTATAAAGAACAATTAATTACAATTTAATCAGGCTGAACAGTAAAAATGTGCCATAGTCCATGCAGCCAGTATCATAGACATCAAGGAAAAGAAATATTATTGTCATGAAGATGATCGTCTTATGTTCTTTTAAACATAACATAATAAAATAAGACAATTTATAATTATGTTAGTAGAGTTGTTAACTATGAAAGGTGATAAAAAGTTACGTGTCTTAAATGGTAATAGGTTTCTACTGGGAATTACTCGTTAGATTACTAACACACTACCTATATTAAGATAAAAACCATTATTAATTACTATATAGCAAAGGTAGTAAGCTACAACATCGGATTACATAGTTTCTGTTTAGTATTGCTTTACTAGTTTTCACTGATATTCTTGGTCGCTTGTCGCTTGTCGCTGGCAATGAGGTCATTGGGCACATGTCGCCCTTTAACATGACGTCGAATGCTTAATGTTTAATAGGTATCGGTACACAAAAGGCGTTTCCAACACATGTACAGTGTGATAAATGGTCTTACTTTAATAACCACTAGCTTATGTTCATAGCAAATAAAAGTTTTAGTTATAGGGACACGTTTTAGTTACAAGACAAGAGCACGTATTCAGTTAGTAGTTAATAACAACAATTTTCTTGTATATTTCTAAAAAAAACCTTAGCAAAGTATTTGTGATTGCACTCCTGCGAACGACCCGACTGATTTGATTGGTGATTATTTACGTGTCGGAGGATGTAAGTCTGTGTATCCATGTGCCTCACTAATTTCCTTATGTCAATTGATCTAATGATTATTTAAATAAAGTAATGTTAATTTAAATAATGAATGTTGTGCCCAGTAGGTACTGTGCGTCGGTCGACTGTTGATGATGTTAAATTAAGCTTGTATGTAAAACAATATAATAAATGTAAATTCTAATTTAACAACACCCCATAGTCTTCATAGTACAGTAGGTATCGGAACAGTGTCACAGCTTCTTCAGCTGCCAAAATTTCTAAAATTAATATGGCTCACTTAAAAATCTTACAATATTTACATTTACACGATATAAAATGTTCAAGGATAAAATATGTTAGCCTCTGTCAACCTTGAAAAATTCCATATCTCTATCAAAATACGTTTTATTTATTTTACTACTATAAAACTCTCCATACAAGTTTTTATGATTATTAATGTACGAAATACCTACATTCAAGTGCGTCCGGCCTCATGACGAGCACTACGAGTATATAGTGCTCATAGTACTTTCCACTTTCCGTGTTGAATAATTCTTGATTGCTTATTTTCAAACTGCATCGATTGTGTGACGGCATACCATCCGCATTTCGACGACCAGTGATTAATGTATTTTCTATTATGGCAATTGAACGTACAGCGCTCGTGATGAATTTTATTATTAAAGAATCGCTTGACGAGATCACACCGGCTCGTCAGTCGAACGGGCAAAGTATCTGAAGTGCTTCTTGCACAAATGTGTTCACTCTACTGTTGACTTTCAATCTGCTTCATGTGTTTCAAACGATAAAAGGAGTTCTTTTTGTGTTGTGTTTCTTAGTTGCTAACAATATGACATCTACTAGCAATGAAAATGGTGAGTGTGTTCTTACTTATATTCAAAGATCATAAATATAGGCGATACTCAATGTTTCTATTATATTTAAGTTTTTAAACACAGTATCCCATGAGATTTTATAGGTAAAAAAAGTACTTTGTAAAAGTAAAAGTAGTAGTAGTAGTAGTACTTTCTAAAAGCGTAAACGACTGTAAACATGTATCTCATACACTCTGACATATACGTCTCTCTGGTACTGTGCCAATTTCAGCCTAGACCTTCTGTAGAACAAGAGACGCGTCCTCAATAACTTCTCTCTTTGCCACATTACGTAGTAGTATTTGTAACACAATCAATGTACATTTAATATTTTTCCGCATTACTAAAACCTTAGGTACATGTTAAAATCATTATACCCCTTAAACTTTTCAAGTTTTTCCCAGTACCGTTGTGTACGATACAAAATATAGTGTGTTAGATTTTAAGGATTCTAAAGGGCCCTGTCATCCTGGTCAAGACATCCTCACTTGCATGCAGTGTATCTGCTGACAAACACATGAGTTTCAATTACGCTAAGTGCCCGGACACTTACAATATGTGTGTCCCGAACAAAGTGACCTGCGAAATGTATGTATACTAAATGCCTCTATCTAGCCCTACGTGATTTTGTGTGGGTTTCTGCTTATATGCTATACTCAATTTCACACAAGAACAGATTACCCGTATAAAAATATACAAAGTGTCAATTTAAACGTACTTACTAAGTGCTAACTTTTCCGCAAGTGAGTTCAACGGTTTACACATGATTGACTTATAAACATGCTTCCCGAAACTGTTTTAAAAACTTCCCGCATTGTACACTGTTTAATATTTTTCCAACTGCAACTATCCTGGCAAGATCTACTTTTGTATATCATAAAGAAATTTTAGGTATACTTCAAAGTTTTATATCTAGTCTTAAATAATCCTGATTCTATTGTCAAGTGAAACAATACTTTAATATTTTACACGAATTAACGTGCAGATTCAATTTACTCGTATACCTATCTCAAATAACTCGTATAGAGGCAATAATCAATTTCTTGATATTTACAACTCAGTGTTGTGTAATGATTTAACTGTATTTGTAACTTTACAACAAGTAGTAACTATTTTCATTTAGTGGAGATACTTCACTTGTAGTATGGGACAGTTAGCGTTTTATTACTGGAATGGAAGGGGTTTAAAATAAATACTTGAGTAAGACATGTGCCAAAAATATGTCTCCTTCGCAGTTCGAAAGAGTTCTCATAATATGCTATTTGAAAAAGTCTTAAAGTAAAGTAAAGAAAAGATTTAAAGTCCATAAACTAGCTTTAATAATGAAAGTACAAGCGGTCGCCAGTGACTTCGTCCGCGTGGTAATTTGTAACATACGGTATACGGACATCGTCACCTTGCTGAAGGTGACCGACGTGTCTGCTTTCGTCGCCCGGGACTTGCACAGGTTACCCCCCGTGACATTTGATCACGTCGACGTGACCAGGTTCCTTAAGGATATCACATCCTTAAAGGCAAGCCTGGCCCTAATGGAATTGAAGACGGAAGCGATTCAGATCGCACGATTGGTGAGCTGCGGGCCGAGGTAGTGTTACTACGTAGCACTACTTCTACAAGTAGGTCACCGGATGCCGGATGCCGCGGAATTTGCCGACAGTGTGTCCCTGTTGCGTTAGCGGTAGCGGGGAAGGTTGTGGGTCAAGTAGGTACGTTAACACCTAATCGTACCTACGCTAACAAAGCCGCATTTAAGAAACCCCCTGAACCTAGAAGCAGGCAGGAGGGGGAAGGTAAACAACGACAGGAGCCCTCTCTGCCGAAACCAAAGATCCTGAAAAAGAACGCGCGCGGCAAGGATGGCTTCATCAAAGTAACCAGTGCGGTACAGGTCTGGCAGGACCTAATATGTTGTTACGTCCTGCGATACCAAGTACGTGACTGTACGTGTCCCAACTTCATCTCTCCACGAAGAACATCGAGATCGTGGAGTACATCAGGACGAAGACCAACTGGACCTAGAGAGTTGAGAGGTTGGAGTCGCGCCACAACTCGAACTTCAAGTCGTTCGTGATTAGGGTGCCGACTCATCATCTCGGCATGCTCATTAAGGAAGAGTTTTGGCCGAAAGGTGTCATGTATAGACGGTTTCGCGGCAAATTACCTTACGCGAAGTGTAACACGACACCCCTATAAACAACAGACAGTTTAGTGTTCATATTATAAGATATAATTAAATGTATTTTTAGTTTTAAGGTATGTATCTATGGGCCGTAGAATAAGTTATAAGATCTATAACTTTTCTTTTTCTTTTTTGAAACATATTTCACTGCTGCTCCACTCCTATTGATCTTAGCATGATATTATATAGTCTATAACCTTCATCGATAAATGCACGTCTCAACAAAAAAAGATTTTTTCAAATCAAACCAGTACTTCCTGAGATTAGCACATTCAAACAAACAAACAAACAAACTCTTCTTCATTATAAACTGAAGACTAACGGGTCTTTTACGCGATTATTGAGATATATACATACCTCTTTATTACCCGACCCGAAAAGACCCAAAAAGACCCGTTAGTCTTCAGTTTATAATGTGTACAAAACGCGAAAGTTTTAAGAAACTCGTCTTCTTTATAATATTAGTATAGATAGTATATAGTATTAGTATAGAGTATAGATTGTGTGTTGTGAATCTTATCATTTATTTTTCAGATCCATAAATGGTTCGTAGGTGATTGATTTTGTTAGGTACATACTTATAATACCTACTTAGTTTTTTATTAGTTGTTTTTATTAGTTCCAGACTTTATCGATTTTTTACGTAACTTCTGAAAATAAGAGCTTTCTCCTTGTTGTGTTAAGTCAACTTATGTCACGATTCCTCTTTATTAAGCGGAGTTTACGAAGCTCTTTCTTAGACGACTCGTGTATTTCGTTCGTGATCGAACTCCTCGTAATCGACTGGACCGATCTTTTTTGAAATTTGGCACGGTCATATTGACCATCACCGTGATTGCATATATCTGAATTCATAAAGATTGGTCCAGTCGTTTAGGAGTTCGACCCGGATCCACAAACTCAGCTCAATTATTGCAACAGCAGAATGCATTGGTGACCATTTCTTAAGACACTGAGACCCCTCCGTGCCTCGGAGATCACGTTAAGCCGTCGGTCCCGGTTGTCATACTAACATCTATGGCAGTCGTCAGGGGTAGTTGGAGCCCTAAATCAAAAATCCGACCGGTCGAACTACAGAACTTCGATGTCGCCCATGGGTTGTGGAGGTCAGATGGCAGTCGCTTCACGGAAAATATCGATGTTGAGCCGAACCGCAGTTAGACTGGAAAGCCGACCCCAACTTTAGTTGGGAAAAGGCTCGGTGAATGAGGTAGGTACCGTACATGGGGCAAACTAAAAGTTTTGCACTTCTAGCTAATCGGAACTATTTGAATTTCGAATGTTATATTTTTTTAAACGTTGCACCCTTCTTAGTAATAAAAAAAAACAATTAATGGGAAATCATTTGTCAATTGTTTTTTATCACACATCAAAGTTCTACGTGTGCAACGAAAATGGAATAAAGTCGAAAAGATTTTAGAGCGATGATTTTTTATGATTTTAAAAGTTCTCTCTCCGCAAGACTGTGCCGCTCGTCTTTAAAATGCTTTTGGGGGAGAAGCACCTTGTTTGAGCACCGTGAGGCGATTGTTTGCTGAATTTGAGAGAGGTCGAGTTTCTTTACATGACGAATTTCGTGAAGGGCGGCCTTCAACTGCCGTCAACGAAAATAATGCGGCTACTGTTAAGCGGTTAATTGAAGAAAACCCGCGGATTACCTATGAGACAATTCGAGGACTATTGAGGATTGGTATGAGTCAAATCCAGAAAATTTTATACGAAGAATTGAAAGTTCGGAAACTTTGTTGTCGTTGGATCCCTCATGAACTGACAGCGGAGCTGAAGCGGGCTCGCGTGGAATGGTGCTCACAGATGCTAATGAAGTACGACCACGGACATTCTAATGCTGTTTATGATATTGTCACAGGAGACGAAACGTGGATTTATTGTTTTGAACCCGAAAAAAACAGCAATCTTGTGAATGGGTGTTTGAAAATGAGAATAAGCCAACAAAAGTGAGGCAGGCGAGAAACGTTGGTAAAAAAAATGATCGCGTTTTTTTTCTCAGCTATGGGTCCCATCTGTACAATTCCACTTGAAGATCAAAAGAGTGTTAATGCCGAGTGGTATTCTACCATTTGTTTACCCAGGGTGTTAGAAAAAGTTCGCGAAAGACGACCCAAAAGCCGCGTTCTCCTACATCATGACAACGCTTCTTCACACACGGCCAACAAAACAAAGTCATTTTAGCTTCCGAAAAAGTACAACTCGTCACCCATCCTGCGCATAGCCCCGACCTAGCACCCTGTGATTTCTGTATTTTCCCCAAAATCAAAGATTTGATGAGAGGTTTCGCTTTTACCAACTCCGAAGAGGTAGTGATACGCACGTAGAAAACATGCCTTCAGATCTGTGGTCCTCCTGTTTTAAAAAATGGTTCGATCGCATGGAAAATTGTTTAAAATGTAAAGGAGAGTATTTTGAAAAGTAATAAACATAATATTTTGGTTTTAACATGTTGTTTTTTTAAGTTACGCAAAACTTATAGTGTGACCTACGTATAATAATCATTGTAGGTAAGTACATAATTAATATCTGCAAACACATTTCGGCTGTACAATATTTTTTTATTAAAACCATAAAAGTCCCTAAATGTATTTAAAAGTACAGTATATTATATTTTTAGAATGGAAAGATGTATTGTATTGAAAATATCTATCTTTTTTTTCATCGCATTCGTATTTCGGATTAAAAAAAAAATATTTTTGTTTATTTATATTCTGATTAAGCAGTAGGTACCTTTTTCTCAGAAACTATTTATAATTTTCTCTCTCCACCAACCCTTATGGTTATTTTAAATTCTATTCTTTCTACTTGTCCATCCAAAGGTTGCCTGTAAGAAATCACTTTTTAGTGATAAGGCCGCCATTTGTACATGTTTAACTTGAATATTTTGTTATATACGAGTATGTTGTATTGGTGTACAAATAGTTTTATTCTATTCTACGCTTTATTGTACGTCAATACATTATTAATATATCTACAAACACAGAGCTTACATATATGAGCAGTACAATGGGCGGCCTTATTGCATAAAGCAATTTCTACCAGGCAACCTTTGGATGGATAGAATTTAAAGGACGAAAAGGTAGTAGTGGAACATAATTACAAAAACACATACATATAATTATACACACATAACATACATAAATACACATATCATACATGCATACAAAAAAAAAGGACATACATATATAAAGGAGTAATGCAAGTACATTATAATGTTGCAGTTTATAAAAGTTCCAACGCTAAGTAGTGGTCCCTAACCAAAGATTTAAATTTTTGTGATGTCTCGGCTCATCTTACCTCTACAGGTAATTTATTCCACAAGCGAATAACTGCAACAGTAAAGGAATTATCGAAGAAGCTTGTGGAGTGCTGAGGCATTCTCAACCGTAGGTTTTCCGATGATCTCAAGCACCTATCATGCGTGTCATGTAGGAATTCAAACTGATCCTATTCGTTGATTGGTTATTACTACGATTAACAAACAGTATCTGTACAATTTATTTTCAGATAAAAATGAGAAGAGATCGAACAATGTAACCACATTTGAACTAGGATCCTCCAAAACGTGAGTAAGTACATGTACGTGTGTATTAATTACTTACGTATAAGTACTTATATTGTTCTAAACTTATGTATTCATGAACTGCTTTCACATAACTAAATATATAATGAATCCTCCGCTACGTCTATTCATCTATGTGACTAAACCAATAAATAGAATGAACTCAAAAACTACCGGAAAAATTTTCGATATCATTTACCGAGCCTTTTCCCAACTCAGTTGGGTTCGGCTTTCCAGTCTAACTACGATTCGGCTGAACTTTAATATTTTCCGTAAAGCGACGGCCATCTGACCTCCACAACCCATGGGCGATATCGAAGTTCTGTAGTTAGACCGGTCGGATTTTTGATTGAGGGCTCCAACTCCCCTAATGTCTGCCATAGATTGGTATGACAACCGGGACCGACGGCTTAACGTGCTCTCTGAGGCACGGAGAGGTCTGAGTGTCTTAATAAATGGTCACCTACTCTAAGACTGGCTTGACTAGATATTGCTTAACCTTTGCAATGTGTTAACATTGTCGGTAACCACTAACTAGACCACGAGCCCACAGTTTCAGAAATAAACGAACTGATTCAGTAAGATTAAATTTAATTATATTTTAAGGAGAGGAAGTAAAGGTTGCGTATAAATTATTTCAACCTTCATAGCCAAGTTTGTTACAGACAACACCCTGTGAAAGAAGACACGATAACAGTCATGAGAAAGTTGTTGCATCTACTTCCATCCGTTTCCGATGTGAGACAATACGTCGGCGTCTTTATATGTGGTGAGTGAAAACTAATAAACATTATTATTGTGATTCAAAGCAATGAGTTTTCTTAAACTATTCTTAAATATTAAGATAGAAGGCTATTTTCTGGCCCAAAGAATAAGTATCGCCATCCAACGTGGCAACACAGCCAGCATTCTGGGAACCTTCCCAGTCGGCAATGACGAGGAGGATTTTTTAAACGATATTTTGTAATATAAATATTTTGTAGTATATAATTATGTATATTGTAATTCTTATTGTAGATAGAAATTATTTATAAATCACAAAAACTGAAATATCATCGGCAGGACTTGGACCCACAGTCTTTCCCTTACAGGGGGAATGCTCTGACCACTGAGCTACGATGACTACGCTGAGCTACGATTTTGTGCAGATTATGAGCAGTTTTTGTGATTTACTTATAATTTCTATCTTAATATTTAATAAACATTATTATTTCTTAGTATCAGTATTTTAAAGTAAGCATACGATGTATCTTAAAATATTGTTCACAATAGAAAATATTTGGTAAAAAAAAATACACGTCAAAAATTTCACAACAACCGATTTCAAATTACCGAAATGGGACCAAATAGTTGTTGGAATGAAATGGGATCACATTAGAAGTAGTGACTTTCATTTAAAAAAAAATCAAAATCGGTTCACCCAGTCCAAAGATATGACGTAACAACATTAAAAAAAACGCCGTGTGCCGAGCCATCGACATCTCCTGATGATGCCCCTGGTTGGGGACCAAACACGTGTCGAGGTTTTTTATAACACAACTCTCATATTTATTCTATTTTCAAAATTATTTCTCTATTCTTTCGGCCTAATTTTAAGTGGGTTTGGAGGGCGGTTATGCGCATTAATAAATACGAGAGTTGGGTAATTTGCATGTGGCGGAATATTGCAAAGTAGTTAAATTTATTTATTTAACTATGGACTTCCGAAAAGTAACGCCTGATAGTATTAACTTTAAAAAAGACATAGTTTTATTATTATTATTTTTTCTTTTTTAATTCCTCTACGGAGGACGCTCTAACGTCCGTTGCCGGGCGTCTCTGGTTACTAGCAGAGGGTATATCCAGTGGCGCCCGGCGGACTTTGACCACCTCTGTGGTAAGACATACAGTTGAATTAAGAACATCTTCCTTTTTTGGAAGTCGATTGAAAACATTCGTGTAACTTCAAAGATATTAGCACCTTTAACTTCTTGATATCAAAATATTTGGTTGCGTGACGCTATTTCCCCATTGTCTGCTTATCAATGGTTTATAGTTCGACCGAACATTGTTATGCAGACGAACTGCACATTACATGGGCGATACATCGATCACCGTTCAATTAAACATGTTAACAACGTTCCTACGTTGCGGTGAAGAGGCTGTTACTTGTCAGTGAGGTTGATAGGGAACAAAACCACAGAATATTTTTTTGATAATTTAAATGACCGCCATGGTTCGGTATACTTTCGCTTGGAAAATGACATGTAAAAACTTTAAAAACTCATATAAAATAGTTTTTGCCAGAAGAGAGAAATTAAAAACCTCTTTGTGGCGGTCTTACATCCCTTAATCCGGCCCTGGCAAAGTTATATTAATGACTCTCCCCGTCAGCGGTCCCACTATTAAAATACACTTGTTTCCTAAATTGGAGTAAAATCGGTCAAGTGGTTTGGTTTGTAGCTCACTCAAACATACGTAGGTATAATACATAAATTTTTCATAAACCACTTTTTTGACTCAGTGGAGATCATCTAGGGATCATGGGCAACATTTTTTTACACTATCACAATATGCTTTCAGTTATCACTATAAAACAAAGTCCTACGCAGCGTCTGTTCGCGATAAACTCAAAAACTCCTGCACCGATTTTCATGCTGCTTTCACTAATGGATGGAGTGGTTCTTGAGGAAGGTTTTAGTACGGGAGGAGCCGTGGACGTCCGCTAGTAGAATATAAGTGGAATTGAAAAGATAAAGTTTTACGTTTTCTCGTTCGTTTAATAACTTGGTACGTACATTGTTAGTAACTAAACTTAGGCAAGTGAAAATTAATATTAGCAGGAGCAAACTCAGTCAACGTGGGGCGAAAGTAATTTGCTACGAAAGAATTTAATAAGTGTAGTGTAGGTAGACGCGGCGCATAGCGTGCGTACATATGTTGGATACTCTTTATGATTAGTTCAATTTTGGAAAAATAAACATTTTGTTCAAATCCTACTAATATTATAAACGCGAAAGTAACTCTTTCACGTAAACGTCTGAACGGATTTTATTGAAACTTTACAATAATATAGCTTATACATCAGAATAACACATAGGCTACAATTTATAAAGATATTGTGTGATAACGGGAAAAATCCAAATTACCACGCGGGCGACCACTAGTCATCTATACTTATACTTGATTACCAACCCAAACCATTTACTCGGTTTCGATGAACGAAAAAATTTGCTCATGTTAGGACCTTGTTGTAATAAATAAAGAAAAACCGGCCAAGTGCGAGTCAAACTTTTAATTTTTTATTTTAAGTCCCAGCGCGCGAGGCTGCTCCTTCCTTCATTGCCGGGCGTCTCTGGTACTCACCAGGAGGTATTTCCAGTAGCGCCCACACGTTTGTTGTATTGGAGCCCCCTAAATATTTATTATATTCTGTTTTTTAGTATTTGTTGATATAGCTTCAACAGAAATACATCATCTGTGATATATTATCAAATTTCAACTCTAACTATCACGGTTCATGAGATACAGCTCAAGACCGACGGACGGACGCGAAGTCTCAGTAATAGAGTTCCCGTTTTACCCTTTGGGTACGGAACCCTAAAAATACAGTCAAATTGCGAATCTTTTTTTGAAGTCATCTAAAAAATACACATTTTGCAAATTAAAAGTAGGTACTGCCTCCCGGATAGATATCATTCAAGTTAGGTACAAGCGCACTGATTAGAGACGACTGACTAGAAGACTTCACAGATAATAAGATATCGTGCTTCAAAATACCTCGCAATTATCTAGCAATAACTTAAACAGAAACCTTATCGTAACTAAATCTTACTTCTATAGAATGATAACTACAGTGGTTGTAATTTGGTACGTAATGTTACTATAGACCTCATCGACCTCACAAAAAGTAGGTACGTAATAGTTATAGTTCCCATCCCAGTGCCTCATTTTGTATACCTATAATCTAAAAAAACATATGTACTTATATCTAATGCATAAAATGATTTACACCGTTAAACTGAATTGCAGTTTTAATAAATAAATGCTTACATTTCCGTGAGATATTATTATCAACATGCAGATGCGCTACGGGGTTACCGTGCAAAGTATATCCGAGTGTTGAGGTTAAACATGGAATAAGTGGGTACATTCAGGATTTACAATATTTTCTTTCTGTATTTAGCGTTAGAATAGTTTCATGCAATTAGTAGTTTTATAACTGCAAGTTGTAACGCAATAATGATGAGAAATGATTGAATCTATTATGAAAAACAGTTAAAGCTAATATGAATTCAAATCAAAAAACCTAACACAAGTTCAAATGGTCTAAAAAGTAGAATATCATAGGTGATATACTACTTTTTATTTTTTACTACCCTATGGTATATGGTATGGTAATTGTAACAAACTATTACAAGTCAATATTATTATGTTTACTCTTGGAAATATAATTTCAAATAACACCTCCACTGGGTATAGTACTCTGCGTAAAGTACTTTTGTAATTTTGTTTGTGTTATGTGTAGTGACGAGACGGTGTGAAGGTAAACTATTTACTATTCATGATATGACAGATAAAACACAATGAACTATTGTTGAACCGCCTACAATTGCATAGTAATATGAAGAAGGTTTTCCATTGCTCTCCTATCGATTCATTTAAAGTGGTTCCAGTCTCTACTACACAGTATACTACTATAATTTTGGTATAGTTAGCGTCATAAACTTGGCAATGGGATCCCGCTTATTTCTTACGCCTTATTTCTTATGCCTTGAATATTCCGGAACCGATTTAGTTCCAGAGAAATTATATTTTTCATTGGCTTTATGACAATCAGACTCTTATCTGATTGGTTCCCGTTATTTTGAAACGCCAAAGATAAGCTGATGTAGAAGTTTTTCTTTGATCAACTGTTAGGTAGGCCAGAGATCGTGAATTAAGTGAAGTAATAGCTCCAAAATGTTTGTATATTTCTTTGTGAATTCACTTTGACGACAAATACATTTCCAGGTTTAACGATATGGGGCTCATCATGGTTCCTGCTCAAAGACTCGATACTACCTGATGGAGCATTATTTAACATGGCAGGTGTGGTGATAGCTGGATACATGTTTGGTCACGCCTTAGAACGCTATACTACAATCAACCCAGTCGTCGGAATGACGTTAACAGGAGCATTGTACAGAAATTTTGGTCCACCGAGCTTTTTAAAAGATCCCGCTGCAGATGCAATTGATTTCCATTTAAGGTAACATAAAATATCAATTGTGTAAATGTATAACAATAAACTGTGTTACAATACGAGGTACGAGGCACAATGCTATTGACAAACCTTTTGTTTTTTTTAATGTATTACATGGGGCACACTAAGGGTAAGGACTCACGAAGCGGTTTTCACCCGCAACTTCCGCGGTTGCGGGCCCGCAGTCTTTGTAGAATACAGATATTTATGTAAAAAATTAAAGCACATTTCGTGACGCGTTTTACGCCCGCGGCGTGTGCGATTGTTTGCGGGTCCCGCTGCACCGGCGGCGGTCATCTTGTACCGGGCGGGCGCGGGTCGTCGCGGTCTCGCAGCGGCGGCGGGTTGCACCCGCGCGCTCTGCGATCGGTTGGCGGGCGACCGCAGTGGGCGAAATAACTAGATACGGACATTCGAAAATAATTAAAGAACTTTTATTCATCCTTCTTTAACTTATTAATAAGAGTAACAAATAATCCATAACGATCTCTTTCCGCAATCAGTGGATGTATCCAGAACCTTTTAGGCCTTCTTTTTTTAATTCTTCTATGAAGTAAGTATAACGTAACAGCTCGTTTCTGGTGTGTGTCCATGGCGGTCTGGAACTCCACTGATCGTTTTACCGCCCGTCTTGCAACCGCCCGTCTTGCGATAATCAACCGCCAAGATTGCGAGCGATAATCGCAACCGCGACGGCTGCGTAATCGCACAAAACTCCGGTCTCGTGAGTTTTGAAAATAAAACTCCATTCCGCCACCGCAGCGGGCTGGGGTAAAAATCGCTCCGTGAGTCCTTAGCCTTAAAGTTTTGCACTTCTAGCTAATCGGAACCCTTTGAATTTCGAATGTTATATTTTTTTAAACATTGCAACCTTCTTAGTAATAAAAAAAACAATTGGCGAGAAATCATTTGTCAATTGTTTTTTATCACACATCAAAGTTTTACGTATGCAACGAAAATGGAATAAAGTCGAAAAGATTTTAGAGCGATGATTTTTTATGATTTTAAAAGTTCTCTCTCTCCCCGCAAGACTGTGCCGCTCGTCTTCAAAATGCTTTTGGTAGAGAAGCACCTTGTTTGAGCACCATGAGGCGATGGTTTGCTGAATTTAAGAGAGGTCGAGTTTCTTTACATGACGAATTTCATGAAGGGCGGCCTTCAACTGCCGTCAACGAAAATAATGTGGCTACTGTTAAGCGGTTAATTGAAGAAAACCCGCGGATTACCTATGAGATAATTCGAGGACTATTGGGGATTGGTATGAGTCAAATCCAGAATTTTTTTCACGAAGAATTGAAAGTTCCGAAACTTTGTTGTCGTTGAATCCTTCATGAACTGACAGCGGAGCAGAAACGGGCTCGCGTAGAATGGTGCTCACAGATGCTACTGAAGTACGACCACGGACATTCTAATGCTGTTTATGACATTGTCACAGGAGACGAAACGTTTTATTGTTTTATTATTTATTGTTTTGAACCCAAAAACAACAGCAATCTTGTGAATGGGTGTTTGAAAATGAGTACAAGCCATCAAAAGTGAGGCAAGCGAGAAACGTTGGTAAAAAAATGATCGCGTTTTTTTTTCTCAGCAGATGGGACCCCCATCTGTACAATTCCACTTGAAGATCAAAAGAGTGTTAATGCCGAGTGGTATTCTACCATTTGTTTACCCAGGGTGTTAGAAAAAGTTCGCGAAAGACGACCCAAAAGCCGCGTTCTCCTACATCATGACAACGCTTCGTCACACACGGCAAACAAAACAAAGTCATTTTTAGCTTCCAAAAAAGTACAACTCGTCACCCATCCTGCGCATAGCCCCGACCTAGCACCCTGTGATTTCTGTATTTTCCCCAAAATCAAAGATTTGATGAAAGGTTTCTCTTTTACCAACTTCGAAGAGGCAGTGATAGCGTTCAATCAGCACGTAGAAAACATGCCTTCATATCTGTGGTCCTCCTGTTTTAAAAAATGGTTCGATCGAATGAAAAAATGTTAAAATGTATTTTGAAAAGCAATAAACATAATATTTTGGTTTTAACATGTTGTTTTTTTAAGTTACGCAAAACTTATAGTGTGACCTACGTATCAAATATAGTTGATGGTTTCGATTGTCGGCACTTGGTGAAACTTATACTAATACGTGCTAACAAAAAACACTTCGTGTTCAACAATGGCTTGAAGATATGTTAGACAGTGTAGTAAAATACTTGTTTAGTAAATATGTAAAGTGAACAACAACCTTTGATAATGCTATAAAGCGAAACCGGTCAGGTTAAATCCTGTAAATTAAATAAAAGTGAAACGGAGTACAAGTGTTTTTTGTTACCATGTAGTATTATCAAATGACTGAACTTGGATGTTATACTTAAAAATTTCTAACATTTTGTTGCTACTGAAATAGTTGACCGAGCGAGCGAAGCGTCTCAGTTTCAACTCGAGGATTGGCCGATTTGGCATTGTTTGTCTGTATGTGTGTCAGTTCCGGTCTACAGGCCGCGAAGAAATGGGGAAATGACGAAATTCCGGTGTACAGGCAGACATTCTTCAGCCGATTTTCATGAAATTTGGCACAAGTGTTCTTTGTTGCAAGGCGCAACTTTTGCCGAAGGGAACTTTTTCGATTGGGGGAAAATGGGGAGAAATGGGGGGGGGAAATGGGGAAGAAATGCGGAGAAAATGATCATTTCTCATCTCATAAGACGATTTTTTTTTTTCTTGCGTGTTCAAATAAGCGGATGCTAGGGATCGCTAGGGCGAGTGGGATATGTTTCAACTGGCGAATTGGAGAGGAATTGTGTTGTCAGTGTTCCCCATTTTAAAATGGAGAAGAAATGCGGAGAAAATTATCATTTCTCATTTTCTTTTTTGCTGGTGGCTCTGTTGGTGCGCATGGAAAGTCAGCCACCAGACCACGTCCCAAAAGGATGTTAGGGACCCGAAAATAACGCGAGGTCTACTGTTCGCAGAACTACTAGTTATACAAGAGGCAAAATTTGGGTAATTCTTAGACCTAAAAACGTATATCGATTAGTCAAAAGCTTGATAAATTGCAAAAGTTAAGAGTAAATTATTCACCTATACGAAATCAATAGTTTTTATTTGTTTCAGACGAATATATCCTGTAATTATATTGACGAAAGGCCCATTGACCTGGGATTGGGAATATATAAGGTATAATTTAGTAAAAGTTTTTTCATTGGCCACGTTACCTTGGATCATCGAGTGTTTATCTACAGCTTTCTTTGCCCACATTTTGCTCGAGTACCCGTGGTACTGGGGTGAGTTACTTATTACTGTTTACCGTTAAACTCTCAAGTAAAGTACCTACTTTATTTCAAGTAAAGTTATTTACTTATGATAAATGATATAAAATTTATTGAGCTGTAGCGAGCCGAAGGCGACCGAAGCTCCTATTACTACACTCGAGGGTTTTCACTTGAACGAATACTCCTCCTGAACGGCTGAACCGGTTTTCCTCAAACTTTGCATGGTAGCAGTGACCATGCTCGTAAGTGTATATATCTGAAATCAGAAACATCGAAGTGACCACGGAGGAATAATCACCGAAAAACCTGTTCCAGGAGGACTTAGACAGTTATACCGAGAGGATTACACATAATGCGCGCGCCATACATAATTTTGACCTTAAAAGAGGTCAAATAGGCCATCAGTTCAAAAAAAAATATCTGAATTAAAAAAAAAAAATTAAAAAGAAATTTAAAAAAAAAATTGAAAGTCTCGCTTCAGCTTAATTTTGCACCGTGACCCGCCGTGCACACCTAGTTGAGCGGAGCGAAGCGGAGCACAATCTTAGGCGACAAATGTAAATCGTTTGTGTGCCAACTCCTCCGAAACGGCTCAACCGATTTTGACCAAATTTGGCATGCTGGTCGACATCATACCCGGGAGTGCATATCTCTGAAATCATGAAAATAGAGCTGACCACAGAGGAATCACCGAAAATGTCCTGGACATCACCGAAAAACCAGATTATTAAATGGTTGCCATGGAAACACGTGTGTCAACAATAAAAATAGATTTCTTTTTCATTCGATTAATTAATTAAGTGTTCGATTCTGATTCTAAAATGTAATAAAAACATTTGCTCCGCTCAACATTTGCAATTAGCAGCATGCATTGCATAGCTAGTTAATTTTATTTTTATTATATGTAACATTTTGTACTGTCACATATTCACACATTTACACATCTTTCCATTTTTTAACAACATAATAATATTTTACGAAAATTAATAAAAATAAATAAATACACAATAAATCAAAGATAAAACAATGAACAAATTAATTGTTGTCCGGACTACAATCGCGTATTAAAATGTCGAAGATTTTATGTTACTGTTACATTAAAACCATTCATAATCTCACCGTCGCGCGTCGCTGCCGTTCAACCGTAGTAGCTACGGAACCGATACACAAGTAACATTTCCACCAGAGTTGCCTGCTTCCTGGGATGCTACACAATTCCCTTATATCAATGTATATATAACTTTACTTAATGTAATTTATTATCCTTGTAAATTACAAGATCTAACTAAATTAGAGGTACATAACCAGTGTAACCTACTTGTGTTCTATCGATCACCTAAAACACATTTCTGTGAACGTAAGAAAAAAGAATCCAATCCAAAATCCAGTGTCTGTCACAGTGTTATTGGTGACAAACGGCTCAGTGAATCTATTCACACAAATCCGCATTCTTGACAACAACTGAGCATTGTGTGAATTTAGAGTAGAGAATAACATGAAACTGAATATTTCATAACAGTAGCCTACGAAATAATTGTTTATACATGTAGTAGCTTCATAGAAATACATAATATGAAGATAATTACTACATGAACTCTAATTTAATTTCTATTGTCGTTGGCTTCTATTTTGCGTCTCTCTTTTCCGCTCTTGATAGTTAATTGCAGATAATTATTTTGCAGGACTTCATCTAGGTTCTATATTAGCTTCAGTGTCACCAGCAATCGTAGTACCTACGACTTTAAACTTACACGCAAAAGGATTGGGGGTAAAACATCAAATATCAAATTTGGTGGGCAACGCAGGAGGTATAGATACAGCTTTTACAGAGGGGTTGTGTGGTGTAATTAATAGTGCTATCTTTTATCAAGCCCCAGTTGTCTATAGAGCAGTAAAGGTAAATAACGAATGTAAAACTTACCAACCATTAGATTAAATATTATGTAAAAATACCGAAAGATACTGTCCTCAACTACAGGCACTTTATGGGTATTTAATGTACGCTGCATAAATTTCAGATAGTAACACTTCTAGAAAGAATTTTACTGTAGTAGATCACAATATTCTGAAATATCTTCTTTTTAATTCGCTTTTTCCAGTGCATGGCAAATAAAGAGTATGTATGCATTACGAGTCAACGACATCACGTTTTTGCATTTTATGATGCTTATTGGTTCTCGTACCTAATAAATGTGTATATCTTCTTCGCGAAGTATTCCATATGCCTGTTTCCAATGCCTTATGATTTGCTCGAGCTACCGAGCTACGGCTGTTGGATTTTTTGTCAGAATTACAGAGGTTACTTATGGATTTTCTCGAGTGCCCGGTATTAAAATGACTAGCAAAGTGTGGGTGTGTAATACATCTCTGTCTACTACTTCATATATGTATGTATATTATAACATGCTGTCATAAAAATCTTCCATCGATTCCGAAGATTTTTACAGCAAATTATAGCTGATCCCATCACCAAATTAGCGGATCGACTATAATTTGCTGTAAATAAATAATAGGTATTATAAATATTCCTATGCTTTTGTATTTTTCCTATGCTTTTGTATTTTTACAGGGATCATTAGCTATTTTCATCGGTATTGCACTTGGAATATTCTGGGGATTGTTATTAGACGAACTTCCGGATCATAGAGACATATATGCGCCTACAATACGCAGCCTTTTGATTTTCGGCGGTGGTGTGATATCGACGTACGCTGGTGTCTATCTGGGTTGGGGTGGAGTCTGTAAGTATATATATTTAATTTTTTAGGGATCTGTAGTTCAAGTTTCGGAACACTTATGGTTTCGTCATATCTGTCTGTCCGGCCGTCCTCGGATATCCTCCTCAACGGTGAGTGCTAGAAACATAAAACTTTGCATGTTTATGTGTATTTACTACGTTGACAAAGTGCTAAAAGGAAATTATGAAAATAATATTTTTTGGGGCACCTCCCCTACACGTTACCAGATTTTTGTTTCTTGCATCTACCCCGGAGTGTGGGTTATCATTAGATAGGTCTTTTAAAAATATTGAGAGGTTACTAGTACCATTTTTTGATTTAAGTGTTCGATTGCGAGATATTCAATTTTATAGTAAATATTTTTGGTTAAAAATAGTGCCTGTTGTGTCTATTTCATACTCCAGTACCTAACCGTATCATAAATGTTGCTGGACTGTTTCAACCTGTACAACGGTTTATACGTTAACGTGCAACTTTTCTCGAAAAATCTTCAAAATGCATAAATAATACCTACGCCAGTCAGTTTGCTTTATAGATGAGAGGGTTTATGAAGACGACTAAACAAAGTAAAATTGCTTGTTTATCAACCGACTTCCAAAAAAGGAGGAAGTTCTCAATTCGACTTTATGATTTTTTTTTATGTTTGTTACATCATATCTTCGGACTGGGTAAACCGATTTTGATTTTTTTTAATTTGAAGCTACTTCATACTTCCTAAGTGGTCCTATTTAAATTTGGTCTCATTCTGACAATTATTTGGTCCAATTTCGGTAGTTTGAAGTCGGTTTCTGTGTCAATTTTTGACGTTTGTATTTTTTATTTAAATTGCCTTGTTTGCTTTTCAACTAAAATTACCTTATAATAAGAAATGCAAATTTGCTGAATTACGTGCTTATACAATACTACGAATACGTAAAGGGTAACAGTCTTTGCATGAAGTTGTGCCATTTTAATTCCCATTAGAACTTTAATCCACCTCGGGATACTCCACACAAGCACTTTGTGAAGTATAAAGCTTATTAATTTTTATTAATATCAATGTTTGCTACAATCTTATAAATACGTTAGATAGGGACTTGTAAGAAGTCATTTTGCAGTGAGAAATCATTTTTGATTAGGTGCTTATTATGAACCTCAACAAGATGCTACCGGAGATTTATGGTTTTAAAAATTGTTACGGAATGAAAATTAGTAGTAAGTTAGATAAATACTGTTGACTGTTCTGTTCCTATAGGTATAATAATTCAGGAAATGAGAAAGGATGAAAATAAGCTCCAAGTTTTTGTCAAAATCTCTTCAATAGTGTACTGTCGTTGACAAACAAACCTTCTTTTATCTCATTCTAAAACCTCATCTACTCCAAAGAATATTTGAGAACTAACGATATAATTATCTAAGCCGAGGAAGGAAAACCGCAGTGGGTTGCTTAAAATTCAGTCCCCTGTTGTTATTTATCTTCATAAAACAACGTCGAAAGTTCGAAATCTGCATAGATAAAGCAGATTTGACGGCAGCTAAGTTTATATTTGGGGCCCAAATTTCACAGTAATTTCACTCGAAAGCATTGGTTCATATCTTAGCTGTCTTAAAATATATAAGTTTAGGTACCTATACAAAGTAGATGCATTGGATTATTGAACTTCTTAATAGATATGAAAAGATATTTTACTTAGCTATCTGTCTTTAATGTGTAAAAATTCATGGCCTGATGTTAGTAAAATGGCCCAAAGAATAAGCATCGCCATCCAACGTGGCAACAGCCATCATTCTGGGAACCTTCCCAGTCAGCAATGACTCGGAGGATTTTTTAAACGATACTCGTATTTTGTAGTCTAAATATTTTTGTACATGATTATGTATAATGTAATTCTTATTGTAAATAAATAAGTTAAAAAAAACTTATTAATAAAAATATTGGTTACGTAACGTATTAGAAGTCGAATTTGGCCTTAGAAAATTTTATAACTACTTGGACCTGGTATTTCTTACTTTGTCACCTAAATAGGTACTACTTATGCAGACGTACGCATGAATTATAGCCGTTGTGTAGTTATAGTCATGTTGTGCCCATATTTACCTATATAATAATATGTTTTTGTGAACACAAAGGCGTCATGACCTGAGATCTCTCAAACGCACCCAGTGAGTCTTTTGAAATAGCTTTCCCAAATAATTTTCGAGTTCAGCTGTTATGAAGTGACACGAGGATTAGACGTCAGTGGGTTATGAATGAAACTGACTCAAGTAAATGAATATAAAAGGAATTTCACTTATCGGGCTTCTACTCTCTGAAAGTTAAAAAAACCGCGACAAACTCTGTCGCGAAGTATTACTGACGACATTCCGCACTTGATTGTGTACAATATTTTCAGCCTAAACAAAATGTAAACGTGAGGTAACTAGTCCAAGACACCCAGGACTTAGTCCAAGACGCCCAGGACTTGAATTGGCTGTGCCACAGCGGCTGGCACGTAAGATTTTGTTGCCTTTAATCAAGTTTCCATAGCAAGGCAACGGGTTTTTATTAAATTCAATCGGCCATTTTGGACATAACCCATTATATGTGTGCCCGGTGACGGCAATAGGCTTCCCCCCTATTAATTGGGACTAAAAGTACTGGCAAATTGTGGGTGTGTAATGCACCTCTGCCTACCCCTTCGGGATATAGGCGTGATATGTCTGTGTGTTTAAATAAATACTATTAATACTAAATAAATATTATAGTAGTTCGACAATACTTTTGAACCATAAACGTCTTTTCTTATTCTCTTGCAATCTTTTTAGTTTTAAAATTCTAGAAATGTCATTATGAGGCCATAAAACTATTCTTTCGACATTGAGTACCTATGTTTCCACTGTATTATTTATTATGTTCTGTTAAAACGGGCAGCTCCTCTTGTTTGCCTCGGTATCACTTGACTTCGATTAAGAACAATTGTTTCGTACGAGTTTCTCATGACACGTTTCATATTTAAATGACCCTGAATTAAAACGGCCCGATACTAATATGTATAGTTTCTTAAAATTGATTTTTTTTTTCAAAACTATGATTATAATGCCCTTCGGTTTCATTATGAGATTTAGAAATACCCTACTACATCAGCATTTCAAAGAGGTATTCTACACCTTTTATAGTAATTGGTGGCCTCATTAAAAATATGCCAATAATTACTTTTTTCCCCTCCTCATCTCTCTCTCTCTCTCTCTTAGACCCACCCAAGGTCACAAGCAGGACTGATTTAGTTGCATATGCTACGCCACTCAGATAACGTATTCCGAATTACTTTACTTATTATTCTATTTTTTCAGCTGGCGTAGCCATCATGGTGTGCGCAGCCACGGCAGCTACGCGGTGGGCTCGCCGAGATTGGCCTCTAACGAACAATCCGGTCTGGGAAGTCTACAAACTGCTCTGGAGAATATTTGAACCGATGCTCTTCACCCTCAGCGGGTATTTTCTAGATGTACATATCTATATTCATCGACTACTTCTTCCATTTGTTTTTACTCTCCTTTCTTCTATTAAACTAAGTTTTTTAAATATTAAAATCCACAGGAATCGTGAATACGTACGTAGTTTGTCAATACATTTAGGATCGTAGATAGTACCTATGTTTGTTACTCAACCACGTGTACTGGTAAACGGTATAATCAATCTCCATTGAGACAATTATTCCACAAAACCTCATCCTTAAGAGGTTAACGGAACTCGGTACTACTCAAACCTGAATTAGAAACTCAACCAAATACGTAGGTCTCGTAGGTACCTATACCAAATGATAACTCAACAAGTCATCACGTCGTCACAATAACATAAATATCATAACTTTAATAAACCTATATGGTAAAGTCGATTCTTCTTGAACTATAAAGCTATCAGCATTTTAAATAATAATCTATTCATCTACAAAAGAGGGGGAAAAAAAATCAATCTGTGCATTACTCTGAAAGGCAGTGAAATAATTCAACGCTCAGTGTGACAGATTATTTACATTTTATAACAAGTTCGTTAGGATAAAAATATCTGCGTACTTTCCATGGTCTGTATTATCAATTGCGTCGTATTGAGTGATTCGTGAAAATACATCATATTATTTTTATGTCACAAATACGTTTTTTAAGTTACGCAAAACTTATAGTGTGACTATAAGTTTTGCGTAACTTAAAAGAACAACATGTTAAAACCAAAATATTAGGTTTATTGCTTTTCAAAATTCTCTCCTTTACATTTTAAACATTTTTTCATGCGATCGATCCATTTTTTAAAACAGGAGGACCACAGATCTGACTGAAGGCATGTTTTCTACGTGCTGATTGAACGATATCACTGCCTCTTCGTAGTTGGTAAACGTGAAACCTCTCATCAAATCTTTGATTTTGAGGAAAATACAGAAATCACAGGGTGCTAGGTCAGGGCTATGCGCAGGATGGGTGACGAGTTGTACTTTTTCGGAAGCTAAAAATTACTTTGTTTTGTTGGCCGTGTGTGAAGATGCGTTGTCATGATATAGAAGAACACGGCTTTTGGGTCGTCTTTCGCGAACTTTTTCTAACACCCTGGGTAAACAAATGGTAGAATACCACTCGGCATTAACACTCTTTTGATCTTCAAGTGGAATTGTACAGATGGGACCCGTAGCTGAGAAAAAAATACGCGATCATTTTTTTACCAACGTTTCTCGCCTGCCTCACTTTTGTTGGCTTGTTCTCATTTTCAAACACCCATTCACAAGGTTGCTGTTTTTTTTCGGGTTTAAAACAATAAATCCACGTTTCGTCTCTTGTGACAATGTCATAAACAGCATTAGAATGTCCATGGTCGTACTTCAGTAGCATCTGTGAGCACCATTCCACGCGAGCCCGATTCTGCTCCGCTGTCAGTTCATGAGGGATCCAACGACAACAAAGTTTTCGAACTTTCAATTATTCGTGTAAAATTTTGTGGATTTGACGCATACCAATCCCCAATAGTCCTCGAATTGTCTCATAGGCAATCAGCGGGTTTTCTTCAATTAACTGCTTAACAGTACACATTATTTTCGTTGACTGCAGTTGAAGGCCGCCCTTCACGAAATTCGTCATGTAAAGAACCTCTCTCAAATTCAGCAAACCATCGCCTCACGATGCTTCAAACAAGGTGCTTCTCTCCCAAAAGCTTTTTGAAGACGAGCGGCACAGTCTTGCGGAGAGAGAGAACTTTTAAAATAAAAAAAAAATCATCGCTCTAAAATCTTTTCGACTTAATTCCATTTTTGTTGCATACGTAGAACTTTGATGTGTGATAAAAAACAATTGACAAATGATTTCCCGCCAATTGTTTCTTTTTATTACTAAGAAGGTTGCAACGTTTAAAAAAATATAACATTCGAAATTCAAATAGTTCCGATTAGCTAGAAGTGCAAAACTTTTAGTGTGCCCCATGTATAAATATTAAAAAGCACTATTAAAGCTGATAACATTTTCCTGGCTTAACGCCCTGAAGTAACTGCCTTTTCTAAAAGTGTATTTCCTTTTTTCTCGATCTAAAACATCTAGTATCTAATGATCGAGTATTAGTAGTCAACAAAGAAATTCAAAAAGAAAATATATGTAAATGTATTTTCTTTGGAACTGCTTTATTGACTAGGAACTAGTTAATTTACATCATTCACCGAGCCTTTTCTCAACGCAGTTCTAAAGAAGCCGGCTTTCGGCCTTCCGGTGGTTGGCTTTCCAGTCTAACTGCGATTCGACTGAACTTTGATATTTTCTGTGAAGTGACTGCCATCTGACCTCCACATATGATAAACAAATAGAAACACAATAAACTAGTTTTAATTCAACAATATATGCAGTAAATAATACAAACGTATTTCCTCCTATTTACAACCCAGGGTTCTTCAAGCGGAGCGTGAAGAGGCACAGCACTAGGTCGCCAAGTTGAGGGCCATTCTTAATACTCGTAGTACATATTGCGTACCTACTGTGAGAGTCGCCCACAATCGCCATATGTCGCTTCCACGGCTTTCCATCAGGCGGGCGGAGTCAATTTGGCGATCTGATATAAAAAAACAAAGAACTAAAAAAAAATTATTATTATTGCAGATATCACAAATAAATGGGAAAGAGCTTTGTTTGATCCTGGGATGCATCTGTTCTGCGCTTGTACTGCGACTGCTGACAGCTTTCTTAGTAGCGATGGCTAACGAATTGTCGGTGAAGGAAAGTCTTTTTATCGCAGTCACTTGGATACCGAAAGCCATCGTTGAAGTACGTATAAGAGCAATTTTTTTATTTGCGTAGCACCAGTTTTAAAAATAGTAGATATAAGGTTTGTTGGAAGAAACTTAGTGCGAGGGTTATATGTACCTTTACAAGTTACCTATCTTAATCCCGAATTTTAATATTCCGAATATCATAATCCCGAAAACGTTTGGACATTTTTTCATAATCCCGTTTTTAAAAATTCCGAAGTTTTGTTTGCCATATAATCGCAACTCCGAATTTCATTTGCCCATTTATTCATTTGTACGACGTTTTAGAATCCAGACGAATGAGTTCGAGACACACGAAATCTAAATGCACAAAATCCAGATGACCGTAATCCATATGCACGAAAGCCCAATTTTTAAATCACAAATTTTTGAAATACACTTAATTGATATCCAGAAAAACAATATCCAGATTTTTAAAATCAAGATTTTGTTATATGAAAATGTCATATTACACAGTTGTCACTTTCACCTAGGACAAATCTCTTTTTTCTATTAATGCAGGCCGTTTCTGGCACTCGCCGGCCGCTGCCGCGGCAACGCTCGCTTCGCTCGCTCAGCTCGTGCGTAGGTGGTCACAGTTTTAACCTAACCTAACCTACCCATTTTGTTTAAAGAAGAAATTAACCTAATCTAAATAGTTAAGTTCCGGGTAACCTACTAAAAACAAACTCTCTTTTTTTTATTAATGCAAGTCGTTTCTGGCACTCGCCGGCCGCTGCCGCGGCACCGCTCGTGCGTAGGTGGTCACAGTTTTAACCTAACCTAACCTAGTGAGTCGAATTTGACACTTAAACCTATCTGTAATAGGCAAATAAAACAATAAATTTACTGACTGGCAATTTTTATTTTCAGGAGATAGTATAGATATAGCGAACTGGTTCGACGAAAACTATATAGAGGTTTAGATAGATAAATAATATCATTTAGACCTACAAAAAAATTGAGGCTTATTAAATTTTGTTAATAGTGTAGGGTAGTTTAGTAATGATTCTGGAAATTGTTAGCATGGGAAACAAAAAATAATATATTTTATTGCAATAGTTTAGCTGGAACACGATTGTATGGGAACCAAATAAAAATATTATGAAAATCTGGCAATAGTTTATTTGGAAAATGGTACGATGGGAAACAAAAAAAAGTATTCTGAGAATCTGGTATAACTATATCTGGATTATGAGAATATGGGAAACAAAAAAAACTTTTTGGAAATTTGGTTTTAGTGCATCTGGAAATTGATTCATCTGAGAAATTAAAAAGGGAACTTTAAAAAGTTGTCATTCATTACATCTGTCTTTTAAAAGTTCTACCAACCGTTTTCGGGGTTTTAAGATTCGGGTAACAGAAATTCGAGATTTCAATAGGTTACCACCTTTACATCATTTACCAATACTTTAAATAGGTAACGTTTACAAGTAGTATCTGACGTGAACCTTAAGTTTGTGTAACCTTACTAATATTAAATGTTTTTATTTTCACACTTACTAAACACCACAGAAACATAATACAAAACAAAATTTAAGTGAGTAGGTAGGTATGTTGGAAATTGGAATCGTAGCGGCTCCGGCACAAAAGTAAAATACAACAACAACTTAGTTATAAATTCTAACAATATTGAACATTCATCACTTAACAACCGGTGAATGTTTGTTAAAATTGTTCTAACTGGATTTTGATGACATTGTAAACGTTGTTACTTAAGGTTTCCGGTACTATGATCTCGTGGGAATTCCACGTGAATAGCACCACGAGTATTCGGTAGGTAATTTTATTTAAATTATAAGGGCAATTAAATGAGATGTGAGCTAAGTTTAAAATAAATGGACCTTATGTACTTATCAATTCTGTAACAAAGTAACGCTAAACTCATTAGAAACTTTAGGTACAGTCCAAATTCTCAGTTATTTCGGTACAGAATGACAAACGACTGTTACCATGAATCCTTATTGTTATACTCGTAAGCGCGTCGTCGTCCCATTCATCATAAAGTGGTGATTATGACATTTCCCCTTTATAATAAATAAACTGGGGACGGTAATGTCTCCACGGACATTCATAGAATGCCATGATAATACTTTAATAAACATAAAGGACAGCTTGTGGTGAACTGAATGTGCATTGCGACACATTGCTCCTATTATTCTAAAGAGCGTGAGGGTTATGTAGACTCGGTCTTTATTGACTGTAAGGGGATAAACTACCGATGCTACAAATCTTTTCAATTGGGTTGCTTTTGCACTATTGATGATAATAAAACATCCATTATTGGATCCATCCATTAGAACACGATTAATATTGTAATACCTTATGAGTTATTATTCTGGTTTTATAAGCATAGTTAGTTATATACTTGTTTACTGTCCCAGTTAATACAAATGACATTATAGAAAATATTTACATCTTGAATTTAATCACATTTACATCCGTTTCCTTAAAATGTTGATACCCTAGTCTTAGTCCCTTCTAGTTCTCTATTGTGCTAGGTAGTCTAATAAACTCCTTTACTGGTATTTTTTCACAGTATTTACTAAGTTAATTAACAAATCTTGCCCTAAACTATGGAGCTCTCCCTCGTAATCTGAGACGCCTGTATCTAAGATGAGAGTGTTCAGCTTTACAGATACTTGCTTCTGTTTAATTGACTGCAGTAGCATGTTTTTGTTTGTAACTTGATGTTACACTAAACTACCTATTACTATTTTTGTTTACAGATTTAAAATGTATTTGTGTGATTGCGTGTAAGTTAGTATTGGCTGGCAATCATAGAAGAAACGTCAAAGCTAATGTATTATTACGAAACGCTTGACTCATTCGGTACTCCAACTTGACTACAGTGGAAGTTCCAGTTTGAAATCTCATGCATCAACTTTGGTTTACACTTACCATAACAGGACCACTGTAGGGCGTGAAACAGGCAGTCGAAATAGTTTAAACCTTTTACCTAACTGAATAAACTTGCACCACAGTGTAGAAGTTACTTGCGCCCACGATATAGCCGAAAGTGAATTTGTAACCGCTTCAAGTTAATTAAACTGAGGTTGCTTGCTGACCTGTCTAGTTCTAGTTCAATAATGTAAGGACACTTAAAAGTTAGGTAACTAACTAACTATCGCTAACAACCTAGAAACCATTAACTATAATTTCAACTCTATGGTTAACACTCATTGCGAATGTCTTTTGCTGAATAGTAAAGATTTTCATTTCTTATCCTACTAATATTATAAATGCGAAAGTTTGTAAGTATGGATGTTTGATACTCTTTCACGTAAAAACTACTGAACGAATTTTGATGAAACTGTACAATAATATAGCTTATACATCAGAATAACACATAGGCTACAATTTATAAAGATACGGCGACGGGAACAATAATCACGCGGACGAAGTCGCGGGCGACCACTAGTCTGAAATAATTTATATATTAACATACGAGTATTTACGTCTAATTTGATTTCATTTCATATAAAATATTAAGAAATAAATTATAAATAGACCACAAAAACTGACCTTATTGGCAGGACTCGAACTTTCCCTAACCGGGGGAATGCTCTGACCACTGAGCTACGATGACCAATACCGACAACATCGAATTTTTGCTTAATATCATATTCATAATTTCTACATCGCGCTAATTTGCTGTATTTCTGATTGATAGAACTGAAGTAAAAAATAAAAATAAATAAAATTAAAATTAAATAACCCCAAAAATATTTTTTTGAAAAATATTTTTTTTGGGTACCTCCTCTACACGCAAAGTGGGAATGATATTTTTCGAGCCTACTTTTGAATTACATTGAGTGGTTACTGCGAGAAAAGAAAAAGAGAGAACTCGCCTCCACAAAATCAAAATGGGTCTAGTGAGAAGACTAAAAACATTTTAACCCTAGCAAAACTTCAAAAATCTGATCCATTTGCATACATAAGATCAAAATCACACACCCAAATAGAAGTAACACTACCAAAGGCATAGGAAGCACAAGACATTGGTAATCGGAAAGAAACAACAACCTTAATTAAAAACTACTTTGGACAAGCAAACCACCCCAAGCCGGTTGGTCACCGTGGGGCTAGAGACCAATACCTCCTAGGTTCGCCGCCAGACAGCAACCCACAACAAATACTATCCTACACAAATAATATCAAGGAAGCAATAATTGTTAAAGATAAGAGGACATGTTTTTATATATCTACCCTCAATACAATACCCTACCCTGGTCCGTTCTTAGAGTCAGCGACTCTAAGAACGGACGAGTCTCTACAGGAATTGGAGTATGCTTTGAGTTTTATAAAATGGGACATTATCGGACTAAGTGAAGTACGGAGAATGGGTGAACAAATCGAACAACATGAAAATTACCTTCTCTATCACATTGGATACACACCAGATATTAGTATAATCAGCAAACTCAGCTTTAAAACAAAAATCAAAATGCACAAGCCAAAATTAAGCCGCAAACATATCCAAAAAATAAGTCGACTAAACCAGGTGCCACTCCCCATCCCAGAAGACTTATTGATAATACTAAAAGACAAGGTCGTGACTAACAGCAGGGAAGAAACTATACAAGCTAAATATACCCTACTAGAAGAAACACTAAAGGATATGTCCAGAAAATTGTATACCCTAAAAAATCCCAAAGACAAGATCGGTGAGGAAGCACGGTTGCTTATAGAAAGCAGAAAGACCCTACTTAAAAATAGAATACAAATTACACAAATAAGTAAAGAAATCAATTTAAAAATTAGAACACATAGAAAACAAAGTAGAATCAACACTATTCAATACCATATTGACAAATCAGGAGGACTAAAGAAAGCCTTAAAAGAGCTAAGAGAGAACACCACTTGGATTCCACATATTAGAAACAAAACATCCGGGAAGAAAGAAACTAAGCGACCTGAAATTACGGAAATAGCAACAATGTTTTATAGCTCCTTATATGATGATTATCACACCAACACTTTCTACCTACCAGAACTCACTGAAGAGCCAGTCCCTGCAATACTAGAAACTAAAGTAAGTAAAGCGGTACTGTCCCAAAAGAACTACAAGGCTCCAGTAGATGATGGAATAGTAAATGAAGTTCTAAAAGGATGCTTGGAACACATTATAACAACAGTTACTAATTTATTTAATGACATACTCACCGAAGAGATAATACCAGAACAATGGACATCCTCAACCATCATATTACTGCATAAAAAAGGAGACAAAGGCGAAATCAACAATTACAGACCGATCAGTTTAATACCCAATCTATATAAAGTATTCTCAAAGGTTATATTGGACAGAATTAGTTCAGTACTAGATAAAAATCAGCCTAGAGAGCAAGCGGGATTCCGAAGAGATTTTTCAACAATGGACCATATCCATGTCATAAAACAAGTCATAGAAAAAAGTAACGAGGCATTTGACTCGCTAAAACATAAATACATATGGGAAGCTCTACACTCTCAAGGAGTAAACCCAAAATATATCAGAATGATTAAAAACATATATAAAGAGTCAACAGCCAAAGTACAGACTGAAAGAAAAGGATCAGAGTTCAAAATCAAAAGAGGTGTGTGCCAAGGGGACCCTCTATCACCGAAGCTGTTCTCGGCAGTACTAGAGCTTGTGTTCAGAAAGATGGACTGGGAGACATTTGGTATTAATATAAACGGTGAAAAACTCAACCACTTAAGATTTGCAGACGATCTCATTTTGATTAGTGAAAACCAAGAAGGATTAAAAACAATGATAACCCAATTAGAGAGAGAAAGCCAAATTGTGGGTCTGATGATGAACACAGAAAAAACAAAACTAATGACTAACCATGTAAAAATACCAATATCCCTAAATTCAAAGCAAATCGAATATGTTGACCAATACACCTACTTGGGACAAATTATCTCACCAGAAAACCAAATGCAGAAGGAGATAGACATTAGAATAAGCAGTGCTTGGAAAAGATACTGGTCCCTAAAAGAAATCATGAAGAACCCTCATCTACCAATGAAGAGCAAGACTACGGCTTTTAACTCATGCATACTACCATGTTTGACCTATGGATGCCAGACCTGGGCGCTTACTGATAAACAAAGCGAGGCACTTGGTGTGTGTCAGCGAAGGATGGAGAGAAGCATACTAAACATCAATATACGGGACAAGATTTGGCTATCAAGTATAAGGAGAAAGACTAAAGTTACAGATGTCACATATACAGTGAGAAGACTTAAATGGAAATGGGCAGGCCATATGATAAGAGACAGGCGAAATAAATGGTCCAAAGTTGTCACTATGTGGTACCCTCGTGATGGGAAGAGAAAACCTGGAAGACAAAAAATGAGATGGGAAGATGAAATTAAAACAAATACTGGGATAACATGGCGCAGAAAAGCCAGAAACCGAAAAGAATGGCGAACTCTAGGGGAGGCCTATCCCTCGAAGAACTCGGGCCTCGACTGATGGGGCTCTTTAGCGCATGCCTCGAAAGGGGCCAGTTTCCCAAGGTGTGGAGGACGGGGAAACTGGTCCTGATCCGTAAGGCGGGGCGGCCGGTGGACTCACCGTCCGGATACCGGCCGATCGTGTTGCTCGACGAGGTGTGTAAGCTCTTTGAGCGAATTATCGCGGAACGCCTCGTCGAGCATCTCACGAGTGTGGGGCCTGACCTGGCGGATAACCAGTTCGGTTTCCGTCGGGGACGCTCCACCGTGAGCGCGATCATGCGCGTGAAGAGCCTGACGGAGGAAGCAGTCTCGCAGGGCAAGGTGGTGGTGGCGGTGTCTCTTGACATTGAGCCAACGCGTTCAACACCTTGCCATGGAGCTGCGTTAGGGAGGCGCTCGTGTATCACGAAACGCCTCTCTACCTCCGTCGTATTGTCGGGGCCTATCTCTCGGAGAGGGCCATAGCTTTCCCCAGCTGGCTCGGGCCAGCTCGGCGAGATGTGTCGTGCGGTGTTCCGCAGGGGTCGGTCCTGGGGCCGCTTCTGTGGAACATCGGCTACGACTGGGTGCTGCGGGGTGCGTTGCCTAGGGGCGTCGGCGTAACGTGCTACGCCGACGATACCCTCGTCACGGCGCGGGGTGCAACGTACCAGGAGGCAGCACTCAAGGTCACGACGGGTGTTGCTCGAGTCGTGAGTCGGATACAGCAGCTGGGACTGGAGGTGGCCTTGCACAAGTCCGAGGTTCTGTGTTTTCACAGACCTCGGAACGGTCCACCCGAAGGTTCCAGCATAAATGTGGGAGACTTTAGCATCGGCATCAAGCCCTCGATGAAATACCAAGGGATCGTACTTGATAGCCGATGGAACTTCGGACCACATTTCCGAAGTTTGGTCCCCAAGGTACGCAGGCATCGGTCGCGCTTTCGCGACTGATGTCCAACCTAAAGGGACCCAACGCTTCCTGCAGGAGACTGTACCTGGGGATCGTGCGGAGTATGGCCCTATACGGGGCTCCCGTATGGGCGGATAGGTTGGCGGTCAAGGGGAACGTGACTCTGTTAAACAGACCACTTCGAACCTTGGCCGTCAGAACCATACGGGGGTACCGCACGATCTCCGGAGAGGCTGCATGTCTCCTAGCCGGGACCCCTCCATGGGACCTGGAAGCGAGAGCCCTTGCGTCATTGTTCCAATGGCGCAAGGAGGCGCTGGAGCGGGACCACAGGCCTGCGTCTCGAGAAATCGAGGACCAGCGGTCCCAACTCCGCCAGGATCTCATGGAGTCATGGAGGGTGCGACTTGAGCAACCCAAGTGGGGTACCACCATCATCGCGGCGGTGAGACCGATCATGGACGATTGGCTGCAGAGGCAGCATGGTGACCTCACGTACCGTGCGACGCAGATCGTTGCCGGGCATGGATGCTTCGGTAGCTATCTGTTTCGCATGCATCGTGAGGTCACACCCCGGTGTCAATCGCCATCCGCCGTCCTTCAGGCTAGAAGGGTTGCGTGCTGCGGGGCCTTTGCCCTATAGCACGCAACCAGATTCACTCACTGACGCGGGATAAAACCCTACCCCAACGACGCGGGATTCTGGTCCCGACCCAACACCCGCAGAGACCACAGAGGTGGTCAAAGTCCGCCGGGCGCCACTGGACATACCCTCTGTTAGTAACCAGAGACGCCCGGCAACGGACGTTAGAGCGGCCGCGGCCTTGGGCCGCGGAATTAAAAAAAAAAAAAAAGGGGAGGCCTATGCCAAGGGCAAGCTGGTACCGATGTCTTGAAATAGAAAAATAATAATAATAAAGTAATGTAATATTGTAATATCTTTAATTAATAATTGTTTAGTAATTTCAAAGTTAAAATCTTACACAACTAAAATTAATGCTAAACTCTTAAATGTTATGTATGAATATTTATTTAACAAGAAATTTGTTAATTAATGTTAAACAGTTACAAAAATTAATAGGATATAATATAATAATACTAATAATATATATATATACTGTTTTTTGACTGCCTCGGTGGCGCAGTGGTATGAGTGTGCGACTGCCGTCCCTGAGGTCTCAGGTTCGATTCCGGGTCGAATCAAATTATTTGTGCGACCCACAAATGTTTGGGTTCGGAGTTTGGGTATTTTCTATGTATAATATGTATGTATTTAGAAATATATAAGTATCTTTATCAGTCGTCTAGATCCCATAGCACAAGCTTATATTAGCTTAATTTGGGCTAGATGACGTTGTGTGAGAATGTCCAAAAAAATGTCCAAAAAAAAAAAAAAAAAAAAATATATATATTTATATATATAATATTTGTTATGATAATATTTTATTTCAGTAATAAAGGCTATTTGAATTTGAATTTGAGTGGTTACTACAATAATGTTTTGTTTTAATATTTGTCTGCGAGATATTTAGCTTTGAAGAGCATATTTTTGCAAAAACAGGGCGTCTCCTACCCTCTAAAATCTAAACGGCTGGCGTGAAGAACCTGGAAGAATTCGTGATGGTAGTCCATTTGATAAGCTTTGGAGGAAATCTATAACGAACCACATAACTTTGTTAGTTTAGGAGTTATACGGCCGAATACTAAAACGTCACTCAAGCGGTACTGAGAAGTGAAGTTTTTGTAAGACGTTTCAGTATTCCGTCGATAGAGCTTATAATAGGTGACTAGGGAACCCTATGCTTTGCATGGCCCTACACGCACTTTGCCAGTTTTAATTATACAGATAGTAAACAACCGAAGTAAAAAATATTTGTAATATGTTATGAAACTGCCTTTCTGCCTCCTTGAAGTTAAGTGTAGTAGTTTTAATTCAAGGGAACAAAATGTGTGAAAAGTATCTAAAGAGCTATTTTGTCATTCATAACCCCTAACATCAAGAAAGTCATTGTCTGCGTCTATACGTAACACATTATAGTGTAAAGGCTCAGAGATGTAAGGTTAGTGGGATCAGGTTATAACTCAGTTAGTTGGTAAGTGGCTTTCACCTCGAGCCATTTGTTGCCCGTGGTTAGACCCTTACGGCACCTACATAAATTACTTAGGTAACTTACGAAATTATGGGGTATGGCGACTTATCAAGTTGTGCCAAAAAAATATCTTGCCTTATTGACACCAATTGAAGAGTAAATACTTACTGTTAAAATTGTACAACATCTCTAATACATATAAATACCTCGTGAACTCTTTTACTTAGGTACCTTATTTTGATTGAACTCGATATCACACTTATTTTATTTATTGCTAGGCAGAAATTTTCGGGTTAGTCACTAACTGTGGTGGTGTGTGGTCAGTTGGCGAAAATCAACTGCAGAACATCGTATTCTTTCGTCATCTGGACAAACCAAGATTATTGCGTGTGTCCAGATAGCGAAACTTAAATAAATCACTTTTAAGTTGTCATCAACTGGACACACATAGGTTTTTTTGTAAAAAACCGTACAGTCAGGTTGAGAATCGTTTCAACCATCGAATTTAGAATTAAAAACTGACAAACGTGTCCCAATTTCGACTTTAGAAATAAAACCAACACGACAATTATTGAAAATTATTTAGTACTTATCTAAGTACCTATCTGTACTTTTATTACAAAAAAGGGAAATTTTAATATTAAGGTGAAGTGTTAGTTGGGAGGGTATTTTTTTTTAAGTCCAGGCGCTGCGGCCATTTACGACATTTTATTCATTACAATGCAATTTAATTTGTACGTCCTAAAGCTACTTAGGTTCTAAAAAGACTTAAATATAATGTACAAGTATAACGTTTTAGACTTAAGAACAATATTGGCGGCATAATGAAACGATCGGCGGTATTGAAACGATCGTAGTAACAGTATGTAATTGATTTTATCATCGAAATGTATTCGTATTTATATCATACAAGTACCTATATCCTCGGCTTGACACAAACAGTTTAAATGGGCGTGAATCTAAACAAAGGACATGTATAATATACCTACACATTTGCAGTACTTATAATTCCTCGCTTGCACCTAATTGGAGAGTTCAATTATAAGGAGGCGTGGCTTATGGCGTATGCGCAGGTAGAAACTGGTAGAAGCTTGACGTCAGAGGTGGTGCTTCATTTAGTCTGCTTACCTACTCGCTATAAAGGTATTTGCGATTGTGCTAAAATATCATGATTGTTCACATGAAATTATTCATGATCGCGACTAGAACCTTCTAGTCACGATCAAAAGAGACATGTAATAATCAGGAGATTATTGAGAAAATCTAAAGAGATTAAGATTCTAAAGGAATCGATTAGAATCTCGTTTTTCGCCACGTCTCGTTTTTCGCGATTATGATCAGTTGGTATTGGTACATATAGTGGTGTTGTTGAAATTTTATTTGATCATAGCTTGACAACATGAATTTTTCGAGTAATCAAAATAAAGATATAACTTAAATATGGCATGTAAGTTATATCTTTATTGTTCCTAAGCTCTACATATTTGTATCCATCTCTTTTGATAGAATAGGATGACTTCTTTGCAATTAGAATTCATGTGAGCAACTGATGAGTCTTCTCTAAATTCTTCTAGATACCTACTTGTCTTTACATGAAAAATAAACAAGCTGTTATGAACCAATAAATCACAAAAGATATATTTATTTCGCCTGCTTTAGACGAAGGAGTTCCAACTACACCATTACATCCCATTTAGGTAGAGGCAATGCACGTAGGTGCGGAATTAACTAAAAAAACCGGCCAAGTAAGGAAGAAGTAGAAGTGGTCTAATCCGTTATAGTTTTCGTTGAAAGTTCATTACATGGGCTACCATCATAAATATTTTCAGCTTTATTTGAGTCAGTCGTTTAGATTTTAGAGGGGTTGGGCAGGGGGTCACTATGTTTTTCCAAAAAAAATGCTTTAAAGGTGAATATCTTGCAAACGAATACTTAAATCAAAAAACCGTATTAGCAACCTAAAAAGAAAATACTACAATAAATCAGAAAAGACCACCTTACTTACACACTCTCTCATTTCCATATAGGTATTATTAAATTGTAAACGAGCGGTGTCTGTTAGTACATGGGAAGTAGATGCAATACTGTTCTTTTAGTTTTTTGTATGTATGTCTGTCGTATGCGACTGTACTTTGTCACGAATTCGGGTTAAATGAGAAAGTGTGTCCAGTTAACGACAACTAAAACATGATTAATTTAAGTTTCGCTATCTGGACACACGTAATAATCTTTCACGTCATCACGTAATTCGGGAGTCTTGTCTAGGCCGCGTTTTAATGCGGCCGTGTTTGCTGACTTATACTCGTATAGTGTAGCGCGGCGTCAGCCGTTGCATGTATTACGATGAGTTCGCAACTTGTCACAAACGAATTGCTGGCGTTCCTGCAACAGAAGCTGGATGTGATGGACGAGCTGTCGGCTATCCAGATCTGTTCGTCAAGTTTCAGCCATGAAGATATAGCTCTGCCTCCAAGCGGCTACTGTACAGCGTACTCAATAAGAGCGACCAGATGGTGTCCCGCCGGCGTGACGGGACAAGGAAGAGCATACAGGATATCATCACGCTGCTTAAGGCAACCGATCCCGACGACGTGCCTACGTTTGTGGCCCAGGACTTATCGAAGCTTCCTCCGGTCACATTCGATCACGTCGACGTTACCTGCCTTTTAAAGAATATAGTATCCTTAAAGGCGAGCCTGGCGGACGTCCAGACAAAGTTGGCGAAAACCGAGGATATCGTTGTGAATTTGCGTCAAGAACTTGTTACTTTACGTGAGACTACAGCGGTATCTAGGTCACCACCTAACGCCAACATTAACACGCGCTGCGAAGCTGACCTCAATGTGAGTTTCGCGTCAGCAGTTTTGTCGCCGTCCGTGTCGCCGTCATCGAGTGCACGCACACTTGCACCCGCCCCCGCGGCCCCTACCTGTCAAGCCGCTCGAAACCTGCGCCCTGCTCCGCTGCCTGTGCCTGCAGCTCCCGCGAAACTACGAGGTTTTGTTAGCGTAATCAAGACCGCTCCACCGAAGCCACTACCTGAGAAGGTATCGGATGTGGCTAATGATGAGTTTGTGACGGGGCAAAGTAGGCAGCACCGATCGCGAACCAAAGGGAACCGTTGCGGCACAGATGCAACGCAGTCCAGCTCAGCGCTGCGTGCCGCAGTACCGAGTACACTAGTGTATATATCCCGCCTACACTACACCACTAAGGCGGAGAACATCGTGAAGTACGTGCGCAAGAAAGGCAACTTCGCGCCGAGACTACAGCTGTTGGAGTCGAGCCGCAACGTCAGTTCCCTGTCGTTCGTGGTGCGAGTGCCCAACAGTCGCCTGAGTCTCGTCATGCAGGAGAACTTCTGGCCACAGGGCGTGGTATTCCATCGCTTCCGCGGATCGTTACTACCGGAACGCAAAAGGACCTAAGAGCGATAGTGAAGTGTTTACTAACACTAGTCTTAAGATCTATCACTAACACAACTTTATAATATCTATATGTATTCTTAGTTTTAAGGTACTTATCTATGGGCCGTATATAGAATAAGTTTATATCACCTGTAACTTTTCTATTTGTTGCCTGAAATAAATAAATAAATAAAATTTAATAAATATTGGTGTGTACATTTTCATAATAAGGTTGCACTTCTCGAAATATAGATACATTATCCCACATTTACTTGTTGACATGTGCAATTTATTCTTGTATTTCTTGCAAAAATGTCCAGGCTAAACGTCTTGCGTCTAGGTTCTCGTATTCCTCAAATGAAATTCAATCATTGCAGAATTCGCTTGTAAATGCCTTACAATCACAGCCGTTTATTTAAAACCAAACTTATTTGATAGGTCTGCCATAATAAGGTATCTAATGAATATAGCGGTGCTCTCTAGGTAACGTGCTCTGATGATTCAGTTAACTTTGAGAAGGATATCATTAGAACTACAGATAGTAAATGTAACTACTAATCATTGGTACGTAGATACATAAAATATTTTCCCCAAGTTTTAATTGTTCATCTGTAAATACTAACTTTTCCCAAGACACTAATAAATATATGTATATATCAGCTGACCCGGAAAACATGTTCTTATGAGAGAAATACTCTTTATTACACATAATCAACAAAAAGTAATAATTAAATCTAAATGCCAATGAGACCTTATCGAGAAACATAATAAGAAAGAATGATCTTATTAGGTCATATACGATACAACCTATTTTTATTAGTTAAACATTCATACAAGGGTAGTTAGATTAAAATAAAACGAAGGTTAACATTTCGTAATCATACTGCCTGTTGACACCGAGTAACTATAATCTAATGACATACTTTTTTTTTTTTTTTTTTTTTAATTCCGCGGCCTAAGGCCGCGGCCGCTCTAACGTCCGTTGCCGGGCGTCCCTGGTTACTAGCAGAGGGTATGTCCAGTGGCGCCCGGCGGACTTTGACCACCCCTGTGGTCTCTGCGGGTGTTTGGTCGGGACGAGAATCCCGCGTCATTGGGGTCGGGTTTTATCCCGCGTCAGTGAGTGAATCTGGTTGCGTGCTATGGGGCAAAGGCCCCGCAGCACGCAACCTAGCCTGCTTCTGTAAGGACGGTGGGCGGCGATCCCGCCGTCCTCAGGCCCCGATCATGGAGGACGATAGTCTTGGGCGTAGTCGCGTAGTCTGGGGCGGCCTGGCCGCCGACTACGGAACTCGGCGGGGAGGGTACGCTCCCTCTCCCTCCCGGCCGCCTCCTTCGCGAGCATGACTTGCTCGCAGAAGGACACGGCCGCGTTCCACCTACTCCCGCTGGATACCATGGCTTGAAGCATGGTCCCCAGCGAGAGGGTATCCACGCCCAGACCCACTACGAGGTCCCGGCGCTGACTCGCCCACGCTGAGCACTCCACCAACGTGTGGAGTGCGGTGTCGTCGTCGGAAACCTCGCAGTGTTGACACCGGGGTGTGACCTCACGATGCATGCGAAACAGATAGCTACCGAAGCATCCATGCCCGGCAACCATCTGCGTCGCACGGTACGTGAGGTCACCATGCTGCCTCTGCAGCCAATCGTCCATGATCGGTCTCACCGCCGCGATGAAGATGGCACCCCCCTTGGGTTGCTCAAGTCGCACCCTCCATGACTCCATGAGATCCTGGCGGAGTTGGGACCGCTGGTCCTCGATTTCTCGAGACGCAGGCCTGTGGTCCCGCTCCAGCGCCTCCTTGCGCCATTGGAACAATGACGCAAGGGCTCTCGCTTCCAGGTCCCATGGAGGGGTCCCGGCTAGGAGACATGCAGCCTCTCCGGAGATCGTGCGGTACCCCCGTACGGTTCTGACGGCCAAGGTTCTAAGTGGTCTGTTTAACAGAGTCACGTTCCCCTTGACCGCCAACCTATCCGCCCATACGGGAGCCCCGTATAGGGCCATACTCCGCACGATCCCCAGGTACAGTCTCCTGCAGGAGGCGTTGGGTCCCTTTAGGTTGGGCATCAGTCGCGAAAGCGCGACCGATGCCTGCGTCACCTTGGGGACCAAACTTCGGAAATGTGGTCCGAAGTTCCATCGGCTATCAAGTACGATCCCTAGGTACTTCATCGAGGGCTTGATGCCGATGCTAACGCCTCCCACATTTATGCTGGAACCTTCTGGTGGACCGTTCCGAGGTCTGTGAAAACACAGAACCTCGGACTTGTGCAAGGCCACCTCCAGTCCCAGCTGCCGTATCCGACCCACGACTCGAGCAACACCCGTCGTGACCTTGAGTGCTGCCTCCTGGTACGTTGCACCCCGCGCCGTGACGAGGGTATCGTCGGCGTAGCACGTTACGCCGACACCCCTAGGCAACGCACCCCGCAGCACCCAGTCGTAGCCGATGTTCCACAGAAGCGGCCCCAGGACCGACCCCTGCGGAACACCGCACGACACATCTCGCCGAGCTGGCCCGAGCCAGCTGGGGAAAGCTATGGCCCTCTCCGAGAGATAGGCCCCAACAATACGACGGAGGTAGAGAGGCGTTTCGTGATACACGAGCGCCTCCCTAACGCAGCTCCATGGCAAGGTGTTGAACGCGTTGGCGATGTCAAGAGACACCGCCACCACCACCTTGCCCTGCGAGACTGCTTCCTCCGTCAGGCTCTTCACGCGCATGATCGCGCTCACGGTGGAGCGTCCCCGACGGAAACCGAACTGGTTATCCGCCAGGTCTGGCCCCACACTCGTGAGATGCTCGACGAGGCGTTCCGCGATAATTCGCTCAAAGAGCTTACACACCTCGTCGAGCAACACGATCGGCCGGTATCCGGACGGTGAGTCCACCGGCCGCCCCGCCTTACGGATCAGGACCAGTTTCCCCGTCCTCCACACCTTGGGAAACTGGACCCTTTCGAGGCATGCGCTAAAGAGCCCCATCAGTCGAGGCCCGAGTTCTTCGAGGGCCAGGACCCATGCACGGCCAGGAATGCCGTCGGGTCCGGGGGCAGTGATTTTCCGGCGTTCAAGCCGGAGTACTGCCGCACCTAGCTCCCCCACCCTGACTTCGGGTACGTCGTCTTCGCTGGTGCTATCCGCGTCGGGCAGAGACGGAGCCATGCGCGGAGGGACGTGCTCCTCCGCGCTCGTCGGAAACAGGGAGCCCATGACCCGCTCCAGCTGCTGCGGCTGGAGACTCTGGGTCAGTGGGGGCGCCCTGGGTCGGAGTTTCTCCCTGACCTGTAGGTACGGGCGCCCCCATGGGTTCTGCTGCAGGGTCTCCAGGAGCTCCTCGCGGGCCGCCGTCTTGGCCCGCTTTATCGTCTCCTGGAGATTACCTTTAGCCTCCCTGTATGCCTGAAAAAGCTCCGCCTCTCGGGTTGCCGCGTCGTCTGGGCGGCGACGCCTCCGGCGAAACCTGGTGTACCGGCGGCGGGCGGAGATGCATGCTGCGCGCAGCTCTGCAATCTCCGGCGACCACCAGTACACCTGCTTCCTGGCCGGTCTGGGTGTAACCCTAGGCATCGCCGCATCACAGATTTGCGACATGGCTCTCCTGAACCACTCCGCCTCGGCATCCACATCGGCAGGCCGGTCCGGCGCCGGAATCCAGGCCTGCACGATGGATGCCTCCAGGAGAGCCTCCCGATCCAGATGGTGAAGTGCCCAACGCGGATCCGGGGGATTTGCCACCGGCTGTGGGAGGTCAGGTGGGGGGACGACATCGAACCGGATGTACCGATGATCCGAGTGCGTCTCCTCACCCTCCTCCACGCGCCAGCCTGTAATACGGGCGGCGAGGTCAGGGGATGCGAACGTTACGTCCACGATCGATTCCCCCCCCCGCCGCCAAAAGGTGGCGACATTCCCCCGGTTGAGGACCTCCAGACCACGTGTTCTGGTCCAGTCCTCAAGAAGCCTCCCCTTGTCCCTGGTTTCCCGGGAGCCCCACGCCTCACTCCAGGCGTTGAAGTCTCCCAGGAGCAGGACAGGGCGAGGACGGCACGCAGCGAAGACGACGTCGAGCTCAGTGAGCCATAGCTCAAACTGAGACTCGTCAATGTTCGGCGAGATGTAGGTGGCCACGACTGCCAACCCATCATAGTCCGCCGCAACACACCCGCGGCCCCTTGCAATGATCGCAAGGCGCGAGTTGTCTGCGGCGGACCCCCCAAAGATACAACAGGCCGAGCCGTCCTCGTCCACCGGGCTTCCCGGGTGGACGTAGTACGGCTCGGCGACCACGGCCAAGTTTATGGACCAGTGCCGGATGCTCTGGTACAGAAGATCCTGAGCAGCACGGCAGTGGTTCAAATTCACTTGCAGGATACGGATACGGGCGTCAGACATTAATTGACGTCCATAACCGCATCCCGCCGCGAAACAACTGGCCGCGCAAGGGCGGCACCCCCACCGCTCTCAGCGGACGGACGAGGTTTTGACCAAGGTAACTAGGTACTTCATCGAGGGCTTGATGCCGATGCTAACGCCTCCCACATTTATGCTGGAACCTTCTGGTGGACCGTTCCGAGGTCTGTGAAAACACAGAACCTCGGACTTGTGCAAGGCCACCTCCAGTCCCAGCTGCCGTATCCGACCCACGACTCGAGCAACACCCGTCGTGACCTTGAGTGCTGCCTCCTGGTACGTTGCACCCCGCGCCGTGACGAGGGTATCGTCGGCGTAGCACGTTACGCCGACACCCCTAGGCAACGCACCCCGCAGCACCTAGTCGTAGCCGATGTTCCACAGAAGCGGCCCCAGGACCGACCCCTGCGGAACACCGCACGACACATCTCGCCGAGCTGGCCCGAGCCAGCTGGGGAAAGCTATGGCCCTCTCCGAGAGATAGGCCCCAACAATACGACGGAGGTAGAGAGGCGTTTCGTGATACACGAGCGCCTCCCTAACGCAGCTCCATGGCAAGGTGTTGAACGCGTTGGCGATGTCAAGAGACACCGCCACCACCACCTTGCCCTGCGAGACTGCTTCCTCCGTCAGGCTCTTCACGCGCATGATCGCGCTCACGGTGGAGCGTCCCCGACGGAAACCGAACTGGTTATCCGCCAGGTCTGGCCCCACACTCGTGAGATGCTCGACGAGGCGTTCCGCGATAATTCGCTCAAAGAGCTTACACACCTCGTCGAGCAACACGATCGGCCGGTATCCGGACGGTGAGTTCACCGGCCGCCCCGCCTTACGGATCAGGACCAGTTTCCCCGTCCTCCACACCTTGGGAAACTGGACCCTTTCGAGGCATGCGCTAAAGAGCCCCATCAGTCGAGGCCCGAGTTCTTCGAGGGCCAGGACCCATGCACGGCCAGGAATGCCGTCGGGTCCGGGGGCAGTGATTTTCCGGCGTTCAAGCCGGAGTACTGCCGCACCTAGCTCCCCCACCCTGACTTCGGGTACGTCGTCTTCGCTGGTGCTATCCGCGTCGGGCAGAGACGGAGCCATGCGCGGAGGGACGTGCTCCTCCGCGCTCGTCGGAAACAGGGAGCCCATGACCCGCTCCAGCTGCTGCGGCTGGAGACTCTGGGTCAGTGGGGGCGCCCTAGGTCGGAGTTTCTCCCTGACCTGTAGGTACGGGCGCCCCCATGGGTTCTGCTGCAGGGTCTCCAGGAGCTCCTCGCGGGCCGCCGTCTTGGCCCGCTTTATCGTCTCCTGGAGATTACCTTTAGCCTCCCTGTATGCCTGAAAAAGCTCCGCCTCTCGGGCTGCCGCGTCGTCTGGGCGGCGACGCCTCCGGCGAAACCTGGTGTACCGGCGGCGGGCGGAGATGCATGCTGCGCGCAGCTCTGCAATCTCCGGCGACCACCAGTACACCTGCTTCCTGGCCGGTCTGGGTGTAACCCTAGGCATCGCCGCATCACAGATTTGCGACATGGCTCTCCTGAACCACTCCGCCTCGGCATCCACATCGGCAGGCCGGTCCGGCGCCGGAATCCAGGCCTGCACGATGGATGCCTCCAGGAGAGCCTCCCGATCCAGATGGTGAAGTGCCCAACGCGGATCCGGGGGATTTGCCACCGGCTGTGGGAGGTCAGGTGGGGGGACGACATCGAACCGGATGTACCGATGATCCGAGTGCGTCTCCTCACCCTCCTCCACGCGCCAGCCTGTAATACGGGCGGCGAGGTCAGGGGATGCGAACGTTACGTCCACGATCGATTCCCCCCCCCCGCCGCCAAAAGGTGGCGACATTCCCCCGGTTGAGGACCTCCAGACCACGTGTTCTGGTCCAGTCCTCAAGAAGCCTCCCCTTGTCCCTGGTTTCCCGGGAGCCCCACGCCTCACTCCAGGCGTTGAAGTCTCCCAGGAGCAGGACAGGGCGAGGACGGCACGCAGCGAAGACGACGTCGAGCTCAGTGAGCCATAGCTCAAACTGAGACTCGTCAATGTTCGGCGAGATGTAGGTGGCCACGACTGCCAACCCATCATAGTCCGCCGCAACACACCCGCGGCCCCTTGCAATGATCGCAAGGCGCGAGTTGTCTGCGGCGGACCCCCCAAAGATACAACAGGCCGAGCCGTCCTCGTCCACCGGGCTTCCCGGGTGGACGTAGTACGGCTCGGCGACCACGGCCAAGTTTATGGACCACTGCCGGATGCTCTGGTACAGAAGATCCTGAGCAGCACGGCAGTGGTTCAAATTCACTTGCAGGATACGGATACGGGCGTCAGACATTAATTGACGTCCATAACCGCATCCCGCCGCGAAACAACTGGCCGCGCAAGGGCGGCACCCCCACCGCTCTCAGCGGACGGACGAGGTTTTGGCCTCGAGGCGGCGCAGGTTGTGCTGCCGACCCGGTGATCCGCGGTCTTGCCCTCCGCCTCGCATCTAAAGCAGCGAGGCGGGGCGTCACAGGCACTTGCCTTGTGACCGGGCCGGCTGCAGCGGAAGCACCGATCGCCCACGGTGACTTCCGCTGTACACTGCACTCCGACGTGCCCCACCACCATGCACCGGAAACATCTGGTTTCCCGGGCACGAAGGAGGTGCACCTGCGCCTTTAGGAAGCCCCCTACGAGGAGGCTTCGTCCGTCCGCCACTTTCAGTGCCGCCGCGACGGGGCACTGGACGACTGTCATCCCGTGACCAGTGGAGCCGAAGGAGATATCTCCAGCCTTCACCTGGTCACGGGGGCAGCCGCCCGCCTCCACGACGGCGGAGACAACTTCCTCCGTCGTGGCCGCGTCATCCAGACCCGTGATGCGCAATGCGGCGCATTTGGTGGGTCTGGTGACGCGGACGGCTTCTTCGTCCAGCGCGACCCTAAGCTGAGCCGCTAGGGCGTCAGCTTTAGGGCCGCTGGAGGCGCCGGAGACCTCGAGGAGGCGAGCCCCGGTGCGTGTCGTCTTGCACCGGAGCCCCCCCTGTATATCGAGGGCCGAGAGGTTGACTGAGGACTTCACAGTCCTCAGTACGTCGGCGTACCCCACCCCCTTCTCCACACCTACCGTCGTCACCGTCAGGACGACGGCGGTGGAGCGAGGAGGGCGGGGCCTCCTCGGCGCCTTCGCCGCGGCGGCTTTGGCCGCTTTCTTTGCGGCCTTCGTCTTCCTCTTCTTGGCCCCCACTACTTCCCATCCCTCCCGTCTGGAGGGATGTAAGGAAGCAGCGGGAGCGACGATAGAGGAAGAGGAGGCGGCAGGGGTGCCACTCTTCTTGCCGCGCCCCTTGGCCGTCCGCGCCTGGGCCGCGGTCTCGGCCGGTATCCGGCTCACCGAAGCGGACGGGGGCGGAGCGGGGCGGCGGACAGCAGGTGTGCCGCTAGGACCGGGAGCGGGAGCACCGCCAACAGCCGCCGCGTATGAAAACGCGGGGCGCGCTAGCGGAGGGCGGTACGCCCGGTCCTCCAGGACCGCGAGGCGCCTCTCGATCGCCGTCAGGACCTGCACCGTGGTCGGCACAGGCTGTGGCGGCGAGGCGGGCGCCGTGGTGGGCGCGGTCCTAGGCGCCGTCTTCGGCGCTGGTCCAGCCGTCAGAGGAGGAGGCGGCATGGGACCTGGAGGTGCCTTGACCACTGTGGTCAACTCAGCGACCTCCCGACGGAGATCTTCCATCTCCTTTCGGGAGGCAGTGAGCTCCACCTCCAGGCTCGCAACCTGCTTGCGGAGCTTCGCCTCCTCCTTTGTGGCGCTCCGCGCGAGGAGCTTGTCAAGGGAGGATTGGGCTTCATCCACCAGTGAAGCCACAATCTTCTTCCTCCCCGACATATTCTTACTCCCCCGCATGGCCGCGTTCATGCGGGAGAGAATGCTCATGATCTCCCGCGCGGGCGGCACACCAATATCCCTGCGACTACGCAGGGACGGTACAGAGGACGGCGGTGGAGTAGGCGGGCGCACTCTGTAGGCGCCGTGACGCGTGCGCACCGTCTTCACTGGCACCTCCTCCTCCGAATCGCTGGAGCGGAGGGACCCCCACCCAGAGCAACTAGTGCTCCGGTCGCGCGGCGGCCCCTCCTTCTCGAGGGTCCTCTTCTGCGAAGCAGAACGGCCCTTACCCTTCACACTACTGGGAGCTGACCCACCGTCAGTCCCAGCAGCAACATTTCCTTGGGGCGTCGACGTCGCGCTGCAACTAGGCGGCGCGACGCGAGCCCCCAAATCAATAGGCATCGAAGTCCGTTGTTCAAGCATTAAGTCGTCGGTTGACACTGGCCGGGAAAGGGCAGTGTCAGTACCGGGGGTCTCGTCAAGCATATCCATCGCAATGTTGGCCACTCAAGTCTCGATATCGACGTTCGGTCACCCAACTTGCCACTGCGTTACCGTGGTCAAGTTGGGGTCCAGGGCGGACGGCGAGGACGTAGTCGAATCTCTTGGGGCCCCGCCCCATCTAATGACATACTTACATAAAAAAATCTACTAAAATGTTTATAATTTTAATTGCAGGCCGTACTTGTACGGGTTGCTATGGATTCTCTATGGGAAGATGCAACTTTGAAAGACAAGAGGATAGCGGTCCAGCATTCGAATATCATTGTTATTACCATTCTAGTAACGACTACGCTGGGTTCCGTGCTAACCACAGTATTGGGTCCCATTCTACTATCCGAAGAATCGAGGGTTGCTCCTGAAGGTATTTTTAAATAATCTTTTATATACCGTGAAAGTACCACCGTTTACAAAAAAAATTTGATCAAGTCTCGAAAACACTTTTTTTTTTATATCTTAAAATTGATGTAGTCTCTAGACATCAAATGTACTCGTGGTAGCTCACTGCCTTTAAAAATCTTTCTAGTGCTATCCAGAGGCGCTCGGCAATAGACGTAGGCTGCAGCGGCTTCGGGCCGCGGAATTAAAAAAGGAAACTACATCAATTTTAAGAATTTTATAACAAAACAATGTGGTTCTTTTTCAAAGTAATACTTCCGGTCTGTTATCGAAACTTGGGTCCAAAATATATTTTTTAAACGGTGGTACTTTCACGGTGTATAATGACAACTTAATCAGCACATAAACGAAGTAAATGGAGGAACGATGGCCTGTCTTATCAAATTTGTATGTCTACCAAGTAACCTTAGCATGGACACAGACAGTCACAAATCATGTCTTTATCCCCGGAGAGTTAGACAGACGCACTTATTACACCCACGTAAATAGGTATTGCTAGTGCCTCATTCGTTTGTCAGCTGGTGCACCACTTGCAGTGAGGATGACTTGGGCCCCCTTAGCATGGAATGTAACGCAATGTTACCATGTCTGTTACTCTGTCTGTTGGCGAGGAGATATTATAGTAAAATTATCAATGCAATAAACATTGATAACATTTACTATACTTATTTATTATGTGGTACGCACATGGAAATAAACGCGATCTATTAATCAGATTATGGGTTCAATATATGGAATTTTTGGGTTGTTCATCAACTCGCAGGTGAGAAACTGCACCTTACTACAAAGTTTACGAGAGGAAATAAAAGAAAAACGTCCTGGAATTATCAGAAGAAAAGTCCTGTTTCATCAAGATAACGCTCGTGTTCACACTTCTGTCCAATCAATGGCAGAAATTCACAACTGTGGCTTTGAACTGTTACCGCATCCACCTTATTCACCTGATCTGGCACCGTCAGACTTTTTTCTGTTCCCTAACCTAAAAAAGCACTTGGGAGGTTAAAGATTTTTGACAAATGACGAGGTCAAAGCAGCAGTAGACGCAAGGAAGAATCATTTTTTTTCAACGGGCTAAATGCTTGGAAGGGAAGATGGCAAAAGTGCATTGAACTTGATGGTGATTACGTTGAAAAATAAAAATATATTTCATTTGTTATGTATTTATTTTCTTGGTTGGGCCGATTACTTTTCAATCCACCATCGTACTTTTGTTGTTTGTGTATCTTATAATAGAGAGTTAAGGGACTCAAGCGACTCTGGTAAGATATATCTATACTGCCCTACTAAGCGCATGATACATTTTTTTTGTCCCGATGAAAAATAAGAAATGTGCACCGAATACAGAGGAAAATTATTGTCCATTATAAAAGACACAAACCTCAAATGTACCAGGAATACATAACAACATAAGAGCCTTCAAGATTCATTGCAAGTGTTTTCAAAAAATCTAGAAAAAATGTTTGGTGTATCTATAAGATTATTGGTGTAGCTATAAGATTATTCCAATAAAAGCAAGTCATGATTCTTTGAAGTCTAACAAGTATACATAACCTAAAATCATACTATATTACTTTTAAATATAATCTATGAGGGTTTTCATAAAAAAAAAGTTGTAGGTACATACTAATAATATAACTACGAGTATGTACCTACTATGTATATGTATAAGTTATATATGTAGAAGATTCTTGCTATAAAAATAACATTTATCTACATGATTACTTAACGAAGCGTAACGATAGCATACTAACTATATCACTTTTGAACACAGCCATCAAAATACAAACAGTCTTTAGTGCTTTTGGTTTAAAGCATTCTGTATTTATGACTGTACTATAAACGGGCGCACGAGTTGATGACAAGAAAAGTAGGTAAAATCAGAAGGTGTCAACTCGCGGGTGCGCACCAGTTTCTCACCTGCGAGTTGATGAACAACCCGAATTTTTCTATTAGCCTGACTGATAATCCGAGATAGAATAGGTTGGTATGTATGTGTCTATCAGTACTCAAACTTAATCATGGGATGACGTGTGCAATTATTCCATAAATCAATTTTATTTGGCTGGTAAATATCTAACATATCATAATACAAGTTAATAAATCATTACCTATTATATTATATAAATATTTACCTATATATTACAACTACTATTTACCTATTATGCAATAGTCCGAGACGCCCAGCACTGTAATTGGCTGTGCCATAGCAGCTGGCACGTAAGATTTTGTTGCCTTTCATAAACATTTCATCGCAAGGCAACGGGTTTCAATGCTTTTGAAAATTTCAATATAGCTGCTACTTTTTGTTAAATTCATTCGGCCATTTTGGACATAACCCATTAGAAATGTACCCGGTGACGGCAATAGGCTTGCCCCCTATTACGTGGGACTAAAAATACTGGCGAATTGTGGGTGTGTAATGCACCTCTGCCTACCCCTTCGGGGGGATATAAAGTGTGATATGTCAAGAATCAAAGAATCAAAGAATCAATTTAATTTATTCAGTTTAGGCACATAAAGAGCACATATGAATGTCAAAATTTTACAATTTTGTCAAGTAATATTATAAAAATACTAAATTAAGTAAGTAGGTACATAAATAACCATTAGAAAATGATTCTTTCGCTGGTTCGGTAATTTGGTTCTCCTGAGAAGAGACCAGCAAGAAACTCAGGTAGATTATCCATTTTCTTTTTTAATATTGTTTTGTTTACATTGTTACAATTAGTTTCTATTGTATTATACGAGTGGCCAACAACCGAAGATTAGGGTGACCATACATTTTTATCATTAAGATATTCGTCTACATTATAGTAGCCTTTCATCATCAAACATTTTTTAACTACTATTTTAAACTTATTAAGAGGCATGTCAACCAAATCCTGAGGAATTTTATTATAATTTTTTATACATTTGCCAACAAACGAATTACCAACTTTATGAAGTCTAATTTTTGTCATTGCCAGTTTATTTTTATTTCTTGTATTAAAATTATGGTTATCGGAATTTTTTTTGAAGAGATCATGTTCTTCCGTACATATAAGATGTTGTCGTAAACATATTGAGAAGCAACTGTTAAAATATTAATTTCTTTAAATAATTCTTTCAGCGAGTCACGGGGTCCGAGTCTATAGATTGCTCGTATAGCTCGTTTCTGTAATATGAATATTGTCTCAATATCGGCAGCTGAGCCCCACAGCAGCAGACCATATGACATAACGCTATGAAAGTAGCTAAAATAAACTAATCGTGCCGTTTTTTCGTCAGTCAGAGACCTTATCTTTCTAACCGCATAGGCAGCTGAGCTAAGTCTTCCTGCCAAGGCTGTGATATGAGGACCCCATTGTAGTTTACTATCTAGAGTTATCCCAAGAAAAACTGTGGTATTGACTATTTGAACTAATTCATTATTCATGTGTCTGCGTGTGTTGCCTATATGTATAGATATCTATGTACCTACCTATCTAGTTCATATAGCACACGCTCTTCAAAGTTTATTAGTTATTTATATACCTACAAAGTTGATAGATTCACCACTATTTCTAAAGTTGTTACTTTTATGAAATAAAAATGCGTTTGTTTTCAGATTTTTACCGAACACGAACACTTTCGCCACCGCATCCACCGAATGTAAACCAAAAGATTTATACTCGAAATCTACAACAGTATAATGTTAATGTTCAATAAAATATTTATTACACTCGTCCAACGTGGTCTTACTCATTCCCATAGCATTCGTTGCAGCCCTAAAAAATCTTACTGGTTTAACTACAGAACTTTGATATCGCCAATGGGTTGTGGAGGTCTGATGGCAGTCGCTTCAAGGAAATATCGAAATTCAGCCGCTTCGCAGTTAGCTCTTAACCCAGTTGGGAAAAGGCTCAGTGGAAGATGATATTTGGAATTTTATAAATGTGCGAAGAACAATTTTAAGTGTCCTTATAATTGATATTGAATGGAAGGGTTTGGCATTACTATCATATAACGTAAGTTCTAATCCCGGCTTCCTAGGGCCTGGCTGGCTTTGTGGCCCATTTTGTGACCTACAGTGCAGATGAGGCTCTGACAAATATATCTAAACTACCCGTAAAAAGGCAATAGACTCGACCCTTTTTTCTTAATTGCGCGGCCCGAGGTCCCGGCTGCTCCCACGTCCGTTGCCTGCCGTCTCTGGTACGCACGCAGAAGGTATTTCAAGCGGCGCCCAGCTCCAGTGGCGCCCAGCATAGACTCGCCCCTTACGTGAAAACAACATAGTGACTGCCGAAATATAAGTATAGTAAATATATTATAATGATTTTTGTACCATGTCAAACACTGAAACGTCGAATTCGTGTCTCTATAACGTCAGCGATACGAGAAAATTTGCATTGCATGTCAATTTACAACTTAAATATTATAACTTAAAATTTTATCCCCGTTATCAAACAGTTTCTATCTCAGGCAAATATCTCTATATATAGAGCGCTGATAACCGGTCTGAACCACTAACATACACTCTGCACGTCTGAACAGTCAAACAGTCGAGGATGACGTAACGTCACTAGACTGCCTCCTAGACTGCCTCGGTGGCTCAGTGGTATGAATATGCGACTGCCGCCCCTGAGGTCCCAGGTTCGATTCCGGGTCGAATCGAATTATTTGTGTGATCCACAAATGTTTGTTTCGGAGTTTGGGTATTTTCTATGTATAATATGTAGGTATGTATTTAGAAATATATAAGTATGTTTATCAGTTGTCTAGATCCCATAACACAAGCTTATATTAGCTTAATTTGGGCTAGATGACGTTGTGTGAGAATGTCCAAAAATATTTATTTATTTTATTTACTACAGCTTCCCAGTTTAAGTTGGCGTGTGGCAAAAAATGGAACTAATTATTGTTTGTAGTTATTGTTCTGAGATTTTGTTTTTGACGTTTCTCAATGTAATGTGGCGCCCCTAGTGGAATGCAAACATATACTAGGCAACCTATATCAGAGCTGCTTGGCACAAAGTCCTTTGAAGCCATGCCAAAAATTCTCAAAAAAAAAAAAAATATCACAGCTGCTTAGTAGTCGTCACGAAGAAAATCTATGTATGGATGGTATGGCCTATAGATGGTTGATCTGAGGTTTCTATATTATTAACAACAACATACTTATTAGGTGTAACGTACAATGTTATATTGCATCGATTAATCAAAACTGCGACTTATATGATGACTAACATATATATTTCGATTTTCCAGTTTCTTTTACAACAGACATAATTATAGGTAGGTACTTACATAATATACTAAATCTAAATAAAATACTCGTTCCTCCAACTCATTTATATTCATCAACGTGTTTCTACACGTGCACAGAACGAGTGTCACAAAACATATATAGCTTTATAAGGCTAATTATAATATATACATATCTTCAAACATGTCTCTCATTGAAAACTAAGAATTAAATGTCAGTGCTTCTCATCAAGTGCTCGTCTTGAGCACACCGTTGTACTACTTCCGATTATCAAAGTATATTATGAGTAATGGATAAAACTATATTTTCGTCTAATCAGACTATGTAGCTTAAAATAAAAGTGATAAACTTGATTATTGTAGTAAAAGTTACGCAGTGACGATAATAATAAGTAGAGATATTTATTGGTTGCCGCTGTAATGATGAAGCCAGGTTCACATTAGACGCTCTCTCCAACCGTAGTGCTCACTTATTATACATCATTAGAGATTTCGCTGCACATCCTAAAAGCTTTTAATATATTGTAATGGAGAGTAAGTTATTTTATTTACACATTTTCTTGTCGAAATCATCGGATTTACGTTAACTTGTAAGTGCTAGTAACTTTTCTGAATTCTGTCCTACTACGCTAGCAAATAATAAACTAAACGTCTTAAAAATGAGGAAACATGTAAGTACATTTATTTATTTACACATAACTTAACTTTATATACGAGTATCTTTAGCAATTAATATTTAAAAAGTTATAAAATATTGACAAAGTTTTCTAATATTTATTTTTTCTAATTAATCCGACTACAATAATACAATCAAGCAATAACAAATATATTAGAATAGTCATTACAATATCAGTCACAAGCATTACAGAATCCGATACCCAAAACCATGCCAAACATAATCAACACCTCTATGGCAATACTGTGTATCATCTTGTTTGAAAGTGAACCTCACGGAAGTAATCATAGGCTTAAATCATCATAAGACAAATGTGTTTCTTTAATTTATTAGACATCGTTCTTTACTTACAGTCGATCTAGACTTTTACAAAAAAGTATCATAATAACTCCTATTTGAGGTAGGTACCGAATTACGTGGACGCCCGCGGCCTCGCCCGCTTGACAAATTTTGAAAAAGTTTTGCGTAACTTAAAAAAACAACATGTTAAAACCAAAATATTATGTTTATTGCTTTTCAAAATAGTCTCGTTTACATTTTAAACATTTTTTCATGCGATCGAACCATTTTTTAAAACAGGAGGACCACAGATCTGAAGGCATGTTTTCTACGTGCTGATTGAACGCTATCACTGCCTCTTCGGAGTTGGTAAAAGTGAAACCTCTCATCAAATCTTTGATTTTGGGGAAAATACAGAAATCACGGGGTGCTAGGTCGGGTCTATGCGCAGGATGGGTGACGAGTTGTACTTTTTCGGAATCTAAAAATGACTTTGTTTTGTTGGCCGTGTGTGAAGAGTTGTCATGATTTAGGAGAACGCGGCTTTTGGGTCGTCTTTCGCGAACTTTTTCTAACACCCTGGGTAAACAAATGGTAGAATACCACTCGGCATTAACACTCTTTTGATCTTCAAGTGGAATTGTACAGATGGGACCCGTAGCTGAGAAAAAAACGCGATAATTTTTTTACCAACGGTTCTCGCCTGCCTCACTTTTGTTGGCTTGTTCTCATTTTCAAACACCCATTATTGCTGTTTTTTTTCGGGTTCAAAACAATAAATCCACTTTTCGTCTCCTGTGACAATGTCATAAACAGCATTAGAATGTCCGTGGTTGTACTTCAGTAGCATCTGTGAGCACCATTCCACGCGAGCCCGCTTCTGCTCCGCTGTCAGTTCATGAGGGATCCAACGACAACAAAGTTTCCGAACTTTCAATTCTTCGTGTAAAATTTTCTGGATTTGACTCATACCAATCCCCAATAGTCCTCGAATTGTTTCATAGGTAATCCGCGGGTTTTCTTCAATTAACCGCTTAACAGTAGCCACATTATTTTCGTTGACGGCAGTTGAAGGCCGCCCTTCACGAAATTCGTCATGTATAGAAACTCGACCTCTCTCAAATTCAGCAAACCATAGCCTCACTGTGCTCAAACAAGGTGCTTTTCTCCCAAAAGCCTTTTGAACACGAGCGGCACAGTCTTGCGGAGAGAGAGAACTTTTAAAATCATAAAAAATCATCGCTCTAAAATCTTTTCGACTTAATTCCATTTTCGTTCCATACGTAGAACTTTGATGTGTGATAAAAAACCATTGACAAATGATTTCCCGCCAATTGTTTTTTTTTATTACTAAGAAGGTTGCAACGTTTAAAAAAATATAGTTCCGATTATTGAGCGAAGCGAGCCGAAGGCGAGCGGAGCTCTCAACGGGTGACTCAAATAATTTTTGTTACGATTTATGTTAAATTGTTTCTCGGCGAATACTCGGCCGATTTCGGATTTTCTTGCACTCATCGAAAGCTTACAGAATTACCCAGGTTTCTACGAAGCCAGAATTTTGAATTTAAACTCGCTTCGCTCAAATATATGCTGCAGCGTAACGGTACGTTTCGCGACTGCGGCGACCTAGTCTAGAAGTGCAAAAGTTTTAGTGTGCCCCATGTATAATGGTTTCTTTTTTTTTTTTTTTTTTTAATTCGCGGCCCAAGGCCGTGGCCGCTCTAACGTCCGTTGCCAGGCGTCTCTGGTTACAAGCAGAACGTATTTCCAGTGGCACCCGGCGTACTTTGTCCGCCGTCCTCAGGTCCCGATCATGCAGGTCGATGGTCTCGGGCGTAGATGAGTCTGCGGCGCCCTCGCCACTGACTATGGAACTAGGCGGGGAGGGTACGCTCCCTCTCCCCCCCTCCTTCGCGAGCATGACTTGCTCGCAGAAGGACACGGCCGTGTTCCACCTACTCCCGCTGGAGACCATGGCTTGAAGCATGGTCTCCAGCGAGAGGGTATCCACGCCCAGACCCACTACGAGGTCCTGGTGCTGACTCGCCCACGCTGAGCACTCCACCAACGTGTGGAGTGCAGTGTCGTCGTTGGAAACCTCGATCCCCAGGTACAGTCACCTGCAGGAAGCGTTGGGTCCCTTTAGGTTAAGCATCAGTCGCGAAAGCGCGACAGATGCCTGCGTCACCTTGGGGACCAAACTTCGGAAATGTGGTCCGAAGTTCCATCGGCTATCAAGTACGATCCCTAGGTACTTCATCGAGGGCTTCATGCCGATGCTAACGCCTCTCACATTTATGCTGGAACCTTCAGGTGGACCGTTCCGAGGTCTGTGAAAACACAGAACCTCGGACTTATGCAAGGCCACCTCCAGTCCCAGCCGCCGTATCCGACCCACGACTTGAGCAACACCCGTCGTGACCTTGAGAGCTGCCTCCTGGTACGTTGCACCCCGCGCCGTATCCAATTATAATGGTTGATAAATATCATTTACCTAATTATGTTAAGAGCACGTAAGATGTGATGATGATGACAAATTGAATGAAATCGTATTAAAATTAGAATCTGATACGCTTGCAGTTGTTGTTTGATCAATTTAAAGAAAACAAATGTAAACAGAGAATTTAATATTTATAGTGTAAGCCGAATAGCCAACAATTATGAAATGCAAACACAAATACAAGTAGCTTGTGATTGTATTTATTCTGGTAAGAGTTGTTTTCATAGGAATTAACTACGTTTGAAAAAAAAGTGTATGCCCAAAGAAATATTCTTAGATAGTTTATGTCAGACATCGAAGTAAGTGACAGTGAATTTTTTATTCTGCATCTAGCCTTTGTAGTAGTTTTGCTAGCATAGCATCCATTCCATCACTCAGCGATACACTAAAATCTGCGTTTTCTGATGTCCCCAATAACTTCAATGTTGTCCATCTCAATGCTCAGAGTATTCCGGCCCATCACTCTGATTGTGCTGACCAGCTTTGACTGTAAGAATATCCTATATGCTATACTTGTATCTGAATCCTGGTTTAGGCATTTTCACGTATCTTCCTCTTTCTCTCTTCCAGGCTTCCAATTAATAAGAAACGACCGTGGCGGTAGCGGGAAGGGTGGGGGTGTTTATCTTCGTTTATCTTCGGATGCATATTCCTTTCCAGATTTTGGACACGTCAACTCAGCCACCACCTGCGAACGCTGGCGAGCATCTTTTCTTGGAAGTGGAGCTTTATCATACCAAGTTACTACTTGGTGTCTATTACTGTCCTTCTTCTAGTACCTATTAACTTTTTCGCGTCTTTTGAACACCTCCTGGAAAAGTGGTCTCCCTCTTACAGTCAAGTAATCATAATGGGAGATTTTAACGCATGCCTACTAAAAAATGATTCTCGCACCCACTCTTTCCTCCGCACTTTTGAATCCTACCTTTCCATACTTCCACTTAACTCCACTCACCATGTTCCTGGCTGCAACCCATCCCTCATTGATCATATCCTAGTGTCATCTTCACAGCTGGCCAGTGGGTATGGCCAGTGTAATGCTGATCATCATGACCTTTTATTCCTTTCCTACAAACTTCGACCTCCCAAGGCACGTGCTAGGATCCTATGGCAGCGCAATTTTGGTGGCATGAATCTTGATCGTCTTCGTGAGGATGCTGACAAAATCTACTGGAGTCTTCTGTTTGCTTCAGACACTGTTGATAAAAAGGTGGACATTTATTCATCTTCTCTGCTGGGCCTCTTTGATGTACATGCACCTGTCCGCCCCGTTAAAGTAAAACACCTGCCTGCTCCGTGGATCACAGATAGAGAGAGATCATGGCGAAGAAAGCCGCAGCAAAATATAAATATAAGTGTAAACCTACTTCTAGCAATTTAGAAAAATACGTCAAAATTAGAAATCACTGCAATAAGATGTGTAGGAATGCACAACGCCAACATATCCATAGCTCAGTAGAAAACGGAGACTCATCTAAAGTATGAAAGTTTCTGAAAACCATTGGAGTTGGAAAATCTAGGCCAGATAATCCTCCTAAAGCTATTGACCTTGAAGCACTTAACATGCACTTCTCTTCGTCGTCTAATTTCACAGGGATATCTAAGTAAGACACACTAGACAAACTCGCATAACTTCCAACTCCAGAATTTCCAGCCTTCTTCTTTGATCAATTCACTGATTGTGGTGTTAAGAAGAGCATTATATCCATAACTTCGAATGCAAATTGGGAATGACAGCATCAGTCGTAACATGGTCCTACCTATCCTCAACCAGATCCTTCCCATCATCACTCACATCCTAAACTTTTCTCTATCTAGTTGTCACTTTCCATCTGCTTGGAAAGAGGCACAAATTATTCCTGTGCCTAAGATACGCAATCCGTAATCTAATTCCCATTGCCGTCCTATATCTATATTACCTTTCCTTTCTAAAGTTCATTCAAGTTAATTTCAATGGTACCCCTATCAAAATTAGTGACACTGTGAAGAACCTGGGCATATATCAGCTACAAGAAGTTGGGCGGAAAGTATTTGCATCTGCGGGGTCACTTCGCAGGCTTAGAATGTTGCTACCGATTTCCACCAAAATTGCGCTGGCACAATCTCTAATGCTTTCATTACTTGATTACGCTGACGTCAGCTATATTGATCTCACCGAGGAGCAACTAGATAAGCTTGAGCGTCTCCAAAATGTTTGCATTAGATTCATATTTGGCTTACGCAAATATGATCATGTATCTGATTTCCGTGAAAAGCTCAAGTGGCTCCCAATTCGTCTTCGACGGAATACTCATATCCTTTCTCTATTATACAGTGTACTGTTCAATCACGATTTCAATTCACGATTTAAATTCCTTCATGACACACATTCGAGGTCTTTGAGGTCATCGGAAAATTTAATGTGGAGATGCCTATGCACTCCACGCGTTTCGCTGACGAATCTTTTACTGTCCAAGCAGTCCGCCTCTGGAACGCTCTTCCATTACATGTAAGGCGTGCACAGACACATGGATCGTTCAAACTTTTGACTAAAGAATATTATCTTTCGATTTGTAGCTAGAACTGTCATTGAAATTGTACTTATTTTATATATTATATTCATATTTTTGTATTTAAGAATTATATGTAAGTAGGTTACTATGTAATTATTTTATTCATCGGATTTTTCGCAAACCATTCTTTCCCTCATCTTTGTTTTGTTTCTCCCCACCTTTGTTTTAACTATTACTAAGTTATTTATATATTGTACACTACCCACATTATATCGTATATATCTCTCTCCATCCAAAGGTTGCCTGGAAGAGATCGCTTATTAGCGATAAGGCCGCCCTTTGTACATTAGTTTTAAGGCATATATGTTATATGTTACTATTTATTGCTTGTGTACGATGTACAATAAAGAGTACTTATCTTATCTTAAATAAAAAAATATATGTATTAACATTTTCTCCTTGTCTTTGAGTTCTAGTTATCTCAGTTTTATGTATAGATTTGTTTTCTTTCGTAATCTGTGATGACAACTTCTTAAAATTTAGCTGGATTTATTTCAGAGCAATTTACTTACAGCCTGAATTTCTAAATCAGCATATTTATTTATTTATTATCTATTATCTATTTATTTATTAATGTACACACAAGAAAGTAACAAAGAGAGAAGAATAATAGTAAGGATAGAGGTATAGTACAAAGGCACCACTTATTTCAAAAGAAATCTCTTCCAGTGGGCCAGGGGAAGAAAATGCTTGGTAGAAAAGGCTTGAAGTGTGCGTAGGTTGAACTGTATAATACAGTAAATACTTACACAAATACATATACCTATACAGGGTGTTACGAAAGGGTTATATCAACCCGAAGACAGCCCCATCAGCTGGTCGACCAGAACCCGTTTCGATATGTCGACCGCTAAACAAGAAAAAAAAATCATCCTAAAAAAACATTATTACCGAATAAAACACTCTTGTTTGAACAACACTAGCTAAAATCAGCTGATTTGGTCATTGACATTAAATAAGTAGTACAAATAAAGCGCGCCTTTGAAAAACCTACTCTCTCTCCTGGTTGGAACCTTTTGTCTCCGTTTCGCACCAAGGTCGCGTGTCGGTCGTTGAGCGACGCCACCTCCCGCCCCGCCCACCAATTGTCTATTCGTAAGTATTTATGGAAATGGCGACGCTTTGCATCACGACACAGACGATTGCGGCTAAACGGAGACTCAAACGCAGTCCTACGGAAGACAACTTCGAAGTTGTCTTCCGTAGGACTACGTTTGAGTCTCCGTTTAGCCTTATCTTGGGCTGCCATGGCTTCCCTAATATCAACACCAATCCAGGGCGCAGGGACATGCTTATGCCGCTTTTTTTTTTTATATTTAGGTCGACAAATTGACGCCACCCGCCTGATGGTAAGCTGTGGCGACGTCTGGTGATGGTGGGCAACTCTCACAGTACACAGGAATACTATAGAGAGTGACCCTCAACTTGACGACCCAGTAATGTGCCTCTTCACGCTTCGCTTAAAGAACCCAGGGTTATATGTTGGAGGAAACACGTGCGCGGGCAGGGCGTTCCAAGCCACCATCGTTCGGCAGAGAAACGAACGTTTAAAACGCTCAGTTCTCGCGAAGACGGTTTCCACGGTACGAGAGTGACATCTCTGCCCGGCACGCGTTGTTCGGGATCGGAAGGGAGAGGGAGGGATCAGATTGAAGAGCTCTTCAGAACACTCACCGTGGTAAATACGGTAGAACGCGGCCAAGGAAGCAATTGTTCGGCGCTGGGCTAGCGGCTCAAGGCTTCCCGTTACCTCCGGACAATCTATAATGCGAACAGCGCGTCGCTGCATAGCGTCGAGTGCGTCCAGCAAATACTTCGCGGAGCCGTCCCAGAGGTGAGAGCAGTATTCGACGCAGGGTCTAATCTGCGTTTTGTACAACAGACACCTCTGGTGCGGTGTAAAGAATCGCTTTACCTTGTTCAGTATTCCTAGTTTCCGCGAAGCTAGCCCAATACATCTCTCAATGTATTTAGTGTTATTGAGCTCTCGACGTACGTCTATGCCAAGGATGTCTAGATTATCCTTCATTGGTAATGTTGCATTCTGAAGAGTGGGTAGGGGAAGGAAAGGGGATTTTTTCGCTGTAAATGCACACGCCTGTGTTTTGCGGGCATCGAACTCGACCAAGTTCTCGGCACCCCATTGGGAGATACTGTCGAGGTTACGGTCGAGATCAACCACGAGTCGTCGTCTCTCCTCCTCAATCTCGGATCGCCCCGCCGTCGGACGAACCGAGTAACTCCCGTGCAGTGTGCTGTCATCTGCATAGCAATGAATGTTCCCGAGGGATAGCATATCATTGATATGCAGAAGAAAGAGAGTTGGTGATAGTACGGATCCCTGCGGTACCCCGGCATTCACTTACAAGAAGCGAGAAGCCTGGCCATCGCAGAGGACCCGCACTCGGCGCTCGTTTAAAAAGCTGGCAATCCAGCTGCACAGTTGAGGAGGTAGACCATATCCCGGAAGCTTGGAAAGGAGCGAAGCATGCCAGACCCTATCGAAAGCTTTGGCTATGTCCAGGCTAATGGCCAAGGACTCGCCGTACTTTTCCATAGCCTCACCCCATACATGCGTGACGAATGCCAGGAGGTCACCCGTTGATCGTTTTGGCCTGAAGCCATATTGTCGATCATTGATTAGCGAGTGATCCTGCAGGTATCGCATGAGCTGCTTATTGATAAGGAGCTCAAGCACTTTGCAAATGACTGAGGTGACAGCTATGGGTCGATAGTTGCCTGGATCGGAGCGATCCCCTTTCTTGGGGATCGGTTGTACGTTCGCCTCTTTCCAGACCTCCGGCACGAGCCCTGTAGAGTATAACAGGCGGTACAGACGCGTTAGTACTGGAGACAACTCAGCAGCACATTTTCGTAACACCACCGCCGGAATGCCGTCAGGGCCACTGGCTTTCCGCGTGTCGAGCGACCGCAGCACTACCCGTACATCACATTGCATGATAACAATATCACCACACTGTGTGGCCACAGTTGGCGATGGCGGGGGGCTGCAGGCCACGGTCATCGACGCGGGAATTAGCCGCAAAGAGGTCTGCGAGCATGTCCACCTTCTCTTGGGCTTTGTGAGCCAGTGATCCATCAGGAAAACGCAGTGGTGGCAGCGAGGGTTGGCAAAAATTTGACTGTACGGCTTTGGCCAGTTGCCAGTATCCACGGCTGCCCGTGGGGTGGGATGTGCGCTCCTGACCAAGCCGCGCGAAGCGCTGGGCATCCGCTCTCTTGAAGGCCCTCTTGCTGAACCTAGTGGCCCTATTGTACGCTGCTTTGAGGCGGTTCACATTCGGGTCACGTGCCGCCCGAGCCCTGACCCAGGCGCGATACGCCGACTGTTTTTTCTGGACAGCCTCGGCACATTCACGCCCGAACCAGGGGCGAGCTTTGCGGATGCTGGCGACATCAGTGAAAGGGATATAATATTCTATCCCTAGACTGATCTCGCCAGCAACAGCAGCAGCGCTATCCGAAGGCGCCTTCCCTACAAAGCAGCGTTGGCTCCACGGGACGGACGCAAAGTAATCGCGGAGACCGTCCCAGTCTGCCGACGAGTAGTGCCATAGTCGTCGAGTCATTTGCTCAGCACGAGCAGACGGTGGCACTTGGAAGCTGGCGTGCACCACACAGTGGTCGGAAGTGCCCAGTGGGGCGCGTACCGACACACTGTACTCGGCTGGGCGACTCGTCAGCAGTAGATCCAGCCAGGTGGGCGTGTGGTCTGACCTGTCAGGTATCCGAGTGATCCCCTGTACCATCTGGGTCAGCCCGTGGGATAGAGCGAATGCGTGGGCGGATCGTCCCGTATGATCGGTCCTAAGGGACCCCAGCCACTCAACGTGATGACCGTTAAAGTCCCCCAGGAAAACCAGGTCAGCGTTCGGGAACCGCACCTGCGCATCGTCAGCCATTTCGCTGAGGTATTCGAAAAGCCTTGTTGTCCCAGTGTCCCCTGTGTGGGAGCGGTAGACGCACACGGAGATCTGGCTCATAGAGCCATGATCCACGTGCAGCCAAAGGACGGAGTAGGAGGGGTTCTCTAGACAGCGCAACCGGCGACAGCAGACATCCGCCCTAAGGAACACGCACACTCCGGCTTTGTCGCGGAATTGTTCCTCAATGACATAACCCGGGTAACTGAGGTAAGACGTGTCGTCAGGGCGGCGTATCTGTGTCTCCGTAAGGAACATCACAGAAGGCCGTGCCGTCTCTAGGTGATAGTGGACGGTATCGAGGTTCGCATGGAGTCCGCGGATATTCGCGAACTCCACCTCAAAGGAATCGACTTTGTGGGGTTTCTAGAGGCCGCTGTGTACCGTTTATAACTTTGTTGCACTGTCATGATGAGATATAGGGAAGCGTGAAGACAGGGCGCCATTTGGTGCGGCAGTAAGTGACAAAGTGCAGAGGCTAGCTTCGTCTAGCCGTATACGATGCTTAGATGCATGACGATCGTATAGATCAGTAAGTTCATCCTTGAACTTCAGCACCTTTGCGTCGATAATTTCACTTGTATAGGTGTACAGTCGATGTCCCCAGCATCACGCCTCAAAGCCTCCAAGTCCATGGTCCCAAAATTCCGAAGCATTGTGAACGGTATCTTTCGCTTGGGAGGGCGAATAAAAAGAGAAAGATAGATTAAGTCATGGTGAGAGAAGCTAGCAGTGAGCTGACCATGAGTTGCAACGAGTTCAGGACAGGAAAGAATAATAAGATCTAGAAGAGAAGGGTTACGGTTGGGTAAGTGATGGGTAGTAGAGAGGGATCTATGTGAGGCAAAGGCAACTATAGCGTAGATAATAGGTTGTTAAATTTCGCGTTCGGAATTCATTATATTTATTTAAATCGTGGGACATAAACGGAAAATCTGTGAGTACGGCCTGATACAACTCGGTCTAAACGTCAGGCAGTATTTAAGCTAAACTACTAGTTTAAGTCTCATGATTTAATTAATATAATAGGTATTACGAATTTATCCTAATATTATGGCCTACTTCCTGTTCTGCACGTCACGTGACGCAGACGTAGTCGAATTAGTAAAACTGAATTGATTAAGGACAACTGTTGATAGGACAAACCTGTGCGAAACTGAGCTGTAGATTTTAATATGAATATGATATATTTGACAGCAAACGGACCGCACCAAGATCTGAAAGGCCCAAGCCAACTTCACATGCACCTGTGCCCCTGCCTATTAATGGACAAGGCTCTAGCGTAGTACCCGCAATAGGTTCATGGCTTACTTATTACCTACGTGGTGCCAAAGGCGTACAATATGCCTCTGTTTACCCTTCTTGGAAACATACGTGATTAAAGCTATTTATGAAATCAGATGGAATTGCTGATAAACTGTGATACTCATGGTCATGCGAGTAAATGACGTGTCGTGACAATATGCGTGCTGATCACTCATTGAACTTTTAATGGATTTGCATTCTTATTCTTATTTCCAAAAAGTGTCCAATCTGTTCACGAAACTGCTGTACTAACTTCCGTTATAACTTATATTTATATCTAATAATTTTACGATAATTATAATAGGACTTTTAATTGAGTGTTTAAGTAAATCAATGTTTTAGATAAACATTGACTTATCTATACCTTTTTTTTAAATTCCGCGTCCATTGCATTACCGTCTCTGGTTCGCACGCAAAAGGTACTCGTATTTCCAGTAACGCCCGGTGGACTTGGACCACCTTGTGGCCTCTTCGGGGGTTTGGTCGGGATAAGAATCCCGCTTCGTTGGGGTAGGGTTTTAACCTATCTATACTTAAAGAAAAGTGTAGTCCATCAACACTAAAAGAGTAGCACGTGGTCCGAGTGTCCGATGCAAATATCTGCATTGACTAGATTTTAGATATGGACCTTGAATAAATTGCCTTGTTATTAAATTTTTTGCCTACATTATTGATTTTAGAGAACTTTGTACTTAAGAGAAGGAATTACACTATTTATAGGTATAGCCTAAAAGTTTTTTATACTGAAACTATATATCGAAAAGACGTAAATCGATACATGAAAACGAATGAATTAAAAAGATTAAAACTTAGCTTTGAAATTACCATTGAGTACCTACATAATATTGGTAGTCTGACTTGGACTAACAGATAGAGTAGTCGTGTAAAAATTGCAAATTTTATTAGCGGATAACATGACACGTTTTAAATATCTTTTGTGTTAAAGTGCCCTTAACCATGCCTATCAAAAAATCAGATTAAATTACAATACATAAGTTATGGGTGAGTCGATTGCTTTGAAATTTAAATTGACATTATTCATTACGAAACATTAAATCATGACCCATTTGTAGTAGATAAGTAATTCACATAAAAAATATTTCCTTTTTAATCACGCTACTGTAGGGTAAAATGAGAAAGACTTAATTTACTTAAAAAAGTACCTACGCGTGATAAAAAATTAAAATTGTTCCCGATTCCCGTGGGAACACATTTCCGATATAAAATCTAGCCTATGTTATACCTTATTGCCTATGTTATACCTTATTACATAAGCTATCCTTCAAGAACATCCCGTTAAAATCGGTCCAGCCGTTCCAGAGATTAGTCAGAACCAACAGACACACAAACATACAAAAATATTTAAATTGCTTGTGTACGTACCTGCTTTTATATTAAACTGTATGGATTTCACACATTTTACGGGTCAAAACCATTTAGATATTCCTATCTAAATCTAGGTGTAGGTCTAAGCCTACCTATCAACAGGTTGGACCTGGCAAGTTTTCTTTTTTCTACCTCTAAGCCTATGTAAGTACTATTCCCTATTCTGTACTACCAGTTCGATCTTATTCAATAAACCCAGCACAAATTAGCTCGTTTTGAGGAATCAGATTTTGAGTGTCAATTAATATGAAGGCAAAAAATCATAGACGTGTGTGTGTGTGTACGAATATTAATTGTTACAGGGCTAGATTGAGGTCTGAAAAACCGTTAATAAGCAGTTTTTTTTACTCAAAAACGGCTTAACCAATTTACTTTAAAATTTTCATCGATTGTAGTTAAAAGTGTTATCATCGTAAGTCATCATTCACTGAGCCTTTTCCCAACTTAGTTGGGGTCGACTTTCCAGTCTAACTGTGATTCGGCTGAACTTCTATATTTTCCGTGAAGCGACTGCCATCTGACCTTCACAACCCATGGGCGATATCGAGTTCTGTAGTTAGAGCGGTCGGATTTTTAAGGGCTCCACTAACTACCCCTAACGACTGCCATAGATGTTCGTATGACAACCGGGACCGACGGTTTAACGTGCTCTCCGAGGTACGGAGGGGTCTCAGTGTCTTAAGAAATGGTCACCCATCCGAAGACCGGCCTGACTAGATGTTGCTTAACCTTTGCAATGTATTAATATTGTCGGTTACCACTAGACCACGAGCCCCTCAATCGTAAGTATTCCATGCTTAAGTAACTCATAAAAATTAAATATTGAGTTATGATTTTCTGAACAGTGTAACTTGATCGAAACGTCAGGTACAAAAGGTATGTACTACCTGTGCACATCTATCGGTATGATTCGTGTTAATTCCCTCAGAATATTATAAATAACATACTAGATTATTTTAATTTTTATTACAAACAAAACACACTTTGCACACACTTTCCATTAAAGGATTGTTCAATTGTTTTGGCTCTCTCGTTCGTTAAAGTCGGGGAATTCCTGTGGCTCCTCTCGGCTTGCGTGGCACGAACCGCATCGGGTTGCGTTCATAAACAAACTCACGGCGGGCGCGCCTTGATGAAATTGATCTAAGCACAGCGCAGTTCTTTGATTTTAGCTCGTGGTACCTAATTAATGTAAACTAAACAGCCCAGCTGTAAACAGCAAACGTGAATATTATCTTGGAGGAGCCTTGTACAATTCATTAAGTATGTAGGTTACTTACTTATCGATAGGACCTACTCTACTAAAAATAAATACGTCGCCGTCGTCCAAAATAATTTTGGACGGAAATAACAGCTAATTTGAACGAAAACCAACAGAGATACAGAGTTTTGAGACGAAACATACGCAACTTTCCCACAGTGCGGCGGCGCGGCCGCACACTTCGCACACAGGGGCGGCTCGGCCTTGTGACTAGCTTGGGTAACTTTGTACCGTCTCAAATTAACCTTGTAAACCTACCCTGTGTTGGTACGAATAGTTTAAGACCAAAATGAACCAAATTGTTTTAGTGAGACAAACGAACGGCGATTTATGATAGATTTATGTTAAAATATTGATCATTGCTTGTCTTGCTCGTCACATGGTAGGAAGGGACATATTATGTAATTTCATTTTCTACATAAGAGAATTTACTGAGACAGTCACTGCTCCAATGAACAGTGACTGTCTCAGTAAATTATGTGGTAATTATGTGGTAAAACTGTGAAGAATCAATATTCTTCACAGTTTTACCACACTAATTATACTTTATAATAGCAATAATTTAGAACGTAGTTTACACTGAATAGAGTTATTTCATTGTGGTCCTTGATTACTGTTGTAAAATAATAAATGAAAGGTCAACATAAAATAATATTGATTTTACTGATAAAGTCTATCAAAGCTCTGGCTGTGTTGTGAATTGGTTTGTCATTAGCGGAAATATTGTCATTTCGAATGAGTTAATTTTTTCTCATTTTAAATCTTTTTGCATAAGGTCCTTGATTATTATAGAAGGCTGCATTATATATCTTAGAATTTCTATTTAAGTTCGAACTAAAATTATTATCCTTCTCCCATGCTTTTCGGCACATAGATTAGTTTTTAAGAAAATCTTCCCATTCAATCATTTCTATCTATCTTGTTGGTCAAATCACAAAAGACTCTAACTTCGTATTTCAAAAGAAAACATGTTGGAGTCCACCACTCTAGACCCTGTAGAGACTTTAAATAAATAAATATTAAATAAATATGTTAGGACAATTCACACAACGCCATCTAGTCTCAAACCAAGCAGAGCTTGTGATATGAGTACTAGATATACTGATATAAATACTTACTTTTACTTCTTGGTCTGCACCGAAGCTTATCATCAAACCTATGACCTTCACATTGACTAGCTTTAATAAAAAAATCTTTTGCCAATGCTTTTTTTAAAATAAATTTCATTACTTATGTAACTGAAACACGTTTCTGCAATCCGAAAAACATGTTTTGTGTTATCACTCTTCTGTGACATACCTACTGACAACCTTGATTACCTGCATATATTTACAAAAGTAATTCAAGGCGAACATTTTGATACTGCGTATCTTCAAGTCACATATTTGACATAAGATGCTAGACTGTACTCTACAAACAACATGACACGACCCATCCTTCTGGGTGCCGAAAACACATAAATATTCAGGAAATTTGGTGTGAAAGTGTCATCTGTCGCACTGCAAATAAAAAAGACAAGTGAAACTTTCAATAAACTTATTTGTTGTGGTGATATTATTTCCAGATAAAAACACATCATCTGCCTTAGATAAGGGTGTCTACATCATTCACACGGAAAATTTAAATACGTAAGTAAGTACACATGTCGCATGTTAATTTGCAGTATTAGATATGATTTCATAGTATGGGTGAAGACGACTCTCTACTAACAAGAGCCGTGAGGCTACCAAGTATATTAATGGAAGAACCGGAGTGAGTCGTATGAACGGCAATCATTTCAATTGAAACTAATTATGTTCCCGCATAATTAAAGAACAGTCTTGTCATTTCAGAACACCCGAAGTTACACTCAATTATAGTCCAGATAAAAATCCAGTTCAAGATGATATTAAAAAGAAAAATAGGAACGTCTGGAGATCTGCGGAACCAATTCTCCTGCATTATTTTTCTTTAATTATACTAGGTAAGTATAAATTATAAACATTCAGTGTTCATGTAACTGCCACCTTACAATTGGTAAATACTCACCAACTGTACCTAGTACCACAAAATAGGGAATAGTACTTACATACTAGTACTTAGTATAAATACTCACTAATTGAAAAAAATTGTACTAAGTATAAGTACTTACTTATTTTTCCAATTAATTTCTGATTATTTACAATGTACAATCTGAGACAACCATCTTATAGAATCTGTGTGTTCTCTGTTTATACCTTGGTACTACAAATAAATTTGGTACTGTGTTTTAGAATGAGATTCGTTGGAGTGAGATTGAACTATTTATTTTACTTGTTGTTTTATTTACCGTGAACCGTTGAATAGATTTAGATGAAAATTAGTACACTGATAGTCCATTCCTTCCTACTTTTTATATATGTAGTGTATTCCCGATATAATGAGATTTTATGGACTAGAGTGCATAAAATCTCATTTTAAAACGTAATTCATTGTTTTAACTTTATGAACTGCAATGAATTGGGTTTCAAACAATTGCACAGCTGTGTCGTGTCGATTAATGCTCAAGGATAATTTGTACGCCAACTTTTTATGACATTCCTCAATTAACAGACAATACAGACCCAATTTGAACTGAATAAGTACTAGCGTCTATCAGAGATTCATTAAAAATATATTTTTTTTAATCTTGCCTTTTAAGAGTATACTTACTAAAATTTTAATTAATTACAATGTAAATAAAAAATCGGTAACAGTTAAAGAACGGATCCACATAATAAGATAACATTTTCATATTATGCATGTATTTATCTTAAATAAGAAAAAAAAGTGATTGTTCATAAGAGTTTGTTAAAAAAATATAAAAAATCTATATATCATGCTAAAATAAACACGGTAAAACTAAACGATTTCCATGAAATAAGAGACTCGCGTGTAGGAGCAGATTTTCAATGGTGTGTGGGACCCCATGGGTACTGAGATGTTGTATACTAGACAGCATATGAGCATACCTAATTACTCCGTTCTTACCCACAAATAGGGTAATTTAACTACCTTGGTTCGTGAGTGGTACTACACAAGTAACAAATAAAATAAAAATATTGTGGGCCCAAAGAAACGTCACGTTTAAATTCAGTTAAAATTCAGAGTTAGAACGTGAAGAGCGTAGAGTTTAATACGCCACTGCCTCGACAGATCAGGCCGACTGTAAATTTTCCCAGTTAGAGGACGCGAACGTGACCTGTTCCTTGTGAATAATTGTGTACCAATTTGGAATGTTACCATGTCCACTAGAAAACTGAGCAATATAAGATGGCCTCTACCTAATCATCTGCTTCATAATTCTTAAATATTGTTTCCCAGTAATACATTATGAAATAACTCACTTGTACAGATATTCCACTAAATGTTCCATCAAGTGCCGGCAGTCGAAAGCATAAATTATATTGTTTCCCAGCAGTAGTCAAAATAATTAGGTACAATATGACATCCGAATCTTTACAGCAATACAAAGGTTTACTTGTTATTATTTTACTTTATATTTTATAAGAAATAAAAACAAATATTTAATTAATAAAAAACCGGACTGCACTTAACTACTGCAAACGTTATTAACAATATTATATTATAGATATTTACCAATAAGCAGGCGTGCATCATTTTGTATCTAGATTGGAACTTATTAATTAGAGTCCCGCGTTCTTATAGTTTATTCCGCGTTCTTATTAGTGCAGTCGAGTTTTTTATTATTTACTGAATTATTTTTAAGCATACCACAGAAATGAATATCGCAACGTGAACCCACTTTTAGCCCAAGTCCTACTTTGAGCTTACTTGAGGAGTTAACAGAAATGCTAGCAAATGTATTATGTTCATGTCATTAAAATATCGCATGGCTGGTGCCCTTTTAGGTTACCTCTGGTGCTGGGCAAAAATCCAGGCCCAAACGCTCAATTGCAATACCGAACAACGTTTCCTTGTCCCGTACCGCGAACTAGTTCAGAGTAACTACTTCTTCTGTGCGGGAAAAATCAAGCATTACCTTGACATTGGCGAAATCATCGATGAATATAAATTGAACCACGTTTTTAAAAAAAGAAGAAGAAGACCGAATTGACACTTTTATAAAACTTCTAACGATACCCTTATGATACTATGCGTTTCACGCGACATTTGAAGCATCGAGCGCTTTTCTTAAGTTTCTTCAGTAGGTAAAGGTAAAAGCATAGATATAATATGTAGAAAGATACACAGACATTTCAGAGGTGATCCCAAAATCAAAATGCAAATGTGTGTGTGAAATAGTGTTGTGTACACTATGAAATACGCAAAGTATCGATAGTATTGAGCGTTATTTCTGAGTAATTCAATAGAATCTCACTAATCGGTTATACTTTTAGCTAACGTGTCCTTTTCGCACTGGCATTAGTTAATAAAAAAACCGGCAAGTGTAGTCCGTAGTCATGTTATATAGCCTATAACCCCTGAACTAACAAAGTTATCTGATCTGTTATAGTTTTTCTTTAAAGTTTAATTACATAGACTATCATCATGATTTTTGTAAGATTTTTCGACTTCGAGTCACCCGTTTAGATTTTAGAGGAAACGCTCTGTTTTAACGAAAATATGGGTTTTAAAGTTGAATATCTCGAAAACGGATTCTTAAAATCAAAAAGTTGTCTTTGCAACTTCTTAATATTGTTAAAAGAACTATCTATTCATGCCACACATCATGGGGTTGACGGTAGAAAAAAAATCATTTTCACTTTATTTATACGGGAGGCAACCCAAAAAAAATGGTTTCATTATATTATTGTGACCCTTGGTCACCGTTATATTTATGCATAATTTCCTAGCTTTAACCGAAAACAGTTCAGCTTCTAAGGCAAATTACCGCGGCTCCACCCGTTTCTTCTTCCCAATTCCCGCTGGAACACATTAGCGGGATAAAAAGTAGCACTATATTTTTTTTTTTTTTTTTTTTTTTTTATATTTGGTTCGCCAAATTGACGCCGCCCGCCTGGTGGTAAGTCGTGACGACGTCTAGCGATTGTGGGCCACTCTCACAGCACACATTACTATTGAGAGTGGCCCTCAACTTGACGACCTACTGATGTGCCTCTTCACGCTCCGCTTAAAGAACCCAGGATTATATGTGGGAGGAAACACGTGCACAGGCAGGGCGTTCCAGGCCACTATCGTTCGGCAGAGAAACGAACGTTTAAAACGTTCGGTTCTCGCGAACATGCTATCCACTGTGTGGGGGTGGCATCTCTGCCCGGCACGAGTCGTTCGGGATCGGAAGGAAGAGGGTGGTATCAGATTGAAGAGGTCTTCAGAACACTCGCCGTGGTAAATACGGTAGAATGCGGCCAAGGAAGCTATTGTTCGGCGCTGAACTAGCGGCTCAAGGCTTCCCGTTACCTCCGGACAATCTATAATACGGATAGCCCGTCGCTGCATAGCGTCGAGAGCGTCCAGCAGATACTTCGCGGAGCCGTCCCAGAGGTGAGAGCAGTATTCGACGCAGGGTCTAATCTGCGTCTTGTACAGCAGACACCTCTGGTCCGGTGTAAAGAATCTCTTTACCTTATTCAGTATTCCTAGTTTCCGCGAAGCTAGCCCTATACATCTTTCGATGTAGTTTTTATTATTGAGCTCTCGACGAACGTCTATGCCAAGGATATCAAGGTTGTCCTTCATTGGTAATAATGCATTCTGAAGAGAGGGTAGGGGAAGGAAAGGGGATTTCTTCGCAGTAAATGCACACGCCTGTGTTTTGCGGGCATTGAACTCGACCAGGTTCTCGGTACCCCATTGAGAGATACTGTCGAGGTTACGGTCGAGATCAGCCACGAGTCGTCGTCTCTCCTCCTCAATCTCAGATCGCCCCGCCGTCGGACGAACCGAGTAACTCCCGTGCAGTGTGCTGTCATCTGCATAGCAATGAATGTTCCCGAGGGATAGCATATCATTGATATGCAGAAGAAAGAGAGTTGGTGATAGTACGGACCCCTGCGGTACCCCGGCATTCACTTGCAAGAAGCGAGAAGCCTGGCCATCGCAGAGGACCCGCACTCGGCGCTCGTTTAAAAAACTGGCAATCCAGCTGCACAGTTGAGGAGGTAGACCATATGCCGGAAGCTTGGAAAGGAGCGAAGCATGCCAGACCCTATCGAAGGCTTTGGCGATGTCCAGGCTAATAGCCAAGGACTCGCCGTGCCTTTCCATAGCCCCACCCCAGACATGCGTTACGAATGCCAGAAGATCACCCGTTGATCGCTTTGGCCTGAAGCCGTATTGTCGATCATTGATTAGCGAGTGATCCGCTAGGAATTGCATGAGCTGCTTATTTATAAGGAGCTCAAGCACCTATAATATGTTACTTGTTATCCCGTTAATATGATCAAAAACAGGCGTGTACGTATAACATTATACTTCATATAGGCAAGCGAAAACCCCCGAAAAACTGCGTAGAAATGAAAATGACTGACCAATCACTAAAAATGTGATTGCGTCTATACAAGTTTGTACTTTTTGTAAACCTTTGTAAAACTATAGAAGCTCATTACAAAAATAAGTTTACTGTCATGTGACGGTAGTACTTTCACTTGGAAAATTACATGTAGGCAAGCGGCAAACCCAATGGAAAACTAAAATGACTGACCAATCACTGAAAATGTGAATGCGCCTATACAAGTTTGTACTTTTTGTAAACCTTGGACCAAAAGGAGTCAATTGGTAAGAAAACAAAATTTGTGCGGGTGGGCTATTAATTGTTATAAACAAATTAATTTGTTAACTGATAAAAAGTTGGTTTTTATATTGGAAACAAATATTACAAAACTACATCTTAAAACAAATATCCAATTCCCCGTGGTTTATACGAACAACAGAGCTCCACCAAATCCTTAATGTGCCAATGGTAAAAGAGGAAATAGACAGTTGTGGAACTAAGTACAAATACAACGATACCTTACTATCCCGGAAACAATACGTCGTCGGCTGAAAAAGCGGCGGGATATATTCGATACGTAACCCCTCTTATATTCAGGTAAAGCAAAGAAAGGACGTGAGGTCTCACTGGGGGTGAGGCCCTAATCGCCAACAAGCACCCATCCCATCTGCTTATAGTTTTAATGACTGCTTGCATGATAAAAATAACACAAAAAAAATGTTTGATAAACACAAGACATAAACAAATATCTGTTATGTAAGAATTGCTGGAAAAAAAAATATTTACCTGCCAAACGTGTAATTATTTGGATTGTCGGCTTTAGTCACATTACAATTGATAAAGAACAAGACACCATGGCTCTTATAGGTATACAGTTTTACTTTAAACAACACAAGGATTCGCTTATATTTTAGAAATCTAATATTGGCCAATTATCAAGGTAATCGCTATTATCGCAATTTGGAAAACTACGAGAATTTCTTGTCACTGACTCTGACACACATATATAAAAGTACGTCATCATCTATCTTTATTACTCATAGGCAATGTTTGATTGATGATGACTTTTCCAGACATCTCTTTCTCACGCTCTGTTGGTCTATTAAGGGAGCAAAGCGAGCGGCATCCCAAGTCTCTGGGTAAAAGTATATTTTGTGCCCGAATATTTTGTGCCCGTAACGGCAAAGACTGTATTTTTTTGAATTTAAAATATTTTCCCACACTCTCGAGTTACTAGTACTAGATACGTATTATTATAATGTAGAGCTGTAGGATTTATAATTGAGGTTAGAAATAAAAAAGATTTCTTTAATGTCCGCAGGACTTTTAACATGGGGTTTACTATGGTGCGCTTTCGGAGACGGTTGGGGTTGGAATGGTCGTTGGACCAAATTGGGAGTTGTTGGAGGTCTCGCTTGGATCAGCAGTGAAGCATTCCAGATTACTACATCTATGCCAGGTCTCTTAGCAGCCCTCATCACTGGAATGCTTGCAAGAAGTATCGGGTTTCTTGATATGCGAAAGTATACAGAAATTGACATATTTATGAGGTGAGGCATTGAATATCCATGCTAATATTATGAATCCGAAAGTGCGTTTTTTGTTTGTTTGTACCCTCTTCACTGTTAAATGACTGGATTTGAGTGATAAATAAATAAATATAAATATTTTTGGACATTGTCACACGACGTCATCTAGCCCAAATTAAGCTAATATAAGCTTGTGCTATGGGATCTAGACAACTGATAAACATACTTATATATTTCTAAATACAAACACATACATAAACACATAGAAAATACCCAAACTCCGAAACAAACATTTGTGGATCGCACAAATAATTTGATTCGATTCGGAATCGAACCTGAGACCTCAGAGACGGCAGTCGCATACTCATACCAATGCGCCACCGAGACAGTCACAGAGATATAGGGATAGTTTTGGGAACTGAGAAGAATAGACTACTTTATAACTATTCCACACGTGCGGCGGGCAACAGCTAGTAATTGTATATATTGAGGTTTCTAATATTGAAAGAAAGCGGCAGTGTTTTCTTTTCGATTTGAATATGTCTTTAAGAAAACGCAAAACACCCTAACGACGTAGGTATATAATCAAAGGTATATGCCTACAGCTTTTTATTAAATTGTTGCAGGAAAATATACCCAGTTGTAGTTCTGGGTAAAGGTTCCCTAGCATTTGACATCGCATATATACAGAAGAACTGGCGACGGGTATCTTCCTTGGGCATCTTGCCTTGGACTATGGAGGTAGTAGTACTCGCACTCTGCATGAGAATGTTCTTCGATTTCCCATGGATGTGGGGTAATTCATATTTTAATATTATAGTAATTCTATTACCTATTTAAATATAACCTCAGTTATTAACTAATACTTACAGTGGCCATGTAGCTTATTGCATCAGTTGTGTATTTTATATATTTCATAGGTTACGTGTTACAACCAAAGTGGTGCACGAAATAACGGCAGTATACTCTTTCGTTAGTTTTACTGATCATAAAATATCATTGCTATCCTTAGATTAAACTTATTTGATCTGAATTAATATCTTAATGAACTAAATAGTCTTCTTATTTAAGTTTCATAGTTAATAAAAGTTAATCAACATCACATCATCGAGGAAGAAGTACACAATGTGTTACTCTGATTAATTCGCGCACGAATAGGTATTGTAAATATTTTGTAATTTTTATACAAATTGCAATCAAACTAGATATTTAATCTTATAAACAAGTCTATTCAGGTGGCATTATCATTCAGCTCAAATCATTCTGATCAACTCTCATTAGTATAATTGTATTATAATTAAGTAGGTATTTACCTATATAGAATCTATATTGTTCATTCAAATAAAGAATTCTCTCTTATCACGCTGATGGTCGCTAAAGGCTTTTAAAGGCTAAAGGAACCTACCTGAAGTTCACCTATTCTCTCAGGGATATTTCTAATTACCTTTGATAGGCAATGATAAATATTTTATTATGAGTTATTTGCAAACAGAGATTAACATCGGTGTGTTTAATGAAGCGTACCGCAACAACAAACGCTACGTTTAGGTTATCAATGTAATGAATTATGCATGTCAAGGTGTAGTTCAATGAAACGGTTTTTTTAACGTTCTGCGTAACGCAAGGAACGATTGTATTTGTATCTGTAATTCAAAACCTGTAATCTTAGCATAACAAATAGAGTTTATCAGTTAGGTTTAAATCCAGGAATCATCATCTACCGAGCCTTTTCCCAAAGCAGTCTAACTGCGATGCGGCTGCTCTTCGATATTTTTTGTAAAGCGACCGCCACCTGACCTCCACAATCCATTGGCGACATCGAAGTTGTATCGTTAGACCGGTTGTTTTAGGGCTCCAATTACCCGTAGCGTACCCGTAGCGTACCGTATTGCAGGGGTTAAAAACAGTTGTCTTACTCATCATGACACTTTTTTTTCTAAAGGTTTTCTTTTGGGATCGACGTACGCTTCAATCTCTTTTGCCGTCATAATGCCAGAGGTACAGAAGATCAGTAGTACGTGTGGCAATATGTCTCAGAATTGGTGTCAACTAATTCTCACTGCTGGTGGGACTGATACAGCCCTTAGCGTCGGCGTGTTCGGTGTGATACATAGTTTTATGTTTCATGAAGATGGTGACACTTATCGTTACGTTAAGGTAAATTTTTAATTTGGACCTACTTTTCTCTGTATTGCTCCGCTCCTGCTTGAGCAGCAGCAATGTTATGTTATATCCTTTCTCGATAAATGGACAGTATTTTATTCCAAACTAAGAAGTTATATTAGTGCGTTCACTAACAAACAATCACTAGCTTTATAGCATTAGTAAACTACTGACGGTACACTTGACCCAATATTCAGTTCAACTCACATATTTAATTGCAGGCGGTGTTTGCCTTATTTTTGGGAGTTGCTGGTGGTGTAATTTGGGGAAACTTAGCCAAGTTAATTCCTCATTCAAAAGATTTCTATGCCGCTGAGTTGCGCCTCCTTTACGTGTTAATCGGTGGCCTCTTCACTGTCTTTTTATGTGGGAAATATGGATGGGGTGGGACAGGTTAGTATTTTTCATTAAGTATGGTGAACTTCTTCCAAATTATTTTACAACGTAAATCGCAATAAACGAGAGTCCTGCTGGTTAGCTGGTCTTAACCAACGACAGATTCCTATGGTCTTCGGTTCGAGCATTTATTTCACTTACGTCCCTTTTAATAAATAAATACTATCGGACGCGCAGTCGCCCATGCTTCGCCCGCTTGACAAATTATTTAGGTAATAAAATACTTTATCGAGAACCACTTATCCATTGGGGAAAACCGCATCAAAATCCGTTGCGTAGTTTTAAAGATAAAAGCAAACATACGGACGGAAGCGACTTTGTTTTGTCATAATTCGACGTATGAAAGGCAAAAATGACCAAGCGACATATTGGCAACTTTACACCAGAGCAGTTTAAAGTTTTTTTTTATGAAAAAAATTCGTTAAAAATCGCCTATAGATCACAACGACATAATTCCAACGAATTTTAAATGTAAATTAAAGGCTTCATGAACTGGCATTTAAAGAAAATGGTTTTTTTTTTCAATAGTTAAAGAAATAGTGTCGGTTAGCAATAATTTTATCAAAATCACAAAAGGTAAAAGTTACTTACCGACAACGAAATTTCATAATCAAACAAGTACTGTTAGCTAAATCCCATAACTTTATGATTGTCTTTAAAGTAAAATGACGCATCCAGAAGTAATGCACGTTTATCATTTAGGTAACATTATTTAAATATAAATCAGAAACACTTTTCTGCCAGGCATTTTTAGTTATATTACAAATTAAATACAGTTAAATATTGGATAGAATCAGGCGCTACCTGGCGAAAATCCATGACAAAGTAATGGTAAGTAAGATGTTCAAACTTTTCAAAATAATTGCATCATTCTCGCAAAAATATAAGACATTAAAACGTCGACAAATGTTTCACCTCTAAACGAGGCATTCACAAGACTCTCAAGGCTGTTCTCTCTTAGACAGTCAGGAGCTCACATCCCATCCCTTGAAGGCCCTCTTGCTGAACCTAGTAGCCCTATTGTACGCTGCTTTGAGGCGGTCCACCTTCGGGTCACGTGCCGCCCGAGCCCTGACCCAGGCGCGATATGCCGAATGTTTTTTCTGGACAGCCTCGGCACATTCACGCCCGAACCAGGGGCGAGCTTTGCGGATGCTGGCGACATCAGTGAAAGGGATATAATATTCTATCCCTAGACTGATCTCGCCAGCAGATTCAAAGCAAAAATTACTATGTGTAAAAAGTTAAATTCGAATACCATACCAAGTGAAAGTAACCAAGGTAAAATTTTTGTCACTTAGTCGCCGAAATCAGTGAAAATGTGACTTTTTTAAAATTACCAAGCGACAACAAAAGCCATCTTAGCAGTACGAGAGTAGGATCAAACGACGCAGGATTTTTTTCTGATTTCAGTGATACAGGTGAATTTTTGAAAAGGGCTTGGATGGCCAAATCCGAAACTATAAGGAATAGCGAAAAATGCTCAAAGGAGTCACGAGCCCGATTTTGATGAAACTTGAAACCTCATTATTAGATTTTTGAAAAACCAATAATCCTAACTGGGAATCGAACCCATTTATTTATAAAAAAACATACACCCTATATTATTACACCATACGAGAGTGTTGCTATAAGGATCTTATTCTGGGAGGTAATGACATACGGCAAACTAAAGGAAAGAGCTCATCTTTAACAAAATAAATTTTATTTTTCTTACGTTAACTGATTAATTGTTAAAAATGTAGACCATTGCTTTCAATACATAGCTGGATTCGAGACCTCAAGGATCGTACTGCATTAAATATTACAATGTTATTGATTCCGTTTTGAATATTCTCCAAAGAACGTTTCAAGTCATCAACTGGAAAATACGTGTCTTTGTAAATTTCGTTTTTAACATACCCCCAGAGAAAGTTATCTAAACGAGATCCGGGGATCTCGCTGGCCAAGGCACAGGACCATGCGTTGCAATAAAATTGTCACCAAACTGCTGAATCAAAATCTCTTTTACTATACGGCTATTATGGGCTAGAGCTCCATCTTGTTGAAAAAATAACTGGTTGATCTGGGCCAATGGCAAATTCTCCAGCTCTTCAAACAGTTCATTCAAAATTTCAACATATTTAAAAGTCGTCAACGTTCCGTCATAAATTTTAAAATAATATACTCTGTCCTTCAAAATACAGTACCAACAATTAAATGAAAATCGGTCCTGGCGATGCGCTTCGGTTACCCGCAAAGGATTAGTTTGTGACCAGTAATGTTTATTATTTCGATTATACATTCCATTATTAGGAAAATTTGTTTCGTCAGAAAATAAAATATTGGATAAGAAATGTCTGACGTTGTCGAGTTTCCGATTTAACCAATTGCAAAAATCAAGCCGTCTTAAATTATCTCCTGGATGTAACTTATGCACAATGCGTCCGGAGCGGTAACATTTATACTTGTATTTTTTTAAAACTTTACATATCGTATCCTGAGACACTTGAATGGTTTCAGCTGCGATTCGGGTGGAATTAGCGGGGAATGACTCAAAATAGGTCAAAATTTCTAAATCTTCGTCACAAATACAAGGTAAATTAGCTTGGAGAAATTTTTGCGTTTGTAGTAGTGTATGGTCAGCAAATAAAAAAAAACAACATTTTATTTTTAGTTTTTATTTTTTTAAAGGTAATATACGTTTGTAGCTGGAGCACACCAAATGCGTACACGTCTACGCATACGCACTACGTACTAATACGGACGTGAAAATGTGTATCCACTGTAATCTATGGAACTGTATGAGGCAGACAAGCCAGTTCCAAACATTACAAGCAGTGAATGCCGGTTTTCACTTCAGTGAAGACGTGTATGAATTAGGTGTTCTCCGGCCATAAATGTTTTATTCTAATAATTCATCAACCCCAGGCATATCACAATCATCCCCATCCTCGCTTTCATCAGATGAATTATTTAAATTAATTATGATTCGTTCTGATATTGTGTCTAAAGCTGCGTCTCTACCCTGATATTTGTTTTCCTCCTCAATAGCATGCAAACAAACTTTTCTCCATTCCTCTGCAGTTATGGCGTTCATTTTTTCTTCAGCTAATGACATTATAACCTTCATATTCATTGCGACATTCTTTTTTGCGACATATGTTTTCACTATCCCCCATATATTTTCTATAGGATTAAACTCCGGATGGTATGGTGGTAAACGCAGCACAGTATGACCGTGCTGTCGTAATATTTCGTCTATCTTGTACTCTACAAATCTCGCCTTGTTTTGCAGAATCAGTTCATATAATTGAGGCTTAAGCAACGTGGATGAATGCTCAATGTTTCGAAATGTCAGCCAGTCAATCATTTGCTGTTTTCTAGAATTACTATTCGGTGCAGGATTTTGTATTGAGTTATGATATGGTGCGTTGTCAACAACAACAACACTATTTGGTTGTAAGTTGGGTATTAATTGAGTTTGAATCCACCCTGAATAGTTGTCATAGTTCATATTGCCGTGGTAATCTCCACTTTTTTGGTTGGCTTTAAACATAAGCAATGCATTTGGTATAAAGCCATCCATACCACAGGCATGAACAATGATGAAGCGGTTGCCTTTCGATATATGTTGCTTCAAACCTGAAGTGCTTCCATCTGACCAAGATTTCGAGAGGGTATGTGATGTATGTATATATGTTTCGTCGGTGTAAACAATTGGTCGGCGTTGTTCACGATATTCAGCAATTTTCATCAAATAATTAATTCGCAAGTATCTAATTTCGTGTTTTTCCATAAGAAGTTTCCGGTTATCTTCTGTTTGCTTCCAATTAAAACCTAATGGCATGACGTGTTTTCGTAACGTGCTGACACAACCTTTATAATCGATATCTTCTTTCAATTTTGCGTGCAAAGTTTTCAAAGTGGGAACTTCTTTATTTGTGATGTGGAAGTCATGAATTGTTTTTCTGATAACTTGCTGATCAAAGTTATCGATTACTATTGTAGGTTTACGATTCGGTTTCTTTTTACGAGATTTAAATGTTACTTCCTGATCTGAAGGACGACATTTGCTTTCTGATACTACCTTTCTGACGGATGCTATTGAAATTCCTGTTGATTTAGCAACTAATTGAGTGGGGGTCATAATACTGCTCGGGTTGTTATTACACTCATTTTCGAAATATTTGTACAAACAGTACAAAACTTCTTTAGTTTGCGAAGTCAAAGGCTTGCCTCGACCATGTTTTAACACTGGAGCCATTTTGAATTAACAATATAAAGTTACAACACTTACACACAAATTAAACACTTCAACAAATATTATAACAATAATAACAAACAATAACAACAATCAACAAATACAAAATTTAACAATTAAACTACGTAATAATTATAATTTTTGAATGAAATGTGTGCTTTATGTTCTAACGATACCAAGCGACACAGCGGACAGCGTAAACTGGTTTATTCTGGTTATGTGCGTGTTTCCACTTTCCACTATCAAGTGACGATTTATTTATTTGTTTTGTTTCGTAATTATTATGGTCAAAACTTTTTACCTATAGCTAAACTACTATCATCTAAAGAACGACACGATATTTTATTGTTTCACGGTAGTCGCCTTGTCGTTTGCTCAAGGACGTGAAATTGAATGAAAATTATTATTTTTTATAAAGTCAAAACCTTTTTGGAGTTTACTCCTTAAGAATCGATTTTCATATATAAGGCGCCCGGTATGAGAAAAATCCGAGGGGTAAAACCTACTAACAAGTAACGAAAATCGTGTCACGTTTTTGGTGCGCAACTTTCTAATTTGGCTGTGAGTGTATTAAGATTATTATTATTATCTCTTTATTAACATTTAACACATATTTATTACATTTTTAAATAGATTTATAAAAAATACATTTAAAAATATAAAAAACAGTAACCCACCGGCATCGGGTACAGGGACCAAGCTACCGGTGGTTAGGGCTCCAGAGACAGGAACTTCCGCACAATACGAGCCGTATTCAACAGAACCGCCTTCTGCATCAAGCCCTTGACCCAGCTGCCTAACGTGAGCCTCTGTAGGTGGAGGTCGAGGCTCTTGGCTATTAGACTATTATTATTATTGTTATTTCGTTTATTCAATAACATTCTTATTTTATACATTTTTAAATAGATTTATAAAAAACACAAATACATTTAAAAATATAAAAAATAGTGTCCCACCAGTAGCGGAGTAGGACCCAAACTACCGGCGGTGGAGGCTACAGACTAAGAAACCTCCTAACAATACGGCACGTGTCGAGGATAACAACCTTCTGAATCTGACTCTTGATCCAACAATCTAACGAGAGTCTCTTGAGATGTTGATCGAGACTCTTCGCTATTAATCCGTTTGCCGAAACGACCACCGGGACAATGATCGTCGAGTCTACGTCCCACATGGCGGTTATCTCGAAGGACAGATCGAGGTACTTACTAAGTTTGTCCTTCTCTGCCTTCACGAGATTCTCGTCATGCGGGACGGCGATATCGACGAGCACTGCCCGACGCTGGGTCCGATCAACCAACACGATATCGGGCCTATTGGCAACAATAGTCCTGTCCGTGATGATTGATCGGTCCCAGTAGAGCAATGCACGACCATTCTCAAGAACTGGCACTGGTGTGTACTTATAGTACGGTACTTCAAACACAATAAGGCCATATTGAAGAGCAAGTTGCTGGTGGATGATCCTGGCTACTTGATTGTGCCTATGCAAGTACTCGGTGTTAGCAAGATACGAACAACCGGAAATAATATGGCGAAGTGATTCACCAGGACGGTGGCATGCTCGACAAATGTCGACCGTACCGTCCTTCATGATGTATTTCCGATAGTTGTTCGTCTTGATAACCTCATCTGCAATTGCACAGGCAAAACCTTCAGTTTCCCCAAAGAGGTCCCCAAAACGTAGCCAGTTCACCGAAGCGAGCAGGTCTACGTCGGATCCTGTTAAGACCCGGTAGAACCGCCCGTGTAGCTCCTTACTCTTCCATACGTCCTTACGGTCTTCAGTACCTAGCACCTTTGGTTTACGCCAGTTCTCGTTAGCCAAGGAAAGAGGTGTTAGGCCCTTGTCAACCATCACGACATCGCAATGAATATCACACCCGTTCTGTAGAAAGTAATCTCTCAGACTGCACACTTCACGGTTGTGGAGGTTCTTGGCATTCAAAAAGCCTCGACCCCCCCACTTCCGCGGAATGTACAGTCTCATGACAGAAGATCGTGGGTGTAACATTCGATGCAATGTCAGTTGTTGACGGACTCGCCTATCCAGGGCGTCTAGTTCCGTTTGAGTCCACCTAAGTATGCCAAAGGAGTATAACAATAAAGGTATCACCCAACCGTTGAAAGCCCGCATTTTGTTACCACCGGACAAAGAACTGTTAAGAACTTTTGTCAGGCGGCCAAAAAAACGTTCTTTCACCGATTTCTTAATATCCTCTACCGCTATACCCAATGACTCTGACATACCTAGGTATTTGTATGTTTCGGTCTCGGAGAGAGATCTGAGAGTTATTATCTCAGAAAGTTGTAAATTCGGTGAATTTACAACCTTCCCCCGTTGTACATGCATAACCGCACACTTATCAACACCGAACTCCATCTTAATGGCATTACTAAAAACTTCCGTAGTTTTTAATAATGTCACTAAATCTTGGTGCTTCAATGTGAACAGTTTGAGGTCATCCATGTACATCAGGTGAGATATAACCTCACCCCCTCTACGAAACTGATAGCCTAGCCCTGAATCCTTCAGCAATGTGCTAAGTGGATTCAGTGCTAAACAAAACCACAATGGACTCAAACTGTCGCCCTGGAATATACCACGCTCGATCCTTATCAAGCCTTGCGGGTCAGAGGCGTGCCCACCACTACCTGGTTGACGAAGGACTGTGGTCCACTGCCCCATACACGAGACTAAGAAGGATTTAAGAGTCGGATTAATTTTATACAACTCTAAAATCCTCCTCAGCCATGAATGAGGCACCGAATCATAAGCCTTCTTGTAGTCAATCCAGGCAGTAGAGAGGGCGCCCCTACTCCGCTTGACTTGTTGGCTAGTGGCCATATCAATGAGGAGTAGCTCCTTAGTACCACGAGACCCAGCCCTACATCCATTCTGAGCGTTATCTAAGATATTATTAGATACTATGTGCGAGTTTATTTTACTTCTCAGAATAGATGTAAGGAGCTTGTAGATGGTAGGTAAGCAAGTGATGGGTCTATAGTTTTTAGGTTCCGTGGTACTACCTGATTTGTGGAGCAGGAAGGTGATGCCAGTGGTCATGAAAGCGGGTAAGGAACCAGACTCAAGGGCTTCTTGATACTGTGTTGCCAAGCGTTCATGCGAGCTCTGAACCCACTTTATCCAAAAGTTGTGCAATCCATCCGGCCCAGGACTTTTCCAGTTCGGGGCCGTACGCATTGCACAACTAACGTCTTCGGAGTCTATGGTAATAGATTCCATGGGTTCGATGATACTGCATTCACGCTCGACGACACGGATCCAGTCGCCCTCCGAATGTTCGACGGGCACCGACCATAAGTCACGCCAAAATTGATTCATGGCGTGAGCATCTGGCAGTTGTCCGTCGTTCAAACGTTGTCCAGTTCCCTCCCACTCTCGGTACACCTTCCTTTGGTCACTTTGGAAGATGCGATTCTGCCAGTATCTATTTACACGCTCTCTATAACGACGGATACGGCTTGCCCATGCATACACTTTCTGTTTCAGAAAGTCAATACGTTCCGTGACATTCGCTAAGTATTGCTGGGGACGAATACCGGTCTCAGCAAATGCCTGAGTCACGAAACGCATGACCCGGGGACGACTATTTCCCCGGCTGAAAGAGATAAGCTTTGCAATGAGAGTCCTAAATGTGCCGATACGTCGCTCGATTCTTGCCTGCCATACGGGAACACCATCCGGTCGTGGTGCACGGTAAGCTTCGGGGAATTTAACGCGTGCAACACGACAAGCGGCAATGGCTCCACAGTAAAGAATCGAGTGAGTATCAAGCAAATCACTGCTAGTCCGTAAGTACGGCTCTAGCAATGCATTCAGGGCTCCCATCAACGCCAGATTTCGTCTATGCATTGGCAAGCGTGGTAGCCGCGGTCTAGAATTAGGTATAAACCTATACTGCGAGATCACATCTTCCAAAGTACTCCTCAATTGCTCGCTTACCTGGATAGATGTATCACTCGTATCATTTCCCGCGTCGGGTGCGGGCGTCGCTAACGTCACACTTGTAGCAACCGTCTGTGTCACAGGTGACGGTGCTCTCGTTGACACTGGAGCTGTACGAGTAGATAAAACTTCCAGGCGTAGTCGATCAAGCACAGATTGATCCAACAACTTACATCGTTGGATAGCCCGCACTTGATCCGATAGCCGTTGGACGGCAACGGTCATTGTTGGTTCAAGAGCCTGAAACAAAGGAAGCATCCTTGAACGGTACGCAGTCAGGTTGGTTTCCCCATCTGTGGCCTCATAATATGCCCGCATGACGTTTTCATTGATGGATGAAGTCCATCGCATGCGGTGCACAATACCACCGGTAGTGGGGACCCTACTCGAAGCTGGTAGGCTTCGGGGCCCCAAACTGCTCGGCGGCCGGCCTCTCCCTCGCCGGCCGGCCTCTCCCTCGCCGGCGTACAGGTGTTGGCGACGTCGGCGGAGAGAAATACTCGTCACTTGAAGAGCTCGACGCCTCAGCGAGCACCTGTGTCGGCGATGTGCGGTCCGGTGCCTGCGAGGCGGAGTTTAGTGACGAGTCCGGGGGTGTTAGTTGCGCATGTCTGCTTCTGGCTCTTGTTTGCATCTCAATCACTTCATTTTGAATTTAGCCATAATATTGTTGATATTTTCGTAGGTATTCATATGACATGTGTCAAATCTTCTATGTTAATTTTGTAGACTTTGTTTATTGTTATAAAATAGTATAAAATCCTTTATTTATTGACTTTTTGCTTACATTAATTTTGTATCTGAAGTAATTGTATAAATTTTGGCAATAATATGTAAATAAAAATATTAAAATATTTTAAGAATGAAAATGATGTATGAGATGTTCAGAGTTGCCAGGTTGGTTTTTTTATTGTTATTATTATTATTATATCGTTTATTCATTTCTATTCTTATTTTATATTATTATTAGTGTATTATTATTATTATTGTAATTAATAATGAAGGCAATGTTGATCTAATTAATATTTTTAAAAAATGATAATTGTTAGAATAATAATTACCTAATTTATACAAATTTCTAATGAAATATTTGTGCACATCTAAAATTGACTATTGTGAAAAGTTTAATGTAAAATATTTCGCCGATTAATTATAATTAATGTATATAAAATTGAATAAATGTATTTTTATATATATGAATATTATTTTTTCATTAATTTGTGAATTTACCCTTTCATATGATATTAATCTTTTTTCAGTTGAATAAACTCTTTTTGCGTATGGTTAGATACTCGTACTTAAGGAGTAAACTCCAGTCGTGCGTCGGAGCTGACACACACACTTTTTTCTTTAAAATAAAAACTTGTTTTTATTGAAAACAAAAATCAGAGTGTTGCTAGGGATAAGTATAAAATTAAATAGTAATGTTAGGATATCGAAACATTTTTGTATAGGCCAGAACGATATAGTGGAAACGCACTCTAAGATCTGAGTTAATATACACACCACTACATATGCAAAAATTTCTCGAGACTAATTTCACTAATTGTACCTCCTTGTTTAAGGTTATTAAGCATTATTTGGAAGCACTTAAGAGTGGGGAAACTACGATGACGATATTTGTTTCTGTACCATACCAACGCGCGTGTGGCACTTCTTCCATTGATAAAATATGCTACTATTAAATCAAATCTATCATCATTTTGTGACGTTAAAAGTTTCCCGTCACAATTTGTTCAATCCATTTTCAAATCACAGAATTTATTGAGCGAAGCGAGCCGAAGGCGAGCGGAGCTCTCAACGGTTGACTCAAATTATTTTTCAAACGATTTATGTTAAATTGTTTCTCGGCGAATACTGGGCCGATTTCGGATTTTCTTGCACTCATCAAAAGCTTACAGAATTACTCAGGTTATTACGATCCCAGAATTTAAACTCGCTTCGCTCAAATATATGCTGCAGCGTAACGGTACGTTTCGCGACTGTGGCGACCTAGTATTACAAAATATTTCTTTTAATAAATTACTAAACAAAGTACGAACAGAATCGAACAGAGTCTAAATTATTGGCGCCAATATGCATATCATTCTAATTTAAAAAAAAATTCTTAAACACTTTAAGAAATAAAATTGAAATTAGAACGAAATTTAAAAGCAAGATTATGTTCTATTTTAAAATTTTACCAGCCTGCCAGAATCATTCAGAACATAATTTAAAACACGGAATAGTTACGATCTTTTCTGGGATTTGGGATTGAACATCTTTAGGGCCCCAGCGACCTCACCTGCTAGTGGCGCACCTGCTGATAATCGGACGAGGCTCGTTAATTTACGGTACCTATGGAGTGGCTTCGGCCCCTACGTGGGTACCAGGTGGTACAACAGTGTTGGTCCGAGGGGGGTACCACCGTGCAGCTGTGCTAGCCCCCCAAGTAACCCAGCCCAAGCTGGGTTGAGTTAGGGGTTCAGCAGCTGAGCAGCGAGCAGCCCGGGGCGATGTATGGTGCAGCAGGCATGGGACCAGTGGGGGCGAAACGGAGTTTAGTGTGGGTGGTAAGGGTCGATTCGCCGGCCAGGGAGACCCTTAGCAACGGCGTTGCCGCGGCCGCCCGCAACAGTCATGGGGCCCGCCTGGGACCAACCACCCCAGGAGGCTGCCCCACATGTTGCGCATAATCCTGATGTGGGATCGCCGCTCCGGGCGGTAACCGGTGTGGGGTAGCGGCGGCCTTGCATCAGGGGGGTTTGGGAGCCCTTCCGTCCGGCGAGTCGGCTCCGACCTAACAACACGGTTCTAGACGAAGCTAGCCTCTGCACTTTGTCACTTACTGCTGCACCAAATGTCGCCCTGTCTTCACGCTTCTTCTTCTTAAAATCTACAATGGCAGTGCAACAAAAAAAAAGTAAACGTTTAAATAAAATAAATCTAACTACTTTGCAATATTCCGCCACATGCAAATTACCCAACTCTCGTATTTATTCATGCACAAGTCCGCCCTCCAATCCCACTTAGGCCGAAAGAATAGAGAAATAATTTTGAAAATAGAATAAATATGAGAGTTGTGTTATCGTGCAGATGGTGCGAGATTTATACAAGTTATGTACGTATTTGCAAGCTTGCGATTGTAATAAATAAGGATACAAATTATAAATGTTTCACAATAATATCATACGAAGTTATCAATTTTGTACACGACTGTACTCCATACAAATGTAGGGCAAACGAAAACTTTTTTTTTTTTTCAAATTAAAGCAGCTCAAATTTATAGTCGTTCATACGACTATTTCACAACTATTTTTTGGCATAAACGTTAAACCGAAAATCGCAGGCGTTCCGGAGAAAGTTGAAGTTTTCAAATGTTCAAGCCATAATCCTCATCAGGTTACCGTTATATCTCTGGAACCTTCGTCGTTACGACTATTTCATGACCATTTTTTGGAACCTAAACCAATTCGATAGGCTTTACCGTTTGCTTGCACCAGAGATGATGATTACAGCTTAACGGTAAAGCCATAATCCTCATTAACTTATAGCTGTAACGCCGAAACTATAATACGACTATTTTTTTTACATGTACGACTATTTATGACTATTTCATGACTATTTTTTAGCGTTGTCAAAATTCGTTTTCATTGAGATTTCAAATATGAGGATTACAGCTTGAAGCACACCTCCAACTCCGTCCTTTGGCTGCACGTAGACCATGGCTCTATGAGCCAGATCTATGTTTGCGTCTACCGTTCCCACACAGGGGATTCTGAGACAACAAAGCTCTTCCAGTACCTCAGCGAGACGGCTGATGAAGCGCAGGTGCGGTTCCCGAACGCTGACCTAGTGTTTCTGGGGGACTTCAATGGCTATCACATTGAATGGCTGGGGTCCCTCAGGACTGATCATGCGGGTAGGGCCGCCTATGCGTTCGCTCTCTCCCACGGTTTGACCCAGATGGTAGCCGGGATCACCCGGATACCAGACAGGTCAGATCACGCGCCCGCTCTGCTGGATCTACTGCTGACGAGTCGCCCAGCCCAGTCCAGTGTTTCGGTAGGAGCCCCATTGGGTAGTTCCGACCACTGTGTTGTTCACGCTGGCATGAAGGTGTCACCTCCTGCACTTGCTGTACAAACGTCACGAAAGGCTTCTTCGGATAGCGCTTCTGCGATTGCTGGCGACATCAGTTTAGGGATGGAATATTACATCCCTTTCTCTGATGTCGCCAGTATCCGCAGAGCCCGTCCCTGGTTCGGGCGAGATTGTGCCAAAGCTGTTCGACAAAAACAGTCTGCATATCGCGCTTGGATCAGGGCCCGGGCTGTGCGTGACCCAAACGTAGGCCACCTCAAAGCAGTGTACAACCGGGTCACAAAATCCAGCAAGAGGGCCTTTAAGAGAGCGGATGCCCAGCGCGTCGCGCGGTTTGGTCAGGAGCTCACTTCCCATCCCACGGGCAGCCGTGGATACTGGCAACTGGCTAAAGCCGTGCAATCTAACTTTTGTCAGCCCTCGCTGCCACCGCTGCGTTATCCAGATGGAACACTGGCTCACAAAGCCCAAGAGAAAGCGGATATGCTCGCAGACCTCTTTGCGGCTAATTTCCGGGTCGACGACCGTGGCCTGCAGCCCCCCGCCATCGTCAACTGTGGCCACACTATGCCTGACATTGTACTCAGGCAATGCGATGTACGGGCAGTGTTGCGATCACTCGACACGCGGAAAGCCAGTGGCCCTGACGGCATTCCGGCGGTGGTACTACGGAAATGCGCAGCTGAGTTGTCTCCTGTACTAACTCGTCTGTACCGCCTGTCTTACTCCACAGGAATCGTGCCGGAGATCTGGAAGGAGGCGAACGTACAACCGATACCCAAGAAAGGGGATCGGTCTGATCCAGGCAACTATCTACCCATAGCTGTCACCTCAGTCATCTGCAAGGTGTTTGAGCTGATCATCAAAACACAGCTAATTCGATACCTCGAGGATCACTCGCTAATAAATGATCGGCAAAACGGCTTCTGGCCAAAATGATCAACGGGTGATCTTCTGGCATTCGTGACGCATGTCTGGGGTGTGACTATGGAGAGGCACGGCGAGTCCTTGGCGATTAGCCTGGACATCGCCAAAGCCTTCGATAGAGTCTGGCATGCTTCGCTCCTTTCCAAGCTTCATATGGTCTACCTCCTCAACTGTGCAGCTGGATGGCCAGCTTTCTGAACGAACGCCGAATGCGGGTCCTCTGCGATGGCCAGGCTTCTCGCTTTTTGCAAGTGAATGCCGGGGTACCGCAGGGGTCCGTGCTTTCACCAACTCTCTTCCTTGTACATTTCAATGATATGTTATCCCTCGGGAACAGTCATTGCTATGCAGATGACAGCACATTGCACGGGAGCTACTGGGCTCGTCCGGCGGCGGGGTGGTCGGATGTTGAACTCGTGGCTGATCTCGACAGGAACCTAGACTGTATCTCTCAATGGGGTACCGAGAACCTAGTCGAGTTCAATGCCCGCAAAACACAGGCGTGTGCATTTACAGCGAAGAAATCCCCTTTCTTTCCCATACCCTCTCTTCAGAATGCATTATTACCAATTAAGGATCACCTTGACATCCTTGGCATAGACGTTCGTTGAGAGCTCAATAATAAAAACTACATCGAAAGATGTATAGGGTAGTATTCCTAGTTTCCGCGAAACTAGCGCGGAAACTAGGAATACTGAATAAGGTAAAGCGATTCTTTACACCGGACCAGAGGTGTCTGCTGTACAAGACGCAGATTAGACCCTGCCTCGAATACTGCTCTCACCTCTGGGACGGCTCAGCGAAGTATCTGCTGGACGCTCTCGACGCTATGCAGCGACGGGCCATCCGTATTATAGATTGTACGGAGGTAACGGGAAGCCGCTAGCTCAGCGCCGAACAATAGCTTCCTTGGCCGCATTCTACCGTATTTACCACGGCGAGTGTTCTGAAGAGCTCTTCAATCTGATCCCACCCTCTTCCTTCCGATCCCGAACAATGCGTGCCGGGCAGAGATGCCACTCCCACACAGTGGATAGCATGTTCGCGAGAACCGAACGTTTTAAACGTTCGTTTCTCTGCCGAACGATAGTGGCCTGGAACGCCCTGCCTGTGCACGTGTTTCCTTCCACATATAATCCTGGGTTCTTTAAGCGGAGCGTGAAGAGGCACATCAATAGGTCGTCAAGTTGAGGGCCACTGTCTATGTATAGTATTGTGTGCTGTGAGAGTGGCCCACAATCGCTAGACGTCGTCAAAAAAAAAATGCTGGGATTATTGGTTTTCCAAAAATCTAATGATGAGGTTTTAAGTTTCATCAAAATCGGGCTCGTGACTCCTCTGAGCATTTTTCGCTATTCCTTATAGTTTCGGATTTGGCCATCCAAGCCCTTTTCAGAAATTCATTCTGTATAACTCAATATCGCCCAAATTGTCGCTTGGTAATTTTTGCCATTCAAGCGTCGATATGTAGTGATGATCGCCGCCGCTTCGCCCGCGTAATATAGTTTTCTCGTTTCCGTGGGAACACATTATAGGGATAAAAAGTAGCCACGTTACTTAGGGATCATGTCACATATCAGTTAAAGAATTTTCAAAATGGGATCAGTAGTTACGTAGCCTATTCGCTTCGAACAAACAAACAAACAATAATTTTTTTCCTATTAATAATATTAGTATCGATACAAAATGACAAACTTATTATTATTTTTTATTCAAACATTATAACGTAAGTACTCGTAGATTTAGGTTGTTTAAATCTGATGAAGTTGAAAAACGCTTTGGTAGTGGTTTTCTAGAGTGTCCAAAATCTAGAAGTCAGCCAGATTTGAACCACACGTTTTATTTTAAATCAAAACGTTTTTCAGGCGGAGTTGCAGTATTAGCCTGTAATGCTACTGCAGCTAAATGTTGGGAGAAAGATGGCTGGAAGATAAATAAAAATCCAGCGTCAACTGCGTATCGAGTCATGTGGTCTACTCTGGAGCCCCTTGTGTTCGCATACAGTGGCACTTTCTTTGTGGTACAGATATTACTAATATCTATTATTATAAATTATGTAACCTCAGCTGACCCGACAGATAATGTCATAGCCAATCTTATCTAAATCGCCGCCTCTCCTACTTCCATTGCCATTTATACCCCCTTATTCATAATAAAACGCTATTATTGGGTAAAAACCTTATTTGTTAAAAATCTTCTGTTTAGATCCAAAAGAGCTTAAGAGAATCTTCTGTCTCTGTCAGATGTACAAGAGAAAATATTGTGTCCTTTTCTTTTAAGACACACATAATGAATAAGACCGATTTTAAACCTCTGAAAACTTATTATGAATAAGGAGGTTAATGTTATATGCTACTTTTTTAATTTTTCCAAGAACGATTTACCGACATTTACAAACACAACAAAAGAGAGTTAGCGATATTGATCCAGATCCCTGTTGATACCTGTTTTAACCCTCCGTATTAGCAGGATCCTTTTTATGTTTCAGATAAATTCTTCTTTGTGGAATGTAATGCTTATTGGTTTAGGCATACTGTGCATATGTGTGGTGGTGAGGCTGACCGTTGCCTTTATAGTCTGTTTCAATATGTCCATCCGAGAACGGTTGTTTATATGCTGTGCTTGGATACCAAAGTCTATTGTGGAGGTAAGAGAACTAAACACATATGACTGTAAGTAAAGAAGTCAACAAAATTATAATACACTAGCTGACCCCAGCGAACTTAGTACCGCCCCAGCAGAGCTACGTGACGGATCCAAAAAAATATCCTAATCAGTCTAGTCATCTAGGAGAATTTAGGTGACAAACACGTAAAGAACAATGCACATCGACCTTTGGAAAGAGACACTCGGCTAATTTCGGCTTCGTAGAGCGTTATTTCTGTCGCACACTACCTATGTGACGTTTTGTCAGTCATTTATCGACGGGTACTGTAGAATTTCTTCGTCAGGCAGCGTACAGACCTACCACTTGGCCAGCGTAGCATGGCTTAGGCTCGACTGCTTACAATAATAATTTACTATTAATAATAAGAAAATAAATTGTATTTCAGTAGTGAATAGATATGCTCAGTATGTCACTTATAATTAAATTCCTGTGAAGACATATCATTCTGGAGGTTCTGTAAGCATCTGCTACCTCAAATTTCATCATACTATAATTAAATCAAGGTAGCTATTAATTTTGATTGCATAGCCCATTCATGTGTTATTGCTTAATTTCAGGCTGTATTATGTCCCGTAGCATACAACGCTTTGGTATCTCGCGACAAATACAGTGAAGTGGAAATGGAATACGCCCAAATATTCATGTGGATTATCATCCAAGCTATACTAGTCACGACGCCTATTGGATTTTTACTTACTAAATACTTAGGACCTATATTATTAAAACCGAGACCAAAGAAACTAGATCAAGGTAATTTTACCACATGTCCTTCCACTTATAATCCCCCCTTTTTTAGCGGGGCTCTCGAAAAATCACCTTGAGGGATTGTTAAGTTGAAGTCCACCATTTTAACGCATACATTTCAAGATAACAGAGGTGGTCTTCGCCTTCTAGGCGTCGCGTCGCCTTAACTTACCAGTCCAATAGTGAAATCTCATTGAAGCTGACCCTGACTCTGAACCCTTCAATGAATCCCTCGAGGACAGAATTTATAGCAGGACTAGCGACTGAATACTGAATCGGCCGTAACTCTCATTAACCATTTATACAACTTGCTGGCTAAATTTTGTTAATTTGAGCTTTGATCAGACAGATAATTTTTGGGATTCCCCGTACAATGTTCTATCCTAAAGTCTACGCGGACGCGAACGGCTTCGCCCGTAACAATTTATATACTAAAATCTTCCTCGATAACCAGTCTATCTACAAGTGAAAGCAGCATGAAAATCGGTGTAGTAGTTTTTGAGATTATCGCGAACAGACAGACAGACATATGATACGGAGGACTTTGTTTTATAATATGTAGTAATGATTATGTATCTTGTTAGAGTTTAACTCGCGTCCTGTAAGAAATACTTTAAGTATTAAGGGTTTCAAATACCCCAATTACCCGCAAGTCTTTTTGTCACTTAGATACGAGTATAATAAGAATAAAGGTTTATATCTAATAGTACTATATCTTATTTGCAGAATCTGAATCGTGGAAGAACACTGACAATCAAGGAATCCAATAATAGACTAATATAGGCAAGGACTCATTTCTACGTAAAATATGAATATAGAAACACTCTACAATAAGCCAAATGTTTAAATAAAATAGTTTATAGTGTATAATAGCGTAGTAATGCATGAATGATAAAATACAAATGCAAACGTTATGTAAGACTTAATTACTTAGTATAATCTCATTTTGATGACTGTTAATGAGGCTTATTTACAATCAAATTCAAGTATATTCATTCCTATAGGTCATAAATAGTTAAAAAAATCTGAACTTTCTTAGTTCAATGGTTAACATAATGATGGCATGAATATTCATGAAACTTTTCTTAAGCTTAATCTTATCATTTCCAAAGATCTAATACATTAATTAATAGTAGAAGTTTAATCATTAATTAAACTAGCTGTTGGAGAATAGGAGTCACGGTTATGGATCCAGGCGCGCCCATCGCCCAACATCGGTACAATATTGGACTACACAACCTTCTGCATTGCCACTTGCCTTCGGCTGGGTACACCTTGTGTATCTCCGCATCATTGCACCTGTGGAGTAGCCGTCGATAATCTGGGACACCATGGGGACCTGCGCTTCTGCTATAAGAAAGGCTTATAGCAGAAGCGCAGGTCGTATACCTCGGCACGCTATTCTAAACGATATAATTCGTAGGGCTCTTTCCACCGCAGGTCATCCGGCCGTACGTGAACCAAATGGTTTAGCACGAAGCGATGGAAAGAGACCGGACGGTATGTCCTTGCTACCGTGGAAGATGGGAAGGCCTTTGGTGTGGGACGCTACATGCGTTGACACCTTAGCACCTTCACACCTTCCAAGCACATCCGGATGTGCCGGCGCTGCTGCTGCATCGGCTGAAGGCCTCAAACGGCGTAAATATGCTAACCTAGCAGGTGATTACATATTTGAGCCGTTTGGGGTTGAGACACTGGTGTCATGGGGTCCGAGTGCTCGCCGCCTTTATAGAGACATTGCTAAATGCTTAATCGATGCTTCTCAGGACCAGAAGGCTGGCTATTTTCTGGCCCAAATAATACGTATCGCCATCCAACGTGGCAACACAGCCAGCATTCTGGGAACCTTCCCAGTCGGCAATGACGCGGAGGATTTTTTAAACGATATTTTGTAATGTAAATATGTTTAGTACATAATTATGTATATTGTAATTCTTATTGTAAATAAAGAATTATACGAGAGGAACAATCATTAATTTTATTCAATATATTACTTATGTCTGTATGTAGTGTACTCGTACTTTAACTGAAATGTGTAGATTTCATAAATGACAAAATTTAATTTTTTTTAACGACGTTGGCACGTGGAAAATGTGCATTGCATTGAATTCTGATTAGACATCTTACTATAGATGTAAACATCCATTTACTTAGGTATAAAGTTAGTTAAAGACAAGTAATGTAGGAATGTTATTCATGATAGACGATACCGAGAAAATTAAGATTTAGGAATAAGAAACCGTTACGAATTGGTGCATAAATTCGACTGGGGTTATTCTCATAGTTTTTAAGACTTCATTGATGTATAGAATATATAGCTAGACATAATAATAATGTGCTTATAGAAATCTATAAATTATTTAAAATATATCTGTAATTTTATTTACACCTACTTAATGCACATAACGAATGTTAAAAGTAAAATTAACAAATTCTCCTCCTCAATGCTTCGGAATTTCATACAAAATGCCGCCGTATCTTGTTCTGATTCTAGTTTACAGAATCCAACGAACCCTCATTATTATTTTTTACAACGTTCAGTCTACAGTGAAAATCTATGCTAGGTTACCTTGTGGGATAGCTCTTCAGATCGTCCTGCTAGTCCTTGCATCCTGCCAGTCCCTTTTTCTTCCGAGGCGCCCCCTTGGAAGAATTCCCAGTGGCGCCCAGCAATCCTGCCAGTCCTTGGAAGTTGAATGGACTACTTGATTGTAAGTTCTGTTCTAAACAAGAACTCTACTAACTATATTAAATACTTTCTAATGAAAACTATAAAAAAAAAATTCTATACTAACGTTATTAAAGCCTACAAGCGTAGTTTCTACTAGGGCCATCTGGTGACGTTTATCGGTAGCTAGGAGCCGACTTGCATTTGAATTCTTCTTATCATCCTCGTTTAGTCGCTAAAGTAAAGGTTAAGTAGTTTGTTACAAGATGGCAGTGCTACATACTTGTTGTGTTAACAAATTATCGAAAAGTGTAGTTTTTGTTACAGTTCTTCTAAAAAAACAGGTTATTAATGTTCCTTAATTTGCTTCACATGGATTATTTTATGAGTATCATAAAATTTTGTCAGTATTATTTTTGGTACAGCTATGTTTACACAGCTTGAGTTTACACATTGTACTACATATTGTTAATGTAATATAATATATCTAAACATAGAATTGTTCCGAGTTTGTAGTTTTCCTTTCATGAATATTACTGTAGGTCATTTTCATTATTGTCATGTGTATTAAGGTTATTGTTGTTATGATAACACGTTATTAAGTGTCGTAGAGAGGATCCCTTTGAAGATCAAACGGCACAGGATAGCCAGCGCGGTCTCAGCGTACCAGTCGGAACACATCCCGGCTCACGTCCGTACATACTCGAACCCGCACCTCGCGCACTACAGTTCCATTGATGTAAATACTGAAACAAATTGTCTGCAGTGAATTTAGTGCCGGTAGTACCAACTTACAATTACACTCAAGGACTCTGCGTGTTCGCGCCGAGGTGTTTAATAAAGGACCTTCTCCGTCACGTAGCATCTCAAGGTAGACAATTTGTCTCCCTTTTTATTATCAAAGTTTCTTACAACTTCAATATAAATATCTTATCTCCGGTTCAAATTCCTATTGAATCGGCATTCGAAACAATAAAAATAGTGATCAATGTGTGAGTAAGACGTCGCGTCGTTACGAACTTTGGAAAATGAAGACTCGTGATCGTCGAGCAAAACAAGACTTCCGAGGAAAATCACAAGACAAGAAAACGGGAAAGCAAGTTAATAATAAACGTCAAATAAACGTTGCCACTAGTGCTGAAATACAAAAGGCAGCAGGACCACATCGGGCAAAGAGATCTGGTGTTGAGGCCGTAAAATTGCACCTAAAGACCACTGGAGATCCTGGAAGGACTTCTCGATCGGCAACAGCGGTAAGTTGGCTGAATTATGTACCTACACATAAAACGTTGGCCGGAAATGAATAATATCACGGCATAGCCAGAGTTACAATAGGACTCTCTTCTAATAATCTCTTAAAATACAACCACACGAATCCTATCAATGGAAAAGCTTGCACATTGAAAAAAAACGTTTTGACAAGGTCTTTTATTTAGGTCAATATTTTTTCCACTGAGGGCAAGGTCCCTGTTCTATCTTATCGATAATAAACTAGTGCTTGAAAGATGAAATTTTGCATGGATCTTTTTCTGACATCTACCCCATCGTGTAGGGTATCATTAGATAAGTTAAATATAAGATAAGATAAAAGCCATTTATTGTTCCATTGAAATAATGTACAGTACCTATATGGATTACAGTTTTCGTAATTATTAAAAATTTAAAATAATAATTGTACTTACTTTAACAATTACATTTCGTTAGAAAATTAAATACGTAAAATATATGTATATAATATGTAAAATTTATTTAACATAGCATGCATCATTTAATTAATTTCTTATTATATTTATTTATTTTTCTCATAAGAAAAATATATAAGTACATATTGGATTAAAATCATAGTAACACTTTATTATAAAATTAATTATTAGTTATATACATACTTGTATAAGTACATATAAGTTCAAAATCATAGTAACACTTCATTACAAAATTAATTATTTTTTACAATATTATTATTATATTATGCATACGTCTTATTTGTTTATTTACTTATTTTTATTTAATATTATACTTTTATTTATTATTTAAATTTAATAAACATGTATATATCTTTTTTATTTTTGGGAACCCCCGTGTGGGTACAGGCCTATTCCAGTTTTAGTTTTTCGACATAGGTAGTGTTACCTAATAAGCACCAGTCATTCTCTTCTATTTTCTATACTTTAATGTATCTTTTTGATTCTTGTTTTTCTTCTCATAATCTAGGTGGCTCATAATTTGGTTTTCTTTGTAGGTAGGTACCTATAGCTTGTACTGGAGTCATAGTCGTTAGATAGGTGTTCTTAAAACGTTAAGAGGTTGCTAAGACAATTTTTTGATTTAAGATTTTTGTTAAAACAATTGCGTTTGGTAAACTCGGAAATTAGACAACTGGGATAAATAAAAAGAACGAAACTAAACTTCATCCACGAAATTCTCAAGAAGTTGATTTTTTATTATTCGATGTTGATAATTCTTTGTTTTTTTTACCCTTTACTTATAAAGAGGCCACAAAGGCTAACTAGGTATGCAATGCATTCTGCTGTTGCAATAATTGAGCTGAGTTTGTCAATCCGGGTCGAACTTTTAAATGACTGGACCGATCTTTATGAATTGAGATATGCACTCACGGTGATGGTCACTATGACCGTGCCAAATTTCAAAAAGATCGGTCCAGGCGTTTAGTAGGAGTTCGATCACGAACGAAATACACGAGTCGTCTAGGAAAGAGCTTCGTAAACTCCGCTCAATAATCGCCGAAATTATGTCGGTATTGAGTTAAAATCCTATTTTCTTTGATTCCTTGTTAATTTGTATGTATACTAATAATTCTTATTTGAGATTTCTTATTTGAGTAGGACCTACCTAAGGGTCCTACTACCTACCTACTCAAACAAGAAATCTTACATATTGCACCGTCATTACGATTAACGAACAACATACAAGAAAACATAGTGAACTGAGCTTGAAAATAAGATAGTGACTCAATCAATACCCTTTTTAGGGTTCCGTACCCAAAGGGTTAAACAGGACCCTATTACTAAGGCTCCGCTGTCCGTCCGTTCTGTCACCAGGCTGAAATTTTAACAGGTGATGTATTTCTATTGCTGCTATAACAACAAATACTAAAAAGCAAAATTAAATAAATATTTGAGGGGACTCTTTTTTGGCATTTTTATATATGCTGGTACGGAACCCTTTGTGCAGTCCAACTCGCACTTGACCTTTTTTTTAATCATTAAGGCTCAAAGGTGTTGTGGAGGAAAATACGTAAAAGCACTGTCATGCTTGATTCCTGTACAAGTTCCCCGACCATTAAATAATAAAATAAATAAATATTTTTGGACATTCTCACACAACGTCATCTTGCCCAATTTAAGCTAATACATGTATAAGCTTGTGCTATGGGACGTGCTATGGGACGACTGATAAATAATACTAAATATTTCTATACATACATACTCGTATTATACATGGAAAACACCCAAATTCGGAAACAAATATTTGTGGATCACACAACACATACTCATACCACTGCGACCCCGAGGCAAGTGTAAAGGGTAGACAGAGTTATAATTATAGGCCGATTTTCCGACAGTAACTTCAGCTACCAGGCTTTTATTGTTGTCCAGGTTATAGTTCATCACACAGGGGCCTATATCTTGGTGAGGCCTCATTTTCTTATGTGATAAGAGACCAGTATTGTCTAAACGAGGAGTAGGTACAGGGTGTTCACGTATCAGTTAGTCAATTGATTTTGAAAAATTCAAGTGCTTGAACTGAAAACTGACACCGTATCTCTTAGATAGTAGACAAAACATAGTGATCAGTACTTATTTATCTCCTCAATAACATATTTCGAGCTCATGTGATTTATTTATCATACTCAATCTTTTATTGGTCACGAGCTCACGGCTAGTGACTCGTGACCAATAAAAGTTATTACAATAGGTAGATATAATTATGTATTGATGAGAACTTACAGAGCCCCTGTGACAACATGCTCGGCTATTCATTGACGGTAATCATAGTTATTGTAAGATCAGTAACAAAAATATAGAACATCAATTCGTAGCAAGAATCATAATACGAGTCATATCGTATCCAATCCAACTGAAAAAGGCAAAAGGATTAATCGTATCCTACTATAATATTATAAACGCGAAAGTTTGTGAGTATGTATGTTATGTATGTATGGATGGATGGATGTTAGTTACTCTTTCACGTAAAAACTACTGAATGGATTTTAATGAAACTTTACATTAATATAGCTTATACATCAGAATAATACAGGCTATTACCATTTATAAAGATATTGTGTGAATTGTTCAAAATATGACGCGGCGCGACGGGAACGGGAAAAAATCCAAATTACCACGCGGACGAAGTCTCGGGCGACCACTAGTGCTTTTATAAATTAGTGCAGAAAATAACACTATGAACACATGAAGAGCATGACACAGGCCATAATTAAAAATTGAATTGATATGAACAAAACTATAATCGGAAATATTTCCTCGAATACAGAGTAGTAATGGATTTTCTATAATGCCCAAAGATCCATCCAAAAGCTTCCTGTGTTTTTGGAAAAAAATGTAAGTATGTATTGAAAATATATAAAGCTCATTTTAATATAAATGTGCTGAATTGCACCACATTTATTATGCTGTCTATATAATTTGTGTGTACTTAGATATACCTATTTCACCTGGAATGCAGAGATTGTAGGTGTATGGTCGGTCTTGGTTGTGGGAACTTTAGATTCAGACTACATAATAGTTGGTGAAACTATCGTATACATTTACTGCCCCGTATTACTAGAACCAACAAGATTACTGACAAAGTGTGGGAATCTAATTCGTATAATACAATATAAACTAATTGTAACAATGTAAACAAAACAATATCTAAAAAAAATTGGATAATCTACCTGAGTTTCTTGCTGATCTCTTCTCAGGAGAACCAACTTACCGAACCAGCGAAAGAATCATTTTCTAATGGTACTTAATTTAGTATTTTTATAATATTACTTGACAAAATTGTAAAATTTTGACATTCATATGTGCTCTTTATGTGCCTAAACTGAATAAATGAAATTGATTCTTTGATTGATTGATTGATTCTTTGACCTCTGGCTACCTCTTCTAAATAACTATGTTATGTTAGATATTACATTTAATGCGCATTCAGTATTCGTGTATGTAAGGTTGGGTTTTATTGAGTAATTAAGCAGATACTAGCCCGTATAATCAATAGTCCATTAGGTATAATATACCTACCTACTGTATATTACAAGACAAAGTCTCAGATTTTGTCTGCTTACACATACACAGAAGGGAGTAATTGCTCCAGAAACTGCCTCCAGATTCCGAGCTTTTTTCAATGTATCTAAAATCTATTTGTTTGGTAAGTGACCAGGTTTGAGCGTCATAAGTCGGAACGGGCAAGATACAGTATATCAACGAAACGTCATTTGAGGGAGATTGGGAGATCACCCTTTATTATTGTCTTCATAGAATTGGGGTTTGCCAAAAGTCAATTGAACGCAGCATCCTAAACATTAAAAGGATATACAAGGTGCGAAATACCGAACTGCGTTCAAAGACCGGTATAGTAGATATGGGTAATAAGGCAGCGAAACTAAAGTGGGAGCCGGCGGGCCACCTAAGCCGGATGTACTTTGACCGTTGGGCGAGGGTCGCTATTACAGGGACACCGAAAGATGGAAGACGCGGCCTGGGTCGGCCAAGACAGATGACGCAACGATCTGGATGCATACCACGAAGACAGGTTTGAGGTGGCGCAAGATAGAGCACATTGGAAGGAGTTAGCGGAGGCCTTTGCCCAGTGGGACAGTACATGCTGAAAAAGAAATGTATTTGTTAGAACCTGTTGTGAGGAGCATCGTATAAGTGGGGATTTGTATGCTCCGGAAATGTTGGTAGGGCCTTATATGGCACTATTCCATTATGTATGTTTGCATGCAAGTATGACGTCACATTTGCAAGTTCCACACAAGTTGTATCTACAAACCTGAATACAACTTGTATGCAAGTTGATGGAAGTTGAGGGACGTCATACTTGCTAGTATTGAAGACTCGCATAATAAAAATAGCACCTGTAGCAATGCCTATTACAATCGTACAGTCTACTGAACGAATTTATACGCTTGTCGCCAATGAATGCATTGCATGCGTACTCACAAGCGTGTGAATGACATCCATTTTTGAAGGTTTGGTGTTTGTAGGCGTTGGCCAAGCATCGGCACCGGCACGCGTGTAAACCTACTAAGCATTACACATGGACTTGCAAACACGCTTAAAATTCATAATCTCATTACCTTTACTCTTTAGTAGAGTAGTATAACATAATTCTTAATAGGATATTCATCATCTGATTCTGTAAACGAATGTCCGTACATAATTATAATCACGTTTATATCTGATACCTATAACTATATAGAATGGAAAATCAATCACTATTTTGTAATTCAAACCTTAAATTCCACAGCCAAGACCGATGTTATGTACCTACCTACGCACTCTCTACAGTCCGGGAACAACGATTATTCATGTCATAATTTATGTATACTCAATAATGTAGTTAGGTTAAATAGGTAGGTACTTTGCGAGTGGTGAAGGGATCATAAGAACTACAAAATGATTCGTGTAAATATACTCACAGCAGCTACGACAACGTCGCCAGTTCCTTTTTCTTTTAAGTTTGACCAGCTTAACTTGACACGTATCCGCGTGTATAGATAGTTAAAAACAGTTTAAACATAACACACACAATACATAAAACAATAACTTTGTAGGTACACGAAGTACATAATAATGATAAGTTTAAATAGACAATATCAGTTATTTAGCATGTCACTGCATGTAACTTGTGTTAATGAAGCCTCTTGAAACGCTAAACAAGGCATCTACATAATGACGTTGTTGTGTTCATTGTATGATAATCATACAGGTATATATTCTATACATAACCATGTGACTTTCAACCGGCTTAAAAAAGAGTTTACAAATTTGTCAAAATTGTTTTTTATTGCTTGTAATGTTTGTATACCCTATCTATTATCATCTAAGAAAGATTGTCAAGTGGGTTAAAGTTTTTCATTGTCCAGATAAAAATAATGACTACGATAGGTAACAAAATACGGAAGTTTTGAATTATGAAATTAATAAGGTTACCTAATCTATAGAAATCTTAGAATTGTATTATAGACTAGGTACTTAGTTTAAACCTTCCCTGTACAAAAGTTCAGATGTAATGGTTTATGTTATTAGGTAATTTGAGGCGGTACGAAGTGTGGTCAAAAATTTGCCAAATTGTATGTCCACTGAATTCCACCTAATAAGCGGGACAGTTTGTTTTGTTCAGGTGAACTCGAGGATGGATTAGATTTACAATTGACCCCGGTAGGTGATGCTGCAGTGGCGGTACGCAGCTCAGTGAGCTAACGCCACCTACCGAGTCCAATTGTTATTCCATTGTTTTAAGTTATAGTGAGTTAACCTTAAAAGATCATGCTTAGGT